>JAHWDX010000006.1:1200000-1672543 GCA_022702645.1 Microbotryum intermedium | reverse complement strand
ACCTAACCCTAACCCTAACCCTAACCCTAACCCTAACCCTAACCCTAACCCTAACCCTAACCCTAACCCTAACCCTAACCCTAACCCTAACCCTAACCCGAACCCGTGTAGAGGTCGTCTGGTCCATTGGTGAATGTTCCGCTTGATTGAAAGCCGAAGCCGACGCTTCGAGGGGGATGGGGGGCTCGGATCGAGGCACTTGGGAGGACAAGGAAAGGGTCGAGCGACGGCGAGTGAACCCACCCGAAAATACATCGGGCTTGACATCTTCCTCAAAGCTCATCGGACTCATGGCGTCACTTCGAGGCGTGGGTCCCAATGAAGTCGGCACCGGCGGTGCGGACTCCTCTGCGGTTTCAGCCTGCTCTTCTCCCTGCTCCTCCTCTTCCTTGGATGCGAGAGAAGATGGCAGATCCAGGACCGCAGAAGGACGTGTAGTAGCCGATAGGGCGTCCCTAACCCTAAAGACGACTACCCATTTCAAGTTTCAATAACCCTAACCCATTCATCATCCTAGTATCACAACATGTCCCCCACGCCTATGTCCCCCCATCCTTGCTCAATCCCAAGTAAACCCCTGCAATGCATCCTTGACCCTCTCCCTGACATCCAAACTCTCATCCGCATTCATCTCCCTCAACTTGTGATGCACACCCAAGGACCTCAAGTGACGCACCATCTCTGCTGTGGTAGGAGGGGACGAAAGATCCGGTACACCAGATCCTGGGTGTAGAGTGGTGTTTGAGCTGGATTTGGGTACACGTGCAGAAGTCGAAGTCGAATTCGTTGGTATTGGTTGACAGAGGTTGATAAAGACCCACACAGCCGCACATCGAATCTCTGAATGCCTTGACTTCTGCAAATCCTCAACACCATGTGTATACATCAGCTCAAAGAATCACAAAAGCCTCCACTTCCCCATTCGCGCTCTGACAAAACTCACCAAGCCAATGAACAAACTCTCCATCAACCCTCCTTGAACCATGACCATCTCCCTCACCTGGACATCCCCTGCCGCCAGATTGACCAGCGAATACAGCGCCTGCAAGGCGACACCTCCATCCTTTGTTCCCGGCTGCTCCACGGATTGGCGGTTTTTGCTCAAGGTGTTTGCAATGAGTTCAACCACTTCTCTTGGCATGATGAGCTTGCCACCTTCTACAAGTGTTGCAGGATTGAACAAAGGTGGTGTTGAGTTGGATCCATTGGTGCAGGTGAGGTTACGAAGGATCGCAAAAGCTTGCACCAAGATGTCGGGGTTGGGTGACGAGAGGAAGCTTCGGAAATGTGGCCATTGAAGAAGTCCCAAAAGTCGGATCTTGAATTTATAAGAGGCTTGATAGCTTGCTGTGACAGAAAACCAACACCACATCAGCTCGCACATTCCAGTATCAAGCATGATCACACCATATGCACTGACCATTCTTCAAGGCCCACAATGCATCTACAACCCTCAACTCGTACCTCTTCTTCTTGCTCACTCCCCCACCTTTCTTCTGACCCAACCCCTCCCGAGTCATCCTCACAATCTCCTCAATCACGCCCTCTTCAACCAATGTCGCTCGCAGCGGACTGAACTCCAACAAAAGGTTCGTGACCGTTGCAACAGCCGTGATCCTGACGATGTCGTCCTCGCCTTTCCTCAAAAGCGCGACGAGCGGCTTCGCCGTGTCCGGCTCGACCAAAATGGTCCTCAACAGATTGACGCTCCTCGACAACGACCTCAGAGCATGACACGCGGCGGCTCGGATGTTCGTCGAAGGATGCAAGAGGTACTGCACGATGAACGGTATCAGGCCTTTGTCCTT
This sequence comes from Microbotryum intermedium, assembly GCA_022702645.1. Taxonomy (NCBI): domain Eukaryota; kingdom Fungi; phylum Basidiomycota; class Microbotryomycetes; order Microbotryales; family Microbotryaceae; genus Microbotryum; species Microbotryum intermedium. The sequence continues at coordinate 1,670,735 of JAHWDX010000006.1, read as the reverse complement.
GACATTCTGGCGAAGTTCTTCGGACTCGGCGGTCAGGAGCGCAATCAAAGTCAAAGCGGCTTCGATCGGTGTCGAGTTCGGTGGTGCTTCATAGTAGGCTGCGTTGAGCAAAGGTGTGCGTGTTGTGGGAGACGGTGTTGGCTCAAAGACTTTCTTTAGGACCTCAAGCACTCGGCTGTTTGACGCTCCGTATGCCTCGAGGGTCAAATGATGCGCAGTGAGGTACGCTGCCATCGAACACAACAGACCAAAGTCAGTGCGCAAGAAAAGAAAGCTGAGCCCTTGTACAACCCACCGAGTGTAAAGCATGCCCTCCCTCGCAATTTCTCGTCCTCGTCGACCATTGCGACCAAGTGTGCAGCGACGGACTCGAGCGAAAGTTCGTCCGCGGCGGCCATATCGAAGGCCGGATCTGAAAATGTGAGTGCCACGCGCCTCGTTTGCCACAGCACGATCCTTGCGATTGTCGCAGTGAGTCGCCTCGACGAATTCGACGATTGTGAGAGCACATTCAACGTCGAAAAGAGCGGACTGCCTCCATGAGCTGCGAAAGATCGGTCGAGGCACAATCGACATCAGCAGCGGCTCGGCTCGATGCTCGGCTCAATGCTCGTCGAGATTGATCGTGTCCCTGAAAGACACTCACGTCCAATGCATGCCTTCATCGTATATCCCTCATTCTTGAATAGCGCCGAGATGGCCGCGATCGCACTCTCCTGAACTCTTCCGGTGGTCGTACTGACGATCCCGACGAGCGAGTTCCAAAGCTTCGAAGGCGTCGTCCCTGAGTGGAAGATGGCCTCGCGCTGTTGTTGCGTTCGCACGGTCGACGAGAACAACGAGCACACCAGCTCGGCTCGCTTGTGTCGTAGTCGCAGGCTGTGCGGGTCGAGTGATGGGTCAAAGTCGAGCAAAGAGGCGAGGCCGATGAGCGCGCTCGAGGTCGGCGAATACAAGTCGGTGATGGCCATTCGAGCAAGTCGCTTGAGGCTGGTCTTGGAAGCCCGTGAGTGCTGAGTCGGCGTCGCGCCATCGACGTGCATGGACTGGTCGTCGGGGTCTTCTTCGATGTCGTCGTCGTCGTCGTCGTCCGATTCGTCCGGGGAGCACTGGTTCCGCTTGTTCACGGGTATGAGCGAGATGAGTGCATCACCCCATTCGCTGGGTCCAACGAGCTGCACGAGATCCGAGTAGACGACCTTGATCGATCGCAGCACGCCCTCGACGAGCTTGTCGTGTGATGAAGAGGCGGCGACGGGCGACAAAGACGAAGACGAGGCGGAGGATGGCCGTTCTGATGTGACGTGTACGAGTGCGGACAAGAGTGTTGTGTGTACTCGATGGGTGAGAAGTGCGTGTTGGGCCTGTTGAGTCGCTGTTGCGCACAGGAGGTAGGTCGTACGGGTAACGGGTAGGGTCAGTGGCTCAAGGCTCAACCCACTCGACCACGTCGCACCGCTCTCATTCCAGCAGCAGCACTCACGCAACGACAAGGTCCCCAACAGCGTCGCGGCCTCGTTCACCAACTCGAGCTCTTCTCCCCACGTCTCCGATCGCAACCGTCCGTCGATGATCCGCACAAGCTGCTCGAGTGCACCAGTGTGACCGAGCACGACGACCTTGCGAGCATGATGGCCAATGAGCGCATGCTTCAACTGGGTCAGGATCGACAGCTGAGTAGGGAGAGGTAGTGTGGTGGGAAAGGGAATGGGTGAGGAAAACGCGATGGCCATGATGCCCGGGGGGTTGGGAGCGAGAGAGCGTCGCGGGGCCGTCACGCTCCGTCCCACGCGTGTCGACGATGATCGATGATGTGGGGAATGCGCGTGCGCGCCAGAGTGCGGGGCCTGCGCACGAGGGAGCCCTTCATTACGCAGGTAGGCGCTGCGACAATTGCCCAATTAGCACTTCGATCGAGTAGCCCATTCTGAGACACGACCAACTGATCGACGATCGTCGCTCTGCCAGGCTTCATTCCAACCTTGGCCTTGACACCTCTCGCCACGACGGTCTCGGCGTTTAGCATTCACAAGCTACTTTGACTCGAGCTTGGCTCCCCACTCGTCTACGTCCTTTGCTCCGCCGCGTCACCTCGTGGCACGACACTCGGATCGGCGCCACTTGCTCCTAGAACGGCCCTCGTTCGACCTTTTGTCCCCCCTATCTCACACCCCTCCCGCTCCGTCTTCGCCATCTTCAACCCAACCATCTACACCTTCACTCACGATGTTTCACATGTACGTCCTCGCCGGGTGCGTGACCGTCGGGGTGATCTGCCTCGTCGCATACGAGCTGGATCAACACATGCAAGCGAACCAACGAAGGCGCGAGGAAGAAGCACGACAGAACAGGATGAGGCATTCCTATACCCGTGCACCGAGATTCCACCAAGTCGACGACGGCGATGATGACGATGAAGTGAAGGGTGAATCCAGTGCGATCGAGGCGTATGACAAAGAGCACGTTGGGGATGACAAGTCGGCGACGATTGGCACGGGGACGACGATGGGGTCGACGGGGCTCCACAAACGACGACGATCGGCCAATAGAAGCGACGCCGAGCAACGACATGGCCACGCCTTGGTAAGCTCTCCATCTATCGCCTTGGGTCCCATTCTTTGTACAATCAACTCATCCTCCATCACCTCAGGCTACGCACCCTTCACTCTTCTCGCACCGCCTCGACGACTCGACGGCCGCAAACGCCTTCCTCTCCGACTCGTGCATCTCTTCCTCCGCCTCAAACTCAGCTTACCTGACTTCGCACTCCCCCCCTTCCCACTTCCTGACCCCAACTCACCACCTCACCGACTGCAACTCCATCGAATCGGATCGTCAAATCTTTACGCGTCATGCTCGCCACAACTCGATGAATAACGACGACGACGCTTCGGATTCAGCAAGCGATTCGGCGACCGAGCCCTTGTTCGAGCGTGCGTCCAGTCGTGGCGGAGCCAAGAGTCCGGATGAGGATTGGGTACGACTTTAGTCGAGAGTTACCGTTCTTACTTGATCGATTGTGACGTCCTTGCTTTTCTGCTCGCATTGTTTCTGTATTCTTCTCCACTCGCTTGCTCGCTCGTCTCGTCTAGTTCATTCCGACTCTGCGACTCTGGTTTTGTCCCATTCAGTTTCCTGATTCGCTTTCCGTTCAACTGTGTTTTCGTTTCATTATCGCGCTCTGCAAAATCCATGCTCGTCTTTTCATCGTTATGATCCGATGTTGGTCTCTTCAAAAATCGGATCAGACTGGGTGAGATATCACACTTTTGGAAAGGACCATCAAAACACTCGAGCTCGTCGCATCGGCAATCGAACGAGGAGAGCTTTGACGAGAGTTGATTTGAGACTCGCTGCGCAACTCGCTTGTGATCCACTTCTAAATTTTTCTCTGAACCCAGTACACATCCATAACCCGCATGCAAGTATGAAAGGTGATGAAATGAAGCCATTCCTATACTAAAAGTGTTCGAATCCCATCCTCCTCTTCTCCCTCTTCCCCTCCCCACTCTTGCCACTCAAAGTTTGCCTTCCCCTCCCTTCCCAAGGCTGCGTTCCACCACTCTGCCTCCTTTGCTTCCCATTGTTCTCCTTCAACGCCTCATACCTCCTCTCCATACTCTCCTCTTGTTCCCCCACCCCCTCCCCTTCGACCCCTTCTTCATTCTTATACTTGTTCCTCCCAATCCATTCTCGAACCTCCCCCCAAACCCCCTTCCATTCCTCCACTTTGGCAGCGGTCAAATACCTCCCCATCACCTCCCTAGGAACATCCAACACTTTGACCAAGCATCGTTCCAAAACGCGATGCAGCGTAAAACGGAAATAACGTTCCTCGATGATGCCCATCGACTTTGTACGCACCTTGGTGTTTTCCTCCGAATCAGAATCAGAATCAAAGAGGTAAGAACGCCCTTCCAACCCACCTTCGTTCAAAGGGGTCAGGAACGTCGATAACGCTTCTGAAAGGTGGGCGCGATCGCGCGTGCTTAGAGCGGTGTGAAGGAAGTACGTCAAAGCTCGTGCGGAAGGGCGAAGGCGTTTTGAGGAATAGCGGACGAGTCGCGGTTCGGGGCTTGGAACTGAAGTTGACATCGTCGAACTTGATCCAGACGGTGTTGTTGGCGTCGCCTTCTTTGGGGGCAGTCTGTGACCCGTCATCCTCGACAAGACATGATACGCTCTGGAAATGTTAACATTTTTCCAACACGCCTTGATCGTCAACGCATAGCAGTTCATCGTCGGTTCGATCCCTTGCGCGAGCATCCATTCCAAAAGGGCTATGAAGGGAAAGACGGCGTCAATGCATCAGTGATGAAACTTTGAAAACAAAAGCTGACGTCTCTCGGATCGCTCACCTTCAGCTCCCGCGTCCCCTCTCTTCGCAACCCAAGCCTGCAGCACCAACTCGCACTGCTCCTTCGCAATCACCTCCGTCCCAAACCTCTCCCCATGATCCCTGACTTGATCGAACCACTCCACCGCAAGGTTGTACCTCTGCATCTTGAGCAACAACGTCAAAACCGACGAAAAAGCCGTCTGGTCCATCCGTAGCAAAGGTTTCGGTGTCGTCGGATCAACGAGTCGATGCGTCTCACCCAAAGGTAAAAGTCCAAAGACCTGCGTCGCGATCGATATCCCGAGCGCTTGATCATCGGGTCGAACTTGGTCACGACAGATGGAGAGGATGATGGAAAGCGTCCTATTGTCCATTTGGGAGCAAGGCAACGCCTCGAGCATGCGGTTGAAAATCTCGATCGAGAGCTTGAAGTGTTCGGACGAAGGAACGGCTTTGAGAAAACCCAAGACGAGCGAATACGTCGCCGAGTTGGGCGCCAAAGGTCCGGAAGCAGGGAGCGAGTTGAACGTTTCCAACATCAGTTCCACTTGATCGGTATGGCCCAAAAAAGTGAGATAGTGGTTCGTCGGTAGTACGGAGAGTTGGTCGCTGTCGTGCTCAAGGGTCATCTTGTCCGATTCGAGCGCCTTGGCGACGTGGGTAACCCACTGGGTATGGATCGTCCTCGCCCTCGAAAGCGTCGTGGAAGAAAGGAGGGTCGCTTTGGTCTTGGGTGCCCCCGTTCTCCCCTTGGCCTTGATCGCGATCGAGGCCAAACCCCTGAAAAAAGTAGCGAACGACCTCGTCGTCGGTACGAACGCTCTCCTCTTCATCTCCATCCAAAGCTCATACGCTTTCGCGGCATCGCCATGAACGTGCAACACCTCATTGATCAACACGTTCCACACGACGATCGTACAGGCCGGTGCAGGCGTACGGCGTACGAGGTCGATGGCTTTGTCGAGTTGGTCGCGCGAGGACAGAAGCTTGAGTTGGTCGCAGAGCAGGTACGAGTCGTCGTAAGGTTGACCGTTTTGGCGAAAATGGAGCCGAAGTTCTGTTTTCGTTGAAGGGGCTTGGGTGGGTAGGGGTTTGTTCCTCGGTTGTCGCTGCACTTCTGATGAAGATGGTGATCGAGCTGTTCGTCGATTCGAGGACAAGGTCGACCTGGGAGAGGACGACGACGACGAAGAAGAAGCACGAGGTGGTGGTGCGGCAGTTGTACACGTCGAATGCAACAAAGCGACCGAGCAAACGGTCGACCTCGTCGGGTTGACGGAGTGGATGAACCGAGTCGCGGTCCGAGGGAGCATCGTCGAGCTGGGTCGAGTCGTGTCCGAGTGTGCCCGCGGAGTCGAAGCTGCGAAGCTCGAGGTCAGACTCACACATTGATCATTAGCAACGGACTGCGTTAATGCAGTCATTAGCAATGGTCACACGCGCGCGCGTCTCGCCTTGCCCTCCGCTCGGGCTTTTACCAGTTGCCGAGCGCCGAGCCGTGCTCATCCCTTTTTCGCTCCTTCCCCACTCACCGCACGCACGAGTTAGTCCGTTCGAGGCTGCACCGTAAATCCTCCTTACGTCATTGACCCAAGTGTTCATTCTGCAGTGCCTCGACCACCCGTGGCGTCGCGTCAAGTCGTGCAAGTCAGTCATTGCCCCTCCTTCTTCTCCCTCCCCCCACTCTGGCGATCGTGCTCAGTGACGTCTGCCATCGCGCTCGATCGCGCCACTGACCGGGCATACGTCCATCCCACCTAATCCCCACTCCACCTCACACCTCACACCGTCCACAGTCCCTGCTCCAACGAACGCACAAAACCCACTGTGGTTGCTCAATTTGTTCCGGTGTCAAGAATTCGGCGCTTGACATCCTCAACGCGTCCAAGGCGATCCAGTCAGGGGGAAAGGCGAGGACGTACGCGACCCCCGTCGAGGCGCCTCAAACCGAGTATGCGTTCGAAGTCGCTGCGAGTAATTTGAGGTATGGGGAGGGGGTTACGAGGGTCAGTCTGCGCGTTGATCAAGGGTTCCGGCTTGACGGGGGGGTTCGGTGGACCGTCAAGCGTCGACCGACCGGCTTGGATGAGCAATCAAGTAGCCGGCTTCTCGCGCGATGCACTTGACTAACACCAACGACTCACTCGCGACTCGACCCTTCTATAGGAAGTCGGCATGGATTTCGCCAACCAAAAGGCGCGCAAGGTCGGCGTCTTCACCGACGCGACCGTGTCCAAGTTGTTGCCGATGAAGATGGCGATCGAGTCGCTCGAGGCGGCCAACGTCCCATACGAGGTCTATGACAAGATCCGCGTAGAACCCAATCAAAACTCGTGAGTTGGCTCCAGATCCTACATTACCAGTGCTTTTTGTGTAATAGCCTTGCGCGAACTTTGCACTTCGCTGCGCTGCTTCGGATCTCGGCAACTGCCGGCCAATTGGTCGAGCTTTTTCTCCGATCTGCCGAACCTCGATCGCTGACACGCTCTGCAATCCCCTCGCAAATCATCTCAGGTGGCAAGCCGCGGTCGACTTTGCCAAACAACACGACTTCTCTCACTTCCTCGCCGTCGGTGGTGGATCCGTCATTGACACTTGCGTAAGTACCAAAGAAATTCGCAACGCCATCTCGGTCATCTCACTCCAGCTCTCACAAGCTCGTATGTGCCGAGTCGTGCATTCGCGCTGACTTCCTTCGATCCCTTTCCGAACACCTCACAGAAAGTCGCCAACCTCTTCGTCTGCCACCCCGAGGCCGAGCTGCTCGACTTTGTCAATGCGCCCGTTGGTAAGGGCAAGCCGATCAACAAGAGCCTCCGTCCTTTGATCGCTGTTCCGACCACCGCTGGTACCGGTTCCGAGGTGAGCGACTCCCTTCGCACGCACTGGCCATCGTCCATTGTCCTGATCCTTTTGCTGCACCAATAGACGACGGGTACGGCCATTTTTGACTACTCGCCCTTGTCGGCCAAGACGGGCATTGCGAATCGCGCCTTGCGCCCTTTGCTCGGTATCGTCGATCCGCTCAACACGGACTCGTGCCCTCGCGCCGTCCACATTTCGTCCGGTCTCGACGTCCTCTTCCATGCCTTGGAATCCTGGACGGCGATCTCGTACCTCGACCGACTGCCTCGTCCTTCGAACCCTCTCCTCCGACCCGCGTACCAAGGCCGCAACCCCGTCTCGGACGTCTTTTCCGAATGGGCCCTTCGCCAAACGGTCAAGTACCTCCCTCGCGTCGCGGCGGATGGATCGGACAAGGAAGCCAAATCATCTATGCTCCTCGCTTCGACCTTTGCCGGCATCGGCTTCGGTAACGCCGGTGTCCATCTCTGCCACGGCATCTCTTACCCCATCTCCGGTTTGAACTATTCCAAAGGTCGCTACCAACACCCAGGGTACGAAGTTGACCACCCCATAGTGCCCCATGGCATTTCGGTCGCTTTGACCGGTCCAGCCGTATTCAACTTCACCGCTCCTTCATCTCCGGATCGTCATCGTCAAGCCGCCGAAATCTTTAACGAGTTCCAACCCGATGGCATCGATACGAAACGCATCAAAGACGAAGACGTCGGAATGCTCTTGCATGACCGAATCGCTCGTTTCCTCGTTGGCCTTGACGTACCGAGGGGTTTGAATGCGGTGGGTTACCAATCCAAGGATGTCCACGAGTTGGTATTGGGTACGCTACCACAACGAAGGGTGTTGGATTTGGCTCGTACGTGTTTATTTCATTCGGGGTCAATTCTACAATCCCTTTCTCAACGACTGACGGATCATCTCCATTTCGCAACAGCCGGCTTCACAGGTAACGAAGGTAAAGAGGAATTGGGGCGTATTATCGAACAAGCCAGTAAGTGGATCAGGATATTTTGTTTTGTTTTCCGAATCCGAACGCTTTCGAATGCATGCCCGATCAGTTCAGTGGTATTCATCGTCGAATCTTTTTGCTTACAGTGTCCTTCTAAGGGCGACAATTTGGGGTTTCCAAAACAAAAACAAAATGTCTCGACGTTCTTGGATGATGTGCGGCTTTCAAGATGGGTCGATCGAAGTGCACCAGTGTTTGCGGCACTAGGTACTGCGCTTGGCTGGCGCCGCGCGTCGCATGTGGATCTCGCTCGACCCTCGGGGCAGGATGGATGACTTTTAGAAACCCTCTTTTCGTCCATACTCTGTGCGTTTACGTGTTTGTATGAAATTGCAATCGCCAAACGAGAATCATTCGAAGCTATCGAGTCCGTTCTTTCGCCGTAATTTGGTTTCCTTTTGATCGCGAGCTGATCATCCTTTCGAGTCACTCAAAACAGCCAAAGAAAACCTGCGCGATTCCCGAACCTGGTTGGTTCGATTTAGGTCATTCTTCCTTGTACTTAGTTATTTCCACGCACACGGTCAAGAATTTAACCTGTAACCTTCTGCATTCCATATCTTGAGAAAACCAAAACACACCTCCGCATTGCTCAAACAGCAATCATCTCCTTCTCATTCCCTTCCCTCGCCCCAGCAGCGCCTTTGAGTACGTCCTGTGCCCCACTACCGTGCCCCGCATTGCCACCACCAAGCCCCCTCTTGACGCTCTCAAGAATACCATCCAAGCTCCCCCTCCATTCTCTCAACCTTTTCTCCAAGGCGTTCCACTCGGCCTCAGCGAAAACCCTTGGACTGGCTTTGGTGACCATGAACGTCTTTTCGGAGCCTTGCAAACGACCCGAGACCAAACCGGCACGAATCGCATCGATGACCCAATTTTCGACGCTCTCCCCTTGATCATGCTCGGCTTCGACGACGTGGAGCGCTTGGGCGATCTCGTCGTAAGGAACGGGGTGTCCGACGCGCGAGGAACACAGTTCGGTCAACGCGAGCAGGCGCAACTTGTTCCTCAACGCGGCCGGGTCCAACTCGAAAGCCTTCAACTCGTCCTCGGATCCAGAGGACAAGATCCGGTCAAGATCGTGTACGCTCGATCCGGGTTGGACAAAGACGTCGAGCAACTGCGCCAACACGTGGGAGGAAGGTTGCTTGAGCGCGGGCAGAGATGCAAGGGCCGAAAAGTCGTATTCGTTGGGCAGGCGAAGGACCAACGCGATCAAATGCGATGCCAACTTCTTCTGCGTCTCCCATGACTCCTCGCTTGCATTCGAAAGATGAGCGACAAGCAAGTCCTTTTCGATCTGCGCCAAGCGAGGGACGACGTCCTGGGCCTGGTTCAACAGACCGACGATCTTCAACACGGCCTCGTCGCCTTTTTGTCTCGCCTCAGTTGAAGCGTTTTCACCTGCGAATCCCCACTGAACCAACCACGCCTCGAGGGATTTGACGACGGGTTCGATGACGAGGTAATCGTCATTTTGAGCCGCGGCGTTGACCAACTTCTCGACCACGGCCAAACGCAACGCGTCCACCGCCTTATCCTCGGTAGGCAAAGCATTGAAGACGTTCGCCAAGGTCGCATACCGCGTCGACAAGGTCGGGTGAGCAATCTTACCCTGACTGTACGCGAGCGCATCGACGAGCTTCAAAACGGCTTTTGCGAAAGCGTGATCGGTGACCTCATACGTCGCCAGAAGGAGCGCGAGGAACAAATGCGCAAAGCCTTGGAATTCCCTATCGAGGGCTTGGATCCTGACCTCGTTGAGATCGTTGAGAAGCTTTTCAAGTAACGCACGGCGTTGACTGCGTTGTTCGGCCGTCAGAGGCGCCGCACCAACCGAGGTCGAGGCATCGGCATCCTCATCATCAGGAGGAGCAGCGTCGTCTTCGGTGACGGGTTTGGATGGAGAGGTATGTTGGGCTTGGGTGGTGTATTGGTGGATGTAGTCGGTGCGTTGGGCCTCGGTCGAGGTCGAAGGCGACGAGCGCGCGATCACGGTCGCGAGTTGCGAGATCTATTGACAGCGCGTTGTGCACACTGCAGAGTCAGTAGGGTTGGCCATACGCATGGTTGAACCGATTCGCAACACGGTCGTTCTGAAAAAAAGGAGACCCTACCTGCTCGTCGAATACGGGTTCGACAGCGACGAAAAAGCATCCGCCACCGTGGGAGTGGGTAAAGTCGTCCTGGAACGCCAACGACGACGACGACGATGACGAAGGGTGCGAGTCGGTGTTGGCTGTTGTGGTGGAGGCCATTGGAGCTGTCGGGTCGGGCTTGGGTGGCGAACGGAGGGGAGTGGTGCGACCAAGTGCCAGCAGAGGCGACAGACGAGCAAGCAGCCCACAGCCCACGCGCTTCGACGGTGCGACGTGGGAGCTGCGATTCAAATTTCGACCCTTACGAACGCGCGCGCGTCTCGTTCTTTTTTGGGCTTCTAACCGAGGCCCGTGGCAAATTGTAATGTCCTCATTCAAGCAAGTCGCGCCTGGTTTCGAAACTCGTCTCTCGCAGCCGACGACCTCGTCAGTCGCACCACTCCCGTCCATTCTCACTCAGCCTCGAGCCTCGACCTCACCACCCGCCATCATGTCGCTTTCGTTGGCGCTCCCCTCGACCTCGTTGGCTTCGACCCGCCCCGTGTCCAAGGTGGTCGTCTCCCCGCTCCCTCTCGCGGCGATGCTCGACCACCACCTGCGTCGCTCCTCCTCCCAGGACCGCGTACTCGGCACCCTGCTCGGCATCCGCCACGAGGCTTCGAACGAGATAGAAGTGCGCACCTCGTTCGGCGTCCCTTACCAAGCCCAGGGCAAAGGCTCCATCACGATCGACATGGACCACCACAAGGCCCTGTTGGATCTGCACCACAAGGTTAACCCGCGCGAAGTCGTCGTGGGATGGTATGCGACCCACCCAACGCTCAACTCGTTCTCGGCCCTGATCCACAACTTTTACGGATCCGAATCATCCCCCTTCCCCGCCGTGCATCTCGTTTTGCACCCCGAGACCTTGGCTTTTGCGAGTTACGTCTCGATGCCCGTGGGGACGACCCAACGAGCGGACCAGGTCGCCTTCGTACCCGTATCGACCGAGTTGCGCGTCCACGCCCAGGAACGACCAGGGATCGAGCTCTTGACCTCGAACCTGACCTCTCTACAATCGAGTGCGGCAGCATTATCAACCGAAACCGGCACCGACGCTTCGACGATCCCGCTCACCACGCCCCTCGCGACGCTTCTGAGCCTACTCGAAAAAGTATCCGTCATGCTCGACTCGGTGCTGTCCTACGTACACAAGGTCAATTTGGGCGAAATCAAAGGCGACGAAAAGGTCGGTCGAGCTTTGTTAGAGACCGTAGGGAGCGTCCCCGCGGCTTCGACGTCGTCTATCTCCAAATCGACCTCGACTGCGAATGCACCGACAAGCTTCGAGGACGAGTTCAATGCCCACTTGGCCGATGTGTTGATGGTACGCTTACTTGCTGTCTCTATGCAGGACCTTCCTGCGCCAGGGGGGGTTGGGTGCCCGCCTTTCACTGGAAGCAGATCACTGACCTTCCCTTTCCCACCAACCCTTACACCCGTCCCAAACCATCCCAACAAACCCTTCTTCTCCCATTCCACGCCCAACAGGTCTCGTACCTTGCCAACGTCGTTCAAACCCAAACCGAGATTTCATCGAGGCTCAACCTGCTCGTTTAATTCTTCCCCCCCCCCCCCCCCCCCCCAAAAAAAAGCAAGACACGCGATCCGAATGGAGAAGGGTTTTTTTTTTTTTCGCGCAAGTGTTTGGGGTTAGAGCAAGTTCGGTTTGCCTTGCAATGATGTTCGATTATACATATCATCCATCGAGGGGCGTTATGGTTGCTGTTTTTGGGAACTCGGTGTGAGCTGTGGTAAGTGGTTCGACGATCTCGATTGCCGTCGTTTCCCTTCCGGCAAAGGGGTTGCTTTGACCTCGAGTCCGAGTGCTTTGCTTGAGAGTAGACAAGGTAGCGCCGAATGTTGCACACCCACTGGTGATGCCTCGACAGGCACCCATCAAGTCCTTGTTCGTGACTTCCTCGATCTCCCAAACTTGAAATTTACCGAGCCCGAGCATCTTCTTTCGAGGCCACTCCTTGCGCACCGCAGCTGATCCAATGGGTATCACCCCCGAGTCCGGAGACACAACTTTACGTCATCTCACCCTTACGATCACAACGAGCTGTAAGTCACCGTCCCAACCAATCGCTTCATCTTCCCAATGTGATCGTTGCAGGAAAGAAAATAGGAATTCATTTCGCCTCGACGAAAACGAGTGTCGAATGGGGGGGGACTCGAACCAAAGATTCTTGGTAGACCAGGCTGATGGGACATCGAGCAACTTCTCGCGAGCGTTCTCACACCGCGATGCAAAAGAAGAGTGAACCCAAACACTTACCTTTTCATTTCTTATCTAAGCCAAAGACCTACAAATCTCAATCACTACCATACCCAATAAGCCCACGTCACGTCACAACGACAATTTCTTTTTGTTTCCAAGCCCTCGGCCCTCCCCCAGGTTCAAGCGTACTTGCCAGAGTCGTCGCGATCTCATCGACTTTGCGCGCAGCAAGGGACGTCGTGGTGGACCCTTCCAGCCCTCCGACCGACGTCTTCAAATCCCCGACTTCAAACTCACTCTCCGATGTCCTCGTCCCCTCTTGGAACCTCTTACCCCCATTCTTCCTCCTTCTGAAAAGATCATCGATGTACCTCGCGATGGCGAGACAGACCCCGACGGCGAGAACGGCACAAGCGACACTGAAGGCGCGGCGGTAACGTGGTCGATCGTCGGCTTGGAAGAATTGCGCGCCGTAAATGCCGGCGAGGTTCGCGCCCATGATGACCCTACCGAACGATCGAAAAAAAAAAAAAAAAAAAAAGGAGTCGAAAATGGAAGGTAGATCAGTAACGATTCCGACGTGGGTCTGATCCCGTTGGAAAAAAAGGATCGATCGAGTGGAACCCCAAAAGAAAAAGAAAAAGAAAAAACCCCTACATCGCCATGGCCAAGGCCCTCTCCTCCGAATTACGACACGACAAGAGCATCCAAGCGATATTGAGCGGGTGGGAGAACGTGCCAAAGGTCTGGGTCCAAACGACGCCAAAGTACTTCACTCCTCGTTTCCCGTTGAGTTCGGTGAAGACGCGGTTGAAGATGTAGCCGAGTAGGTGCATGCTCAGGCCGAGCACGACGGTCTCGCCTCGGCGATTACTACGAGGGGGAAGGAGACGAGCCGAGAGATGGAAAAGAAACAGAGAGTTAAGATCTCTCCCACACCTCCTTTCCAATCCCCCTCCCGGGGGAGCAAAAGTCAACTCACAACCTATCCGAAACGAAACTGAACGAGAACGACACGGGAACCTGCAAGAACAAGCCGACCGAAGCGAGCGCGTTACTCGTCAACGCGGCGAAGCCGAAACCGTTGACGATCGAGGGGGAGTAGGTGTCGAACGCGCGCTGCGGGCCGTTGTTGCAGAAGGTGATGAGGAAATGCATCCACAGGCGCCAGTTGCCGAACTGGATCGAAGGAGGAACGAACGCGCAAGTTCAGTATCGGGAAGCGAATTGAAGAGCGTTCGCTCGCACGCGCGGTCTCGCCGAAGCACAGGGGTAACGTGGAAAACTCACAGCTTGTTTGAACGCGCCGAGGCCCAACGACTTCTTCTTCTTGCCCTTCATCGGATCATCAAGAAGGACCCTCGTCTGCAAAATATGCAACTCCCTCTCCGTGAACCATTGCCTCTTGGGCAAAAAAGTCGAATGCGGGTTCTTGAACGAATCCGGTAAGAACAAGCCAAAGATAAAGCCTCCCAAGATGGTGAAAACGCCCATCAGGGCGAAGAGCCAGAACCATCCCGGTTTGCCACCGATGCCGCGCATGTGCAAGATGCCGTACGCGAGCAGCTTGGACGAGGCTTGGCCGATTTGGTTGCCAAAGTAGAAGATCATGACTCGTTTCGCCGTTTCGGTTCGAGTGTCTGCAGTGCAGGCGCCGCGCGGAGCAAAAAGGAGGTCCTCACTGTCAGCCATGCTTTTCGAGTAAAAATTCACGAGACGACCACTGGAGAAAAGCTCGACTCACACCACGTCGACAACGTATAAAGGCCACCGGGGATGAATCCACTCTCCGTGCAACCCAACAGCAACCTCGTCGCAATAAAGGCGCCATACCCATGCTGGAACGCTTGGAAGAGCGACACGAACCCAAAGAGGAAGAGCTGCAGCGTGAGCCACCTTCCCGGTCCGACGCGGTAGAGGATCATGTTGCTCGGGATCTCGAAGAGGACGATGCCGAGCGAGAGCATCTGTTGGCCGACGTTGAATTGATGTTGCGTGAGACCGACGTAGCGGAGCTGCATGAATTTTCACGCCAAATCGCGAGGGAAGGACGACGAGGTCAGTCTTTCGGACTTTTCGGCGGACGAGGCAATGGCGCGAACTAACGAATCGATCCGTCAAGGCATTGGCGATGTTGCCTCGATCTGCAGAACAAGGACGCGATCAGTCCCCATACTTTTCAAGAATACGATGTTTACTGTGATTGATCACGGACCTAGTTCTGTAAAGCGAAGAAAAAAAAAGCGCAAATTTTCATCAGCTTGAGGCTCATCATTGCCCGTAGCCGACAACCTCGTTCGGGGGCGGGCGCGTGCGAGCCGACTCACGCAAGCAGAAGAATCCGAGCGTCAGGATCGGCATGATGATGAGATCGAGCCTGCCGGAAGAAGTGTAAATAGAGCTGTAAGTAACGCCATCTTTCAAATGCCAGACGTCTGGCGGTCATATCTCCCTCGTCAAGGCTTGAAAAGAAAGAAGCCGGTGCGACGTCGACTAGTGGAGGAAGGCGACGTACTTGCGCTTAGCTCGCTTCTCTTCCTCAGGGGTCCAATCGCGATCGAGAACGATGCCGACCTCATCATCATGAGGCGAGGGGAACGCATCCGGGTCCGCCTTGTTGATCTCGGAGTTCTGACTCGACATGTTGAAAAACGACGGCGTTTTGGCGATATGGCTGACAGCAAGCAGAGCTGTGAAGTGCAGTCAACGATGAGGCTGGTCGGCCCGTCGAAACGCCGATGCTGTAATCACGTCGCGAACCGGCGTAACGAGGCGACTTGATCGCTCAGAACAGGACTAAAGAAACGCCAAAAACACAATGGCGCCTTCGATCACCCAAATGGTGAAATCTTTGCAAGACGAGTTGAGCCAAACACCTTCCAAGTCCCAATCTCGACGAGCCCAAAGCCAAACATCGGAACCGAAAAGGCCTTGAGCGCTTGGGCGCGGACGGCCTTGGCATGGGATCTCGAACCCAAGCAGCGCAGGGCTCAGGCACAGGCCGCGCCTTTACGCCAAGCTTGGCCTGATCTCGAGGCGCGACAAGACATTCAACAAAAAAAAGACATTCAAAACGATGGCGTGCTCGACTCTCTTGCTGACAAAAACTCCTTCTTCGGTGCCAGACACTCAGCCGCCGCTTCTCAGTTGTAGGATCTCTGTGCTGCTGGGGGACTACCTGCCTAGGAATAATCCCCGGGCGCCGATCCTTAGCGCAAACGATCGGCGAGAGCCTGCCCTGTCTGATATCTGATTCGTCGATCACTCGGTGACTGGTCCGTGGCGACCCTGCGTGTATGCACCCTAACGTAGGAATGCGCTGCCGCTAGGGCTAGGTAGGTACCTGTTTTGCATTCGAATCAGACTCGATACTCCATCTTTCTAAAGAGAAGACTCAAAAGACTCGTCCCTACCAATCGAATCGAAATATACATGCCCAGCTTGCGAGTGTGTCGGCTGAGGACTGCGGGGGGGGGGGGGTGGGGGGGCGCACGTTCGACATTCCCGCCGCTCGAGTGCCGCCGGCGCCGGCGACACTACTGCCGATCCCAATTGGCATTCAGAGACTCACGATTGGTCACCGTAATGCGAACGATAGAAAAGTCGTGTTCTTAAGTACTTAATCTGTGGCCATCATGAAGTACCCCTGGCACGCGACCGAGACCTCTGAGGCGACCTTCGATACGAAGACTCATCGACGCGCGAGCTCCTGACCTCGATCAACTTGAGCGAGGCACCTACTTCGCCAATCCCGTCGTCGAATTGCGGTCCCGCAAACGAAAGCCATGTTTGAAGCTTCGAACCTTCCCGTGATCTCATTTCCTCTCATGACCCCCATGTATCCCGCGCCCGGCGCAACGCCTCGATCACAGCCAACGCCGGGTCGAGTCCTAGTCCTTGAAAGAGGGGGGGATAGCGGATACAAATGCAACACAAAAGACCAATTCACGCACACTTCAGAAACTTATTCGGTAGCAACTACGGATGAAAGGAAGACCTATAGAGCATCATAGCATCAAGCGAAACGATATGCGAAACAAAATATAATTATAAGAACGCACTGCCAGCAACCAAGCCGATCCTCCATTCGACCTTCCCCTCCTTCACCTTTCAAGCATACCATCTCTTTACGCCTCCCCGAATCCGATTCTACTTTTGTCTGCTCAGTTCTTAGCCTGCGCATCGATCTTCTGCCTCATCTCCTTCTCGACCCTCTCCGACCACCGCAACGACTCCTCGCGGCTCAGGCCGGGCACCTCGCCTTGCATCTTGGCGCTCGCGTGGCGGAAGCCGAGCGGGTTGTGGTCGTTGCTGTAGTCGAGGTTGGCCAGAGTATGGTTGGTGAACCTAACACGTCATAAAAAAAGATAATGAAGAGGCCTCATCAGCCAACACCAATGCTGAAAAGAATCCGATCGACCAGAAAACTCGTCAAACGCACCTATGCCCGGCTTCGTCCGCTCGAACCTGCTTGATCAAATCGAGCATCGTCGTCTCGCCACTAGGTAATCTCCAATAGTCCAACGCGATCCCGGGGACCTTGGTCGCCGTCTCGGGATTGCGCTTCGAGTCCCATTCGGGGATGTGGCCGCGCTCGATTTCGTCGATGATCTGCGTGTAGGTCAGGCACGCTTCTTCCTCGAGGCACCCGACGAAGCGATGCGCCGAGCGCGGGGAGAGGATGTAGGCCTGCACGTAGAGAAGTGAGTTTTGTCGGTTTAACGAGCCCAACATTGCATCCAGACTTGGTGACTCACGAGGAAGAAGGCGTTGTAGAAGACGCCTTGAGCGCCGATGATGCACGCTCGGAAGAAGAGACCTGGGTTCTTGATCTTCATGAATGTCTGTGGTTCGGGGTGGTATTTATAGATCAATGAGTCAGGATGAGGCGCTTCTGGTTCTTCGTGACTGGGAAACACTCACCATGAGATGCATGCGTCTGCATCCAGCATCGGACGATATCCAATGGTTAGCATTCAAAACTCCCCGCCTTCAGCATACGCGATCACGCCTCAGTGTTTGAACTCACTCATTCTCTGCCTCCTGAAGTAGCGTGTTGATCCACCCTCCGTCCCTCTTCATCAACCTCAGACTCCTCAGATGCCTCAAGGTGCCCGCTACCATTCCAGGAACGCCGGCGATCGATTCGAGGAAGAGGATGCGCGCCATCCATTGATCGACCGACATGACTGTGCGAGAACGAAGCAGGAAGTTAGTAGTGGTAGATGTAGTACGAACGGTATCTCCGATGCTCACTGTAGCCTTCTTTGATGAGGTCCTGCACGGGAGCATTCTCCTTGCCAGCTTCGGCCAAAGCTTTTCGCGCCGCTTCCGGTGAAGCATGCTAAGTCGATACGGTCAGAAAAGAAAGTTAGCCCATAATCACCGCCAGAATCTGGACACCACACTCACCTTGTAACCCGTCACAAAGTCAAACATCCTCCTCGCGAACCAGACGAGACCTGCCGCGAACTTGTCGCCGACGGTGACGCGAGGGTGGTAAACGACCTTGACCGCGTTGGCCTCGTCGGGTGAGTAGACAGGGTGGGTCACGACCCAGTCTGAACGGCAGAGCATTAATCCGGTCAGTAGCATGAAAGGGTGCTGTTCATGGCCCTAGACGATCGTGGATGTAAAGAAGGCGGAACTTACCTTCGTAGGGCCTCGAGCTCGTCCAGCCTTGCTTCTCCACCGTCGGAGCGGCGGCCTTCACGTCTGTATTGACAGAAGACTCAAAATGGTCAGTTGCACTCATTCTATAGTTAAATGACCGCTTCCAACCAGATGCTGGTGCAGTGAGCGCAATGTGGTAGGGCGCGGACGCTCAACCACCACATGCGATCAAGTCCGACAGATCGACCAGACCCCGAGCGGGGAACGCACCAGCGGGATGAGGTTGAAATGACGCCTCCGGTGAAGCACCTTGCACTCCACTCAGTTGTGGCTGCCGATCAATGGACGCCGTCGTGATGCTGCGCTTCGTCGTGGTGTGGCGGAATGCCGCGCCTGCCGGAGGAGCAGCGACGCGAGCGGTGCTCCACATGCGACGAGTCACATCGACATGACATGGCATCATCGACCCTCGAGGCACAAAAGAGCGAGCGAGTATTGAGCGTGTGGATAGTGTGGAAATGGACATGAATTGCACGTGGGGTGTTGTATGTGTGTGTGATGGTGGGGTGCACGAAGCGCAGGAGAGCGAGAGAGTGAGAGAGATCGATGAGGAACACCCACGCGGGCAAGTCCTGCCTCGCCTGGCTCGGGTGCGCTTGCCGAGACCGAGGGCCTCCGAAATCGACCGAGCCGCGAGAACCCAGCGTGCGCGAGTTGTCCCGAGATCGATCAAGCTCCGGCACATAGGGAGCGCACAGGTCACAAGACCGTCTTCACAGCGATTGGAATGATGTCATGGTCTCGCTCACTGCCTGCAATTCCCGAGGAATCGGTGTCCTAACCGCAGAAGGGAACTCGCCGCTTGAATTGATCCGGGACGACTCATCGATCGGACTTTCTCCTTTGGCCCCCTGTCTATCGATCCAATCCAATCCAGCCTAGCTGCCAGTGGGAGGTGCCTGCCTGCGCCCAAAACTCCAAGACAATGCTCTTTCTGGATAGACCAGCTTGAACGAGGTCTCAAACAATACTATTACGTATAAGAGCTCATTCTTGCGTTACGACGAGAGCAACTCGAAAGCAGACGCACTCCATCGACACCTTCCCGAACGCGGAGCGTACAGATCGGCGCTCAGCAGGTGCGCCGGACGAACCGCAGCGGGGTAGGCATCGCTCGCGATTATCGGCGGTCTTTCGATTTCCATATACCAAAGACTCGATCCTAGCATGTACAGCAATTTGATGTACACTCTAGTCGTTCGAGAGTAGGGACTAAAAGTAGGTGCGAACATCGCAACAACGAATCTCGCTGCCTCTGCCGTCTCGGCCGTCCACCACAATAGGTAGTATACACTACTTCTGGCATTGGATGTTGCAGTGGCCGCTGTTTGATGCTTCAAATGAGGGGACCCACACCATCTGAGATCGATGAGATCGAGGATGCTCAAGTCGAGCTATCCGCTGATGAGTCCTAGATCACCAATGAACGGCGTCGTCGAGCACTTCGGCGCCACGAAGTAGCTTACCAAAGGGGTTGAGGCTCAGCCATGCGGGGAATCTGTACATTGAAACCTCACTGCATATCCGACCTGTACCACCGAAGGTGGAGACTTCTCACTCGTGTTGCTTAACTGTGAACGCCGCAACCGCCGCCGAGATGAAAGGAGGCAACTAACCTCACAAGACGAGCTTTGAGCTGAGTCGATATAGAGAGTGGGTATTGTGAGTCAGTTCTGTGGAGGCAAAGTCGTAGCGCATGATAGTGCGACTGATTACGGGTGGGCTGACAACGCTCCCTCATTGACGAGTCGTACCATCAGGCACTCACGAGCAGCACGAGTAGGTTCTTCTGGTGCCTGTCGATTCGAGGAGGACAGTGGAGGCGTTGATTGAGGTGACATGGTTGGGCGGGACGATAATCAAGTGACATGTGTGCGGTGAAGAGGCAAGGCGCGGTCCACGGGCTAGGTTATCGAGTCATTTACGCCTTCGCATGCGTCAGCTCGGTTTGATGAGCAAGGCCCAACAAAGAGGAGTCGCGACGTCGGTATGGACGCAGCGAACTCAGATTAGCGCCTCGAACCTGGTCTTGAGAAGTTTATGCAACAAAAGCGATGCATCATTGCGCAAACGTGATATCTCGGACATCGCAGTGGCCAATGACCCACCCGGTGCAGTGAATATCCACTGATGAGCCCCCCTCCCATTCTAGCCCAAAACTTGACTGAGACAAGGTCTCCTCTATTTTAATGAAACGTGGTCTTGCCGACTTTTACGAGGTCGTCCGGTGACGGCCGGGCGGAGAGCCTTCGGTTCCTCCTCGTCTGATCGCACCGACCGACCTTGATTGTGAAAAGGTGCTCAGACGAACAGGGTATTTTTCTCGCCCGATTCACTCTAAGCACATGTTCACCTCACTCTCGGTTGACGCACTTTGATCCTCGAGTCCCCTCGGAGTCACGTGCATGTTTCCCAAAACTTCTCTTGCTGCGCATTTGTGTGAGATCGGACGCCTCATCGCCAGGTAGTGTGGCGCCGAGCGTGCCATGCTCGTCACTCGAAAGATGGCAATTGCAAAGGTAGTGGAATGCGGCCACAAATGCCGGGTTGCTTAGATCCTACCTCGGACGAGGTGAACCCGGCTGCGTCGCTCCGTCCAAGCAACGAAGAAAAACACGTGATCTTGGGGGCGCGCGGGGGTGAACGCAGGCATCGTAATCCGAGCGTATCCGGCGTTCCGGTCACTGTCCGGTCTGTGGGTTTTGTAGCTCCTGTGTCGATCGAGCCATCATCACACGCTCATCCCCACCCCCTTGCTTTCTTCGTGACCCTTTGTCCGCTCTCAGAGTGAAAAATTCCCATCACGGCTCTTCACAACCTAACACCCAGTTGCGACTCAGTGCCACTCTCGGCTCTGACAAGCATCGTGGATCGCCCTCGCGACATCGACTTCGAACGCCAACGCGCACGCGTGCACAGCCATTGGCCATTTCTACGACCGACCGACCGACACAGCCTTGAGCTTGACCTTGTTAGGAGGCGCGAACGACTACGGCGCTTGCGTCTGTCGCTTCGACTCGCAATCGCTTAGCGCTTGTAGCGTCATCAACATTGCACATTGCTTTGCTCCGACCTCTTCCTCAAGCGCTCGCTGCTCGCTTCCTCACTCGCGACGCTTTGAGGGGTGAGCCCCAGCAGGCCTATCGAAAGCTACTGGCAACCCCATCAAATCCGGACAAGCACCAATTGAACTGCGAACTTGAATGGGGACAAGTTTCGAATCAACGAGCTCACGAGTACCGGAGCTTGCTTTCGATGACGAGACGCGCTTCGAAGCACGTGAGGAGACCGAGTTGCTCATGACGGCCCTCGCCGAGAACGATCCACTGGACTCGCTCATTCTTAGGACAGCACAGTGAGTGTTTTCATCCTGCTTGGCAATTCGTCCAGGACGTGCGGGGAGCTAATCTTGCACCCTCTCGCGTTTCCATCCAGGATCCTCGAGACGTCGCGATCTATCCTCGCGTCGACCCGGTCGACAAGGAGGGCGATGCAACGGATTTGCGACCTTAGCGACGACTTCAACTACCATTCGATGAGCACAGATCTACGGCCGACTTTTGAACGCTTCCTCAAGACCGATGCCGATCTGAGTAAACTAGGGAGTCGCGTCGAAGCGTTCGCTCGGCATGGGCCGTCGGCCGCCTCGTCGACTCTGCACCGCCTCAACGACTCTAAAGCATTGTTGATGCTCCCTTCGAATCCGACTAGCTTTTCTGAAATAAGGGGAATCGATGGAATGCGTGCTTCGAAAAACTCAAGGTCGATCGAATCGCTGAGGAGCAGTCTGCAGGCACCCAAAGTGTCCACGGAGGAAGGGGACCGCCTACAGGCGTTACCGGACTGGACTTTGGATCGACGGTCAAGATTCGACAGGGAACGAAGGGCAAGTCCCATACTGCCTAGTACGAGGAAAGCTTCGCCAACACCCGAGCCACCATCAGCTGCCATCGCCTCGTCGCTTCCTTCACGAGCCCATTCCGCGCTCCTTCGCACGCTCTCGTCCTCGCCTTCGGCATCTTCCTTCATCCTGTCTCGACCCACTCTTGCTTCGACTTCATTGAGGTCCTCAAGCGATCGACCTTGGTCACCTCCGAATACGGCCCATGCCGAGTCACCAACGTCTTCGGCCGAGAACTCGTTCTCCTTCTCCCCCGGCTCGACGACCTCGACCCCGGCATCATCTCTTGCCGACGCTTCGTACGAATGGGAGTCGTACTCGCCTTCGCCCGTATGCGCTTCAATCAGCGGTTTGGATCATCGCGGATCACCTCGGCTGGGACAAGACGATTGTCACGATTGCCGACCGACAACACCTTCGCCGCTGGGTCGGAGGAACATGAACAGTCGATCGTTGAGCTCGAACGAAGTCTCTCCCTTTGCAACTCCAACCCGAGCCAACATTCACCAAATCCGACTCATCGCTGACTCGCCCAACTCGATCGCACTCTCCAGCTCCTCCTCCCTCTCCCCTCATCGCTCTTCCAAATCAACGAGCCTCTCCACCCTCTCACCAACAGAAGGAGAAGAGAACGAGCCCTTACCAGACCTCATCACCCGCCCTTCCTTGACCTCGCACCATCGTCATCGGTCCTCGAGCGCCTCGCTCCGTTTGCCCGACTCGACACACCTCGTACATCCCAAAGTCTCAATCCCGAGCCTAACCCGAGAAAGCTCGGTAATGTTCGCCGAGTCGCAACACGACGACGAAGGACGGAATCGGAATCGTTCGCTCTCCAGCGGTCATCACCGGAATGAGAGTGGCGCGATGAAGAAGTTGTTGGAGCAACAGGAGCGGTTGGACGCTGCAAACCCATCGACGCTTTCAAAGGATGGCAAGGGAAAGGTACTCGGAGGTAACGGGAGTGGGACGGGTGGGAGAGGATGGTGGGGTTATTGGAATTCCACTACCGGTAGCACTGAGGGGTCGCAGTGAGCGACAAGTTCGCATCGAGACGGAGGGTTCTTCGAGACGGGTTCCTTGCTTTGTTGTATCAACCACCGCTTTCTGTCTCGTTCGAAATGCATTTTTGTTCTTATTGTTGCCATTCCCGTTCTCGAATTGAATGCTTTATACGCTTCCGGATTCTTCTTTGCTCAAGTGGCAAAAAGCCCGTCAAGTATTTTCGCCTGGCAAAACATTAACTGCTACAACGCAACATATCCAGATACTTGCCTCAACTGACGACAGCTTTCATCACACGACTATCGCCACAAACCACAAGTCCGACAACTCGCAGCCAGGTTCGATCGTGAGATGCGCTGGAGCAGCTGGACTCTCGGAGTTAAGACCGGGTCTCGTCGACCGACGTCGCCGCCGCCGGCACTGGTGGCAAACTTGACTCGAGCAGCTCAGCTCAGTATGACTTTTGCTTCCAATTCCAGAGTCCCAGTGTTTTTCATTAAGGACAACGTTGCAAAAGTTTGATTGGGAGGCCTCTCTCCGAAGTAGCGAATGATGTGGAGCTTCTTGTCAACCGTTCTTTCGGCGGCTCTGCCTTATCGGGTATCGACGGAGTGCGAAGGCCGAAGCGCGAACGGTGCAGTGGCGATGTTCACGTGCGGCGGACCACTGCAAACGGTTGGCGAACCAGGATGAACAATCAGCGGACTGCCAAGTTTCAAATAGGATGTACAGACTTCAATGCAAGTACCTAGCTTCACTGGGAAAAAAACTAGTCAGTAAAAATCCATTCCGGGTATCGCCGCCGTCCGCTCGAGGCCCAAACCACCAGCCGTCCGGCCAACCAGATCCGGCGCATATGCTGCGTTCGAGCGACTCTGGATCACCAGCCAAAATGGCTGCGTTCAAACAACCAAGTCTATGTACAACGCGCTAATTTGAAAACAAAATTGGCGCCTGTACGGCCAGCTCGGCGATATCCGGAAAAAAAAATGGTGCCACGGGCGAAAACAAAATGGACACGTCTAGAATTTCGCCGACCTGCGCTTTGCAGGTGGGCCTGTTCTTCGGCGTCGCCACAGCCATACAGCGACTGGGGGGGGGCTAGAGATTTTAGATATAAACGCGCCCATTCGCCGATCACCAGAAATGAAGCAGAAGGCACTAACGGGCCGGCTGATAGGTCACTTCTTCATTCGCGCGTGCGACGGTGGTCGGCGAACCCAATTTCATTACTCCGGCCTTCTCCTGAGCTAGTGAACGATCTTTCTCTCCGACTTTTTGTTCTTTTGCCCATCGCCACCCATTCATTTCCTCGAGACGATTTTTTAGATTACAGTTACTGTCCACACTCAGCGACATATTTTTGAACGACCAGTGATCATCACAAACGGCCCTCGAACGACCGGCTCGTCAAACGCCGATTTCGTCGCGAGCGCTACCACGCGTCGTCGGTGCGATAACTCCACGTTTCACCGGGCCGCCCGCAAACTTGCAAAAACCCAAGTGCTCCGACCGCCACACTTGGCACGCTCTCGCTCGCTCGCCGCTCGTCTCTCTCTCTTTCTTTCCCTCCCATCGTCGCCTTCCCGCCTCTCCCCTTTCCCCCCTCTTCTCTCCTTTCAAAAATTTCTGCCATGTCTACCTCCGCCGCCCTCCGACAACGTGTCGTACAAAAGGTCGACAAGAACGACGACGCCGCATCGACCACGTCGTCGAGCGACTCGGACGATTTGACTTATGGCGACTTCCCCCCTTCACGCCTCCGCAATTCACCGTCAAGGACGTGTTGGGCGCGATCCCGGCGCACTGCTTTGAACGCTCGGCGCTGCGTTCGTCGACCTACGTCGTCGCCGACTATGCCATGCTCGCCGCGCTCTTCTACGCCGCGACCCACATCGACGTCCTTTTTGATTCCAATGGCACACAGCTCCAGGGCGCGGTCGGCGTCGTCGCCAAGTGGGCGGCTTGGTCCGTCTACTGGGTCCTCTCCGGCTGGGTCATGACCGGTATCTGGATCATTGGTCAGTTTTTTCCTCTTCATCTCTTTTACGGGCTTGTATACATCTGTTTGCGTTGTGTTGTTGTCATTGCTCTGGTCTCTGCCAACGGGATCTTCGCGGGTCGAGCTACCGTTCTGGTTGGGTGCTTTCTCAGGGGATTTTTGGCCTGTGGGTTGCGACGCGCCTGGCTTTTTGCCTCTGCTTGGCCGCGCCGTGGCTCTCTGGGCTGGGGACCACCGTGGCGCGAGGGAGTCACCGCCCCCTCTCCGCCCACCTCCGCGTTCTCGCGCGATAGCGCCCAAACGCCAACGGCTCTGGCTTGACACGACACACGCGCCATTGGGCGGTCTGGGCAAGGCCTGCCCTTGAAGCTCTCCGCATTGGCGTCCGGTTCCCCGCGTATAATCGCCGCGATTCCAGACCTTTTTTCCCACCTTGTTGGAGTCGCTCTCTCGAGACGCAGCCACACGGCCGCATATCGAATGTGTTCGCAATGCTTTGCAAGTCGGAACTGGAGCTCACGATGCATTCCGCTTCCTTTTCAATGCTCTGTTGCCAACTACAGCCCACGAATGTGAGTCTCGCGTACCCTCTTGGCCCGTGCCGTCCCTTGCAGATCGCCGGGGTCCGGTGCCACAGATGAGCTGATCATGGAAACCCTCATCCCCCATCTACAGGCGGCCATCAATCTTTCTCCACCTCCAAGACCATCAACAACACCGTCGGGCTCGTTCTGCACTCCTTCGTCCTTGTTCCTTACCACTCGTGGCGCATCTCGCACGCCAAGCACCACGCCGCCACTGGGCACATGACCCGCGACGAGGTCTTTGTCCCCGCGACCAAGTCCGAGAAGGTCAAAAAGCCGTCTGGCACCGGCCGCAAGGTCTTTGTCGAGAACCTCGGCGCCGAGTTGGACGAGTTGCTCGAGGATGCCCCCGCGTACCGCTTGTTCTACCTTCTCGTTCAGCAATTGTTCGGCTGGCCCGCGTACCTGTTCAACAACGCTTCCGGACAAAACTGGTACCCCAAGGGAACGAACCGTGAGTCTACCCACTTGGCACAAATGACCCTCCCAGCAAGTCCGTTCCTGGAGCTGATTCGAAACCTCTGCCTTTCCATCCATCAGACTTTGACCCCAACTCGCTCATTTTCGACGCCCGCCACCGCCAACAGGTCCTCATCTCGGACGCCGGTTTGATCACGATGCTCGCGGCCTTGACCTGGTTCGGCGTCAAGATGGGCGGTTTCTCCGCCGTCGTCAAGTACTACGGCATCTCGTACCTTTTCGTGAACCACTGGCTCGTGATGATCACCTACTTGCAGCACACGGACCCCATGTTGCCCCACTACCGCGCCAACGAGTGGAACTTCCAGCGCGGCGCGATCTGCACCATTGACCGCAACATGCTCGGCCCCGTCGGCCCTTACCTCATGCACGGCATCTGCGAGACGCACGTCGCGCACCACGTCTGCTCCAAGATCCCGCACTACCACGCATGGGAGGCGACGGAGGCGCTCAAGGAGTTCCTCGGCGAGCACTACCAGTCGACGAACGAGAACATGTTCGTGTCGCTGTGGAAGAACTTCAGGACGTGCCGATACGTTGACGACGAGGGCGATGTCGTGTTCTTCCGCGATGCTCTGGGAAGAACGTCGAGGAAGGTCGTCCCCGCTGACGCACCGAGTGATTCTGGTGTCGAGGTCAACTGAAAACCAACCAAACCGACCCACCACGACGAATCCACAACCCTCCCTAACCCACCCACCCACCTTTGGTCTCTCGCTCAACTTGGCCGCTAGATCTAACATTAGAATAGATTTTCACTCCACCTCTTTGTTATGAAGACACCCCAGACCTTCTTACCTACCCTCCCCTCATCACGCATAGAACTTCTACCCCTCTTCGCCTATCCTCCTTCTCTTCAACACCGTTGTTTTTCTCTCCCGGCTTTTCATCTTCCTCTGCACTCGGCGCATTGCTTCGTATCATTCCGGTGGCTTTTTTTTTTTTTCCTTTTTTTTGGTTGTAATCTCACACTGTCTTTTTCGAACCCCCCAATCTTGACCCTTGCCATGACGAACGAGAGAAAGAGAGAGAGAGAACGATTCGATGTTCAGGGATGACATGTCACTCCAACCCATAATTTGAGCTCGGACCGTCTCTACCACTCATGCGTGACCTGGGCCGTCGTCGCGCTCCACCTCATCCGACACACTCCGCTTCTCTTTGCCCCCCGACCGACAACGTCCTCGCTCCATCATCACTACCACCATGTCCACCTCGTCGACAACAACACCAGAGGCTACAAACGCATCACCGTCGTCCTCCTCTCGCGTATTGACAGAACAAGGTCCGTCCCTTTACCCCCCCCCCCCCAATCGCGATGATCAACCCACCCTCGTCATTGACTGATTCGATCTTTTTTTTTTTCCCATACCTCCCTCCCTCGTCCAAAATACGCCCTTAGAAGCCAACGTCCTGTTCAGGAACAAGACGAGTGAATTGCAAGCCCTCGCGAGCGTAAGCAAGATTCAATTAGCCCATCACTTGAGCAAGCGTAGACGAAACTCAAACTGAACGCTTCGAACCATTTTTGATCATCTCACTCTATACACCCCCCGCCGTGCATAGAAAATCGGCGAGTTGGAAAGGGAAGCTGAAGAACATGGGTCAGCTCTACATACGCTTGACGACGTTGCTTCCCCTGCATCGTAAAACCCCAGGCAAGCGCCCCCACTAAACCAACCCCCTCCCCTCCCCTCCCCTCTCCTCCCTCCTCCTTGCATAGCTTAGTAATCGAGACCCTCACAGAAGCGAACGTGACAACGCCCGATCGTAAATGCTTTCGCTTGGTCGGAGGAATCCTCGTCGAAAGAACGGTCGCGGATGTTTTACCGGCGTTGCAGACGCAGTTGGAACAGGTACGCTCGAATGGAGTCGAGACTCGGAGGAACCGCAACCGAAATTTGACTTTTTTTTGGCCGTGGCGTGTCTTGTGCCTTGGGTTCGTGGCAGTTGAAAGGGGTTTTGTCGACGTTGTTGGGGAGTACAAGAAGAAGGTACATCCACCACAACTCGTTCGATGGGCTGGAACGCCGACGGAAAAAAAAAAAAAAAAAAAAAAAAAAAAAAAAAACGTCGTTTTGTTGACCCGAAACGTTTCCCATCTTTCAGGAAACAAGCTTTTCAGATTGGCAGAGGGAGAACAACAGTAAGTTCCTTTCAACAGGTTTGACTCTCAGATGTTCCCTCGTCACTGACATTGTCATCACCCTTGGATTTCGACAGTTGTAGTACAACGGTGACGTCGTTTTTTGTCGCTCCAAATCAGCATGCAATTTCGTTCTACGTGCCATACGGGTCGGACGTGATCGAGAGACCTCACAAGCAACCGAGAACGAGATTCATTGAACTTGATACATGAATGAATACCTTGGGCATCCTCGAAGGCTCCATTCACCGTAAAATTGGTGATAACGAAGTTGTCGACGTTGAGTCGAGAGTTTCTTTTCGACCACGCTCAACGAGTTGACAAGCTCATGATGATCGGGTCAGTCCAGACCGTTGTTCGATACCCAAAGATAATCTACTAGTTGCGAGCACTCTGCGAGGATAGTTGCAACGAATGTCTGACCTCACAACCACCTACGGAAAGGCCCAGCCATGGCTTTCGAGGTACGCGCAATTCGGGCAGATGGTGTAATGCGCCTCGAAAGGTGCCCGTCATTTGAGCCGGTCCCAATGGAAAGGACGAGATGGCGCATCGGTCTCTGGGTTCAGCAATCGCACGAAACGATCCAGGTCGAGCACACGTTGTTGGCCTTGCAAGATCAGGATTGTATCATCGGAGAGCTCGAGTCTACGGGACGCAAATGGAGGTGCGCAGATGTGTTGACGGACAATAGAGTTGAGTCAGCCCAGGGATCTGGACAACGAGCTTGGCGAGATTCCGGATAAGAGTTTTTTTTACCTACCGCTCCAGTCGAGGACATGCTGAGAGTAGCTTCAGAAACAATCCCAGCGTCAAGGTGCATGTCTCCCCAAATATCAGGCTTCGTAGTCCGTGGGTGATCACGCCTGTTCGTTCACTCGGCTGCGAGGTGAAGACGGGCGCCAAGCTCGAATGGGAGATCAGAGCGAGGGGAGAGTAAAAGTCAGACGCGGCGAAGGTGCGGTGGTACGACTGACAAGCTTCGAGTTCATCCCAAGAGCCGTCAAGAACGTTGCGCGATGTGATGTCCCAGCCGAAATGGTGAAATGTCGGAGCTCGGCTCCGAATCATGCCAGAATCGTGGGCATGGCGGTATTCCACGACTCGGACGGGTTGCGTGGACCCGAGCCACGGTGAGACGTTTGATACCAATATCGCTGCTCGCATGCTGTAGACTTGGTCGCGAACGTGGGACCAGCCATTATTCGTGTTCCTTTCGTCCCTATCCAACTGTTGGAATTCGAGCTCGAGCAAAGTCAAGTTCGGTGAGTGCGACAAGAGTTCTGTCATCGTTTCACCGACGAGCCCATTTTTGGCTACGGGTGCCCCGTAGACGCAGAGCTGGAGCGTTCGCACACGAGACTTCACGAAGCAGCCGGAGGAGGACAGGGCCGGTCCAGTCCACCTTCCAACACCGGTCTACCCAATCCTCAACCATGCTCCACGAATCGATCTTGATGCGGGTGAACAGGATCGAAAGGCAGATCTCACGCCACTCCTTGCACAGGGCTACGAAGGTGAGGGCGGTCGAGGTCCGGATTCCGGTTGTACGTTCCATCACGGATATTGCTAGGATATGGGAGGCAAAGCGACCATTCCAAATATGTTGCGATAGACCTCGTAGCTCAGTCGCGGCGCCGGGGGTTGCTCCGTTGGGAAGTCGATGAGGTAGGCCGACATGGGCTCGGGGGGGCAAGCCCGCCTAGAGTGCCAAGACATACATGCCAAGGTCAATGTACCCACTGGATAAAATTGTATTCATGAACGGCTTACGATCTAGCGAACTCTTTGCAACCGGAGACAGGAAGTGACCGCGACCGACTCGGGTGCGAAGGCCAAGCTTGCGGCGGCGGATGCCTTGCGAGGGCATTGCTCGCCGGTGCGGTCACGTGAACTCACGTGAGCCCGTATTAGTGCGCCTCGATCATGAGTCATGACGATGGTCAGTGTGTTTCACAGAGGTGTTCATCGACTTGGAGGGAAGCTTTGAAGTAGCGGGCTTTCCTTACCCATTGCCGTCTAGATGCACTTGCTATGCAGCCGTCTTCTTTGAGGACATTCAAACCCCTCACTGAACATGAGACGGCGAACGTACGTGGAACGTAGCAGGGGGCCGGGTCTCGGAGGCGTTCAAGTGAAACGAGCGCTGAGACACTCATAACAGGGGCTGGTGGTGCAAAGGAAAAGGAGTCTACGACTTGTGTTTTTCTATAGAAGAATTCTACATGAAGCTATCCTCTACACTTGAGAATCTCTCGAAATAAACCTGAACGAGTCCCTGCCCGTTCAACTTGGCATTAATCGGCGCTGGAGTGGTGCTGGCAGTGCGCGTGCGAAGCCGGGTGCTTCAACCTTCGTCTCCCCTTTCTCGTCACTTGAGCGCTCGACGGTCGTCCGTTCATCAAACATGTTCGGCCAGCCCGCAACGTAAGCCGAACCGAATCTCCCATCACCCATTCTTCAACTGAGCCATCTCTCTTACTCGATCCCCTCTAGTTCCTCCGCTCCTAACCCGTTCAGTTTCGGTACCATGCCGACCGCCTCCTCCTCGTCCCCCTCCTTATTCGGAGGCGCATCGACAGCAACATCAGCAGCTCCGAGTCTTTTCGGTTCCACGGCTCCTTCCTCATCAGTCGCACCTTCCTTTTCCTTCGATGCGAGTAGTACGCCAGCGACCTCGGCTGCACCTTCTTCGTTGTTCGGTGGAGGAGGAGCGGGAGCGGGAGGCGGTTTGTTCGGTGCGCCTAAACCGGCTGGAGCGACAACAAGTTTGTTTGGTGGTCCATCAACGGATGGTACGGGTGGAGGATTGTTTGGTACTGCTGCTGCTGCTGCTAGAGTGAGTACGACGACTCAAGGGGGTGGTGGATTGTTTGGTGCTCCACAACAGCCTGGAGCGGCTGGGACGACGGCCGGTTTGTTTGGGGGTGCTCCTTTGGGTGGACGACAGAACAAAGTGGGGTTGTTTGGGTGCGTGGTCATCGTTTTCTTGAGCTGGGTCGGCAAGGAGGGTGTGAGCTGACGTTGCGGCGACGGCGGTCTCATTGCAAACTCTATGGGCGGGGGTTGGCTGCAATCGACAGGTCCACGACACAGCCTCAACAACAGCAGCAACAACAAGGAGCGTTCCAACCTTCAGCATTAACACAGCAACAGCAACAGCAGCAACAAGCCTCGACGAGTTCGTTGAACAAGATGACCAAGTTCAACGACCTGCCCGAGAATGTTCGTGCGGTTATTGAAGGAATAGAGTCAGTTTTTGCGAGCCTCAACACTGCGCGGATGTGAGGATGCTTGGACTGATGCTTTTGTGGGGGAATAGCTCGTTCGTGCGACAACAGGTCCATTTGTCCGATCAGCTCAAGAGCAGGGAGTTGGGGGAGGAGATTGAAAAGACGAGGAATGAATGGCAGCAGTGTTCGGCAGTGAGTACCTGTTGTCAGGTCTGGGCATTTGCATTGGAAGGCCATCAGAACTGAGGTCATATATTCTCCCCCATTCCTAGGACGCGACCGCTCTATCCTCCCTCCTCTTGCACTCGTCCAATTCCGTCTCGGCGCTCCGCAATCGTCTCGACCAAGACGCGCAAGACGTCGAGAAAGCGACCTGGATCGTCGAGGGTTTCAAAAACCCTCAAGGACCTAAAGCGCAACAGGCCAAAGCCGTGCAGACGTTCCCGTTCGAGTTCTTCAGGAACAAGACGGACGAGTTTGAGGCGAGGTTGAGGAATTATAAAGAGACGATCGAGGTGAGTTTGGAGAGCCTTATTGCTAAGCAACTTAAGCCTTTCACTAATCACACATTTTTTGCGTTTGACGACCCAGCAAATCCAACAACACCTCACCTCCCCCTCCTCCCTCTCGTCCTCGATCGACCCATCTTCGATCGTCCCGACGTTGAAATCACAAACGGCTTCTTTCCTGGCATTGGCAAGCAACGTCGCTTCGTTGCAGGCCGATTTGGATCGGTTGAAGGACCAGTATCGGGTCATTTGGAGGGACAAGACTGGAAGGGTCATGGATCCTTTTCGAGAAAGGGAAAGGGGGAGAGAGGTGGGTGATGTGGTGCAGGAATTGGGGAGGGTCGAGATTAGGTGATTGGGGATTGATTGACGAGGTTATGTGTATAATGAGAAAGTGGGTTTCTACTGTGAGGATTTTTGAGAGAAATTTGCGATGAAGAGGGTCACCCGTGAATGCGAAGCCCCCCTGAGAGCCTCGAGTCTCAGCGAGCCGCGTTCGTCGCTCTCCCCTGCTTCCCACAACCTCGGTCAAATATCGACCTCCGCAGTCCATCCTGGCAATGCATGCGGATGAATTAACGCACCATATCGACGCCCTACTCTGTATCACATCCAATTCATCCGATCATGCGAACGCATTGATGGCTTTGGAACTCGGCATAGCGGCTCTTGTAGTTGTCGTTCGTGAGGAAGAGGAAGCGGTCAATCAACCCGTCGGCCCCACGAAGACGAAGACGATGACGCGTCTCGACGCGTTCTTGAGCTTGCAGGATCGGTTCGAGTGGAATAGTACGTTGAACGAAGTATGGGATCTTAAGGCGGGATAGTTGGGAACTAATTGTGCGTCATATCATGGGACTACAGTCACTACGGTGTTGATGCATTGGTTAGGGAGGTCGATCGTCGTCTTGACCCAGCCTGCAATCGAGCAACTCGGTACTTTCGGAGGTGGGCGAGGGGGGAATGGAGCGAATACAGCAGCTAATCGTTCCGGTGTGGTTGGTGTACAGATACGGACCTCTTGCGCTCGAATTTTATTCGTTGTTTGGCCTTATTGCAAGGTTTGTTGTTGATGCATCGGCCGAGTCAGGGTCTGTTCGTTCGTCGGTCGGCCGTGCAGGTAGGTTCACTAACCCTCTCCAGACCACCCTGTATTCTCACAATAGCTAACGAACTGATCTCTTCCGTGTATGAACCCTCCCAACAGTCCCTTCTAGCAGTGGTGGACCTCTCTCGTCCTTCCCACGTCTCCTCCCCCCTCGTCTCCCATCCTCCCGTATCCCCCTCCCCACTCCATTTCCCCAGTCCCTCCACATCGCACCACCAACCGTCCACACCCAAAACGCCAGCTTCCTCCCTTTGCTCTTCTACCGCGGTTCGAAATTCCAACAACGCCAAGAATGATCCGAGTCAGCTCTCCCTCGCTGCGCTGGAAGCACTTCTTTGTGCGTTGGTCGATCGACCGGAGAACATGAGGACGTTCGAAGAGGTGGGAGGATTGGCGACGATTGTCAAGGTGTTGAAGGATAAGACGGTTGAACAGAGCGTGAGGTACGTCTTGTGACTGGGATGGTTTTTTGGGTTTTTTTCTTTTTTTTTTTTCTTTTTTTTTGTGGGGTAGAATCATGCCTGATTGAAAGGGTTTTCGAATCGTGTTTTTTTTTTTTTTTTTTTTTTTGGACGATGATCAGGATCAAAGTCATCGAGTTGCTCTACTACTTCCTTTTACCCGAACAAGAGCCCAACACCAACACTACGGAAACACCACCATCATCTTCTACGAAAGGAATTGAACGACGACCCCAAACACCACCTCCGATGACATCCACACCGACCAAAGCCCACCCTTCGTTCCTCTTACCTAGGGAAGATCGCTTCGCCCATGCGTCGCAAGGGTTCGTGCCTCAGACACCGATCAAAGCAGCAAGGTTTACCATGAGGAGGAGGAGGGCGAGTGGTGGGGATGGGGGAGAGGCTGGTGAGGAAATTCATACTTCCGACGAGGAAGAAGAACGCGAAGAGGAGGAGGACGATCGAACACCTCGCAAAACCAAGGCGAACAATGCCAATGGAAGGACGATCCGGCCGGCCTCCCGACCAGGGAAAGTGCTCGAACGAAACAGTGTGACGAGGACTACGAAGGAGAAGAAGGAGATGCTGAGGAAAGTGATGCCTAATGTCGATGCGTTGGAGGAAAGGTTCAAAGCCATGGGGTTGGGGTTGGGATTGGGGTGAGCTGGGCAGCCCAGGGGGGGGGGGGGGGGGAAGGGGATGAGACTTTGTGCGTCGCACGCGTCTCAGTTTGGGTCAAATGATGAACTTCGTAGGATATACGACCTAGACTACTCGGCGTGGGTCGTGTCGAGTACGACACCCTCAAGTCTTCACCAGGCGGTTATCGGGTTGCTTGACTTTCGGCCAACTCTTCGGTCCTCCGAGTCATGCCCGAGCTTTCGACCTCGATTCTTCCAATCTCGATCCGAGATCATAGAGTCGAGCAAGCCTTCGGATCGAAACGGCTCATGTCTTTACTCTCACACCAAACCGAGTGGTCGAAATCGACGGCGGATCTGCGGAAGCGTAGATATAGGAGCGCAGTCAATAACTAGCACATGGACTCGCCGCAACTCTGTCGATCCATTGTCGACTCAGACTCGAGCCCTCTGAAATCTCTTGTACTCGCTTCCATCCGGGAGGGCAAAGAAGAACAGGTCAACCCCCCCAAAAAATGGAAATGTGTCACGTATGTCGATCTCAACACTTTCCCCGATCGGGGCCCTTTCGCCACGCCACTCACCCTCCCCTTGAACAATTCAGAGGCTGACGAATCCGCCCCTTCCTTCAGCACGTCCACCTACCTTTCCCGCCGGTACTTCTCGACCTAACCGGGGCATTTGGGTCTTCAAGTACGACGTCTCTAAAGGATGTTGCGAAGAATTGTTGTTCCAAGACGGATCATGCGGCGCTTCAACGTTCCCTAAAAAATGGCTGCGAACAGGCTTGAGATGCGCGAGGAAAGAGTATAGGAAAAGAGAGCGAGTGCGTTGCTCGGGTAAACAGTTCCTTGTATACGTTCGTGGAGCTCGTCTGTTTACAGACAGTTGTTCGTTCGGCGATTGCACAAATCCTGCAAGTCCCCACTTTCGATCCTTTATTGGTTTTTGGTTTGAGGCGTTTGTTCCATTCGCTTTTCTTTTGAATTTCTCTTGTAGATGACCCGAGTGACAACACATCACTTGCAAGCCAACGCTTTTCACTTGTACCCCAATAAGGATCGCACGACTCGCACGTCCAAAGCGTTCCGGGTTTTGAGAGCGAAGGTGATGGAACGTGATAGAAGGGCCTTCGGAAAACGTTTACCAGAGCGCACGGGCCCCACGTCAAGCCGTGACCTCAGGTAAATCATTCGGCGACTTTAGCGCTTGTCTTACGCTTGGGGCGCGCTTCAACTCATGGACCTATTTCCCTGTCATTGGGGAGCTATAGGTAGGTAGGTAGGTAGGTGGGTAATTCCGGACCTTTCCCAGCGATCTCCGAACTGCCTCGATTGAAATAACCGTAGTCGGGAATCGAGATCCATCCGGCCCGCCCCGACACGTGGGCGAAGGCGGTCCCTGCGCACGAGCGCGCTGATTCAGAATTGAATAGGAGGCGCCGCGTTTGGCCTTGGGAGCCGGAAACGGTCACAGCCCGCAACCCCCCACTCCTCCCCTGCGCGAGATGCGACGAAGGATACGCTTACCTGCATTGCTCGGTTTCGTTTCGTTCCATCTAACATGTTGGTGTGAGAACTCGTCGAGGCCTTCGGCATTCATACCAATCACACTGACTAGTCCGTTGCGGGAGTTGCCAGACCGGAAGAAGTAGCGCGTTTAGCGCGTTTCAGAATTGCAGTGCTCCGAAACGAAGCTAAGCGCAACGGTGCGGGAAAGGACCCGAGGTCTTAGGACTCGGTTTTGGACCATCGGGTGACACCTGCCATTGAACGATCGAACGAGGTGCCCCCTACGAAGAGGAGCAAAAACGGCGTCGAGGCCAGGGAGGATGATTCACACGACGACGACATTCGGGCTGCACCGGTCATGATCTTCCTACCTTCCTTCCTCTCCTTCCTCGTAACAAGCGCACCTCTCTCCAAGGAAGGCCCCCATCAACACCTACTACCACAACATCATGCGTTCGTACCTCCTCGTCCTCGCCGTAAGCCTCGTCAGCGCCGGCGTCTACGTCGAGGCGTTGAACAAGCCCCGCATGAGTAAAGAGCAAACCAAACCCAAGACATCTACCACTGGACCCACATTCAATAACCACAAGCCTGTGTGGAACTCGTAAGTACTATCCTTCGTTATGGTATAGGGTCAACCACTTGGGATGGATGCAGCACGTTTGCGCTTTCAAGCAAGAAGGCCTGGGCTGATCGTGAACCCTGTGCCGCATTGGTCACTTTTCCGTTCCCGCCTCAGCACCGACAACCCGAAAGCCTGCAACGATATCAGCGAGTCTTGCAGGTAAGTTTCACATTCTCTCAGCATCGCTTGGGATGTTCCATAGTCTTCACATGACCAAATACCCTGATTTGCTGACACCACTGGCCCCCTCGTAGCACATGCCTCTTGAGCTGCCACAAACATCACAACCAGTGGGGGTACGAATAGTAAGTCTCAAGTATCGGACATTGCCCTACCCCTTTCCGTCCACCCACTATCGAATCTTATTCCAGGATTCCCTACCCATCTAGTCGATTAAGATGCTGATTTTACCGTTCTGTTACATAGCGCGGAAGATTGCTACGCCGGCTACTGCAACAGCATCATAGACACGGATCCGGAGCCGTGCAAGCGCGAGGAGATCGCCGCTAAAAAATGCAGGGATTCGGTAAACATGTGAGTTCATTTGAACAGTGGATGGTTTTAGACGCTGGGAAACTGGCGATGGAGCTTATTCGTTGTGTCTGCGGCCGAAGGAACGAACTCGGCAACTGCTGTGCTGCCGTAGCCAAGTGACAGTTCAAGGAGACGAACTTCTAGAAGGTGAGCAATGGCGAATTGCAATCGTTTCTCGAGTAGTGAGCGAACCTATCTCATTGGTGTCGTAGTGTTCCTGGCCGCAGCTCGACGGGGCAGATGCTCGGAACACGTTTTGGGTTCGAACTTGCTCTGTCACCGATTCGCATCGTCCATATGCGCCTCGTTCCAATTGGTCAGTCCCGGGTCCAGGAAGCCCTTCTTTCTATTACATGATGACTGATTCTTTGTAGCCCAAAATGCTCCCAAAATTCTCTTCTCATCAACCTCGGACGCGCAGCCTGAGACAGCTCCTGTCTATTCGTCTTTCCGGTTACAAAACCCCTTCTTCGTCCTGATTTATCATGGAACGCCTTGCAATCGTTTCATCGTTTCACGGAGGTCTACATTTGCATCCTCTTTCGTAGATCTTTCTCCCATTTCTGGAATGAGTATCCTAACTTCTTCCGGTCATAAGCAGCAACCGTTTCGAAAGAACCATTGTTCGCAGCAACGCTCGATGCGCAGCACGGCATATCGATCTTAAGATCGAATGTAGAGACATGCCGCGACTGCTTCCAAAACGCGCACATCCGCGACTAACAAGAGCATGATACCATGGGTGAGTGCAAGTGCAGCTCGATGAAATCACCAGTGCAGCATAACTAGTCGCCGAGATCAAGCGCCAGGGACACCACTTGGCACCTCGAAGCCAAAGCCACCGAGAATGTGGCTTGCAACGGCCATCTCTAGATTTGGTGTCATGACCAATTCAGGGATCTTTCCTGTAAAGTAAATTGGAGGAAAGGTATTCTCCCTTAATGCGATGGGGATAGGGTTTGTAGTTTGCCTCCTCATCCTGCCTGTGAGAGACGTGTGAGAATGATGGTAGGAGAAAACGCCAGAGCGAGCAAAGCGGCGTCGCGTACATTCTTGACTATTATTACCTCCCTCCTCACACTGCTCATCTCTTTAATCGCACGTTCATTCGCAATACCGCTTTCATCAGCAGAGCAACCTTTTCAACACCATGCGCTCCTGCTACTTCCTCCTTGTCAACAATCACAAGCTCCGTCGCTGCTGAACCTCGATTCCGCCCACCCCAACGTCCGCTCTACTAAATCCGCCACAGTCAACGCGTTCGAGACCTCTTTCCTTGGGTTCAGACCTCTTTGGACTTTGTAAGCGCCTCTTAAATTCCAGGTGGTTGCTGAGGAAATTTGTTCAGTAGCGTGGTCGGAACCAAGACGACTTCACTTTTTTCGCCTCTTGTTCACTACGGCCAGATCAGTGGCAGATTCTTGGCCTTGCCGCGAGCTGAATAGCGGGTGCACATGAATGTGATCCGCCCCGACACGCCGACGGCTCGAAGCAACTGATGTGCTGTCGCACGTCTCCCAGGGATTGTTAACTCGCGCTTCTCTCTCTGTCAGAAGCGTTACACCGATCGAGTACACGCGAGGAAAGTGTGACTAAAACGTCTTCGCACGAGGCTCTGCCAGCATGACCCCTTTACTTAAAGTGAATGCATACAATCTGGAGGGAGCAATTGAATAAGAAAAGAAGAGATCTAAAATGGATCGGGATGGGGGTTTTCATTTTTTGCTTGCCGCTCTCTGGGATTTCAGAGGTCTACTTGGGCTTGTTGTCGGTATGCTGGGAGGGAATGACTAAGTCATTTTAGAAGGACGGCTGTGCCCAACGAGTTTGACGATCATGACGCTGCCCTGCCTCTCCGGATAGTCGTCGTCAAGTGCATTTGACTACCGCCTAACATGCAGAGCATTCACATAAAAGACACGCACCTCATGATTTTGCAAAACTACAGCTTTCTCTAACGTCGCAGCATAGTAGCAAGAGATGTCGGAACTCGAGAGTCCAGATCATCACCCTGTTCTTACACCACGATCTTAGCAAGCACCGAATCTCCCTTCGATAGGTTCATGTAACATGGCATACCTTGTGTATCGACAGAGAAGTCATCGTGGAAGCTGTCAAGCACCACTCCTAATAACACGTGCACAATTAGTCAATCTGCCCCTATCTCTCTTCGAGACATCCACAACGGTCGTGCATCGATCATTCGATTTCCAAGACCACTTCGCTTATCGGTATCTTACTCATCAGAGACACCCTCAACGGCCGCGCGTCGATCTTTCTATTTCCATGACCACTTCGATCTTGAGCGGCTCTTCTTCTTACCATCCACATTCAAAGTCATTCTTACAAGATCTCACGAACCATCATGCGTACCTCTTTCCTGATTCTCGCTTCGACTCTGGTCTCCACCGTTTTGGCTGCGGGACCACTTTCGCTTTCGTAAGTCGAGCCGGACGAAGTGATACTCCACCAAACTGCTACCGATTGCTCATCTGTTTCACCTGCCCTTTGCACATCGCTAGACCCACCGCACAAGATAAGTGTACGCGCCTCGCCAAGTACTGCCTGTGAGTTTACCGACTCCGACACCTCGTCCCTATGCACGTGCTACAGCTTTACAGCTCCCCGGCGCTGCGTTCGGTGCTGCTCTGGGGTATCAGATCCATACCTGACGCGCCGATGTCTCACTTTTCTTCTCTTCTAGCAACTGCCCCACGGATTGCAGCAAGCATTGGCGACAGAATGCCTATAATAGGTAAGACTTGGTCATAAAGGCACATCGCTCATCATCAATAACAGATCCTAAAACTCTGATTCACACACCCTCCCCTTTCAAAACCCCGAATCCGCTGCGCATCGGATCACCAGCTCCAGGACCTGCCAAGCGACCGAATGCTGGGCTCCCGAGCCCAGCCAAGGCGTGGGTTGGTGTTTCAGCGCAACGGAGGCATTGAAGTGTTTGGCCACTTGTAAAACGAATGACATGTGAGCTTTCTGAGTCGCGGTGAAATGCTGCTTTGGGATCCTCCGGAAATCAGTGCTGACGATCTCCTTCGATCGCTTGAGCACTAGTTGTGAGAAGTGTTGCGATTCGGCCGACCCCAAACGTGAGTCCTCACTTGAAAAACACCAACGAGAAAACAAAAAGGAATGCCCACACTGATCCGGACGATCCACGCTGTTCACAGGAAACTGAGTCATCCCGCCCTTGGGAAGCGCCGGCGCTCGCTCAATGCTCAACGCAACGCTCAATGATCGGATGGGAAGGGTGCCTGCTCTGGAAGCGAGGAAATCGATCCACAATTTGGACTTGTTAGTTCTGTAACCTTTGATTTTCTCGTCGATAGCACGTCGGATAAGTATTGTCCTGCCGGAGCCACTGGTAAATGTCAAGATGCGCTCCGAGAAAATTGATCTTCGGCCGTTGAGAGAAAGTTGCGCCCGTGGAGGAGACGCGACTCCGGATGTCACCATGTTTGGAACACCCTTACAGCGATATACATTCACATACCATTTTGAGGATTGCAGCTTACCCAAACCTCTTTTTACTGGAGTTTTCTCAAGTTTTCTGATCTCTCAGTTGCGAGCTTGGCGCTCGTTCGTTAGCGCGCGCTTGTGCTGTCAAACGACATCGCCTGCGGAGGTCGTCGTCGCGTAGCACGCGCGTCGACGCACGCAACCCTCTCCGGCCAGGCTCGCCTCTCTTCTCCTGTCCTTTTCAGTCCGCGTCCACTTTACGAAGCACCCAGTAGCCACCCACCCTCGTTCTCACGCCACTCGTCCAGCCAGCATTCTCCCCCCTTCGCTCGCGACCCCGTCATTAGTTGCGCGAATGAGCGGCATGAGTCCCGCGTTGCAGCGGCTCGAGGAGGCGCTGCCGAACCGCGTCGATTGGAGGTACGAGATGCGCAGGGAGGCTCAGCAGATACTACCCGGTGAGTCGGCATAAGTAGAGGTGACGGATTCCAGTGTGCTAATGCCTGATCTGCGTATCCTTTCCAGGACTGTTCATTGGACCGTTTCAGCCTTCGTGGAATCTCCAGACCTTGGCTAGGTTGGGCATCACGCATATTCTCTGTATTGCCGAGTCAAGAGAACAGTCAGTGCAACAAGCAATGCTTTGGACCTTGGGGATGCCCCAGTTCTGTCTGACTTGGCGACGTGGGAGTGTGGCGCAGACACCTGTTCAGGGCCAAGTTCCCCGATCGCTTCATGTACCTTATCCTCGAAGTACGCGATGCCGATGATCAGAACCTCATCAGGATATTCCCACAGTATGTGAACTAGTAACATCACCCGCAGGATCCCTCTTCAGCAAGATCAGCTGATGTGTCATTCCGCGCCCGATCATTCCCAAACCCAACTCCCACTTCCATCTCGTGACTATCGTCGCTCCGTGGCGACTCGGCACCGTTTCCCCAGAACACAAGCTTTCATCGACGGAGCAATTGAGATGGGAGGTGCTGTACTCGTCCATTGTGGGGATGGTATATCTCGTTCCCCTGCCATCGCGTAAGCTGTTAAAAATAAAAATAAAAACCCACCCCACACACAAATCCCTGAATCCTACAAAGGCTGCGCTGACCCCATCGGGTTCGGATTTGATCTGCGCGCTCTCCATGCGATCAGTACGGCGTATGTGATGGTCAAACATGGCTTGACGCACGAGGATGCGTTCCAGTTCGTACAGAGCAGGAGGTTCTGCGTCGCGCCTAGGGTCGAGTTTCAGCACCAGATCGAGGTGAGTGAATGAGAGGTGGAGGAGGCGATATCAGGCCTCCGCATTTAAGGAATGCCTTGGATTGACGTGTGAGGTTATCTTCCACCTCAGGCCTATGCACCGATATACATGGCTTCACAGACGATGGCGATGGAGCAGAATCAAGGTGCGATCCATTCGGCGCCAAGGGAAAAGAGGAGGGAACGAGAGGATGATGACGAGGAGGCTGACGAATTGAGGATGGGTGGGGATAGGTCCGCGATGTAAGCTAAGCACGAGAGAGAAAAAAAAGTTTCTTGAAGCGGAGGATGGAAGCTGATGACGCCATTTTTTCGGAGGGGCATTTCTAGGGACGCCGATCTCGACATGCACCAAAGGGTCCCAACCGCTCCACAATGGGAGATGGCATGATACACGTTCCCCCCCCGCCCCCCCCCCCCCTCCCCTCTCAACCCCGATCTAGCAAGACTTCGCATGCATTCCTCCTCGCAAGCAATTAGTACAATTCAAACTTTCCTCCGTCACCAGTTGTCGCTTTTCTTCGCTTTTTTTTTTTTTTTTTTTTGGCCTCCCCGTGTGGCGGAGATGGGAATTCGTGGACGGTTGTTGTAATCGCACCCCTACGTTGGTTTTGTACCCTTCGTGCCTTATTTCGCTGAGGACGATCATCGTCCGAGTGAGCACCGTCTTTATACTTCTTTCCATGTCTTCCTTTTTTCTACTAGGTCCTCCCAAGCGAACCACTAATAGCGGGAAAACCTGTCGATCGCGCATCTGGTGTTGCAGTTGCACGCACACGAACATCACAAAGAAAGAGAAAGAAAGAAGAGAAAGAAAAAAGTATGCACCGCCTTCGCCGTTTTGTGATCAATCCCACGCTCTCCTTGTAGGTGTTGTTTCCTCGCTTCGAGACGGCACTTGCAATCGAACCCTACCATCTACCGCCATTCTACTATCCTGATCGACCCATAGGCATTGCTTAACGGTAAACTGCACACCCAACCGAACCGCATCAGTCAAATCTGCCCCACAATTGCTCCCGCGCCATACTCTCTCTCAGGAAGGCAACCAACCATGATCGGAGTGCAAGTTGGCCGCAATCTCTGCCTCCATTCGGTCACCGTTGGCGAGCAGCTTCTCCTTGTTGTACAAGAGTTCCTCGCGCGTCTCGGTCGTGTATTCGGTATTTTGGGCTGTGATGTGAAGGAGGCAAGGCGGGCGCGAAGGAGTCAAGGGGCACAGATGGGGTAGGAGAGGTAGTCCAAAATCAGAGGATGATTCCGATTGTCGCGCAACGATTCTGCCTTTGAACTCACTCTCAACGATGGCGTCAACGGGGCAAGCCTCTTGGCAGAACTGTGAAGAATCGGTCGGTCAAAGACGATCAGCCGATCGCGCCCACGTTTCCTCAGCTACCGGAACTCCGCCCACGACCATGCCATGAAGCAGCCCAATCAGATCCAACCGAAAACCTTCCTAAACACTTACACCGCAGTAGATGCACTTGGTCATGTCGATGTCGTATCGGGTCGTGCGGCGCGCGCCGTCCTCGCGGGTCTCGGACTCGATCGTGATGGCTTGGGCGGGGCAAATGGCTTCGCACAGCTTGCAGGCTGTAGAGCCGTATCGCACGTTGAGGTTGGTGCAGAGGAAAGGAGTACGGAAGCAAAGTCGTCAGTCATGATGCGGACCACCTAGCCCCTGACCAGAGTCCAGCTCCCCCAAAACGAACCAATACATCTCTCTTCACCTGTCGCATAACGGCGCAACGCATGCTCGCCTCGGAACCTCGGTGACATCGGTCCTTTCTCTGTAGCAGAGTAGGAAGCAGGTGATAGGTTAGCGCTTTCGATGCCTCGGCTCACGAGTCGGGAGGCAGC
Organism: Microbotryum intermedium; assembly: GCA_022702645.1. Taxonomy (NCBI): domain Eukaryota; kingdom Fungi; phylum Basidiomycota; class Microbotryomycetes; order Microbotryales; family Microbotryaceae; genus Microbotryum; species Microbotryum intermedium. The sequence goes on along the minus strand of JAHWDX010000006.1, from coordinate 1,627,141 downwards.
GACTTGCCGAAAGGGTACATGATTGTGTACGGTGGCCTGTGGGAGAACATCAGTTCGGATTAGGCCCTGTCCATTCGTAACCCAAATTGCGAATCTGCTTGAGCCTAGCATTTCGATTCGCACCTAAAGAACTGTGGAGAGGGAGGAGGTGGTCAAGCGTGGCGGAGCACACACATCAACCGGGGTGGGGGGGAGGGGGATCAGCTGCCTGCCTGAGTCAATCTTGGAGCAGACATGCGACGAAAAGCCTACCTGTTCCAACACGAGCGTCATTCCTGTTGTTGTTGTGTCCAGTGTCGCAACGTAGGTGCATCGATGGGACGGTGTGGCAAGGGCGTGGCGGGCCAATCAACGTCGACGCAAGAGGCGCGCATGGAAGGTTGCGATCAAGGGTTGGGGACGGAACAGTCAGTAAAACATCCCTCATAGCCAACAACAATGCATCGATAGAGACCGACCTCGCAGGATCTCGTTAAAGAAGAAGAGACTGGACGCCTTGTCGAGCGCGGACGGCCCCTTGCTGTAATCGACCTCGGCCACCTCACGATGCGGCACGATCGGCGCCGGCTTGGTCTGATTGCGTTCCTGACCGACAACGAGCGGACTGGTCGAGTGTTGAGGCGTCGCGCGACGGGCGAGGGGGGAGGAGGAGAGGAGTCGGTGTTGTCGCTGGTGTAGGACTTGGACGAGCAAGGGCGAGCCAGTCGAAGGCGCCGCCGTTGACCGCGTTGCCGTCAGGCGAGGGGCAACAACAGCACCCGATCGAAGCAGGGGCAGCAAGCCCATCCGAACCGTCGACGACATGCTGCAAGGCAGGCGTATGTGGGTGGGGTGTGGGACGCGAGAGAGAGAGGCGGGGGAGAGTGCGGTGGCGTAGGGTGAGAGTGAGATCGGGACATACTGTCGGTCGCACCGGCGCGACGTTGGTGACATCGCCCGTTTGCTGATTTGTCAGCACGCGCTCGCACGCACCCCGTCGCTTGGGAATCGAGTGCCCGCAGGAACTGCGCAAAAGCTCAGGACATCCGAATCGACTGCCAAGAGCTTTCATCCGCCCAAGTCCGTACCATAGAAAGAGACCACCGTTGCAAATGTAAAAAAGAGAAAGTGAACATGCGACTGCCTATCGGGTTGAAACGATCGAGCTTGTCGAACTCCTTGTCGAGTTGTTGACCGAGTGCAGTGGGACGGACCATCGACCACCGATGCGGCCGATCTTGAGGGGGTCCGAGCCGACCTCAATTAATTTGACGCTCAGCGCAGCATTCCCTTTTGCAGCAGGTGCATAGAGAGTTATTGTCGCCCTTAGGCATATGTCCCTCATCACACCTAAGAAGACGAATCATAGAGCGGTCCACAAGAAGGCGGAGGGCCCGTGGGGGGCGGGCGGGGTCAGAAAGCGCCTCAACACGCCAAAGTCGACTGACTCAGGTCAGCGCTCGGCTGCCAGCTTCCGAACTCACCAATTTACTTCCAAGTTCATACATTGCTGCATGCAAACCGGGGCGTTCTTCGCCCAATCGCAAACGCTTCCAAAAGACTGATCCCCGTAGACGGGATAAAGTTCACTGATGCACACCTTGAGACTGCCCCAAATCGCGCGGAGAAGGGGCGCTTTCAGTCGCTTGCCAGCGAATTCCCCTACGTCCCTCGAACGTCCGAGCCCTCGGGTGAACTGGAACGCACCTATCAAAGCTACGCAATTTGTAGACCTTTTTGCACGCTATTTCGGCTTTTCTGTAAGACCAAATGAAAGGTCAGATCATTTAATCCGTGTCGAGCCCTACACAGGCAAGCTAATGTGACTTACACGCAGGATTTTTCGAGGCTAGGGCAGGATTTCTTGAGGTTAGGGCACTTATCCAGCGTCGTCGGAGAAGCCGAGAGGCTGATGCAAGAGTGGGGTGTCAATCAAGGTAGTGGGCTGTCACGTGCCGTGAAGTCGCAGGATATCTAATGGAACTCACCCGGGAGACGAAGTTTGGATAGCGATGACGGAAGCGACGAGGAAGATGGGAAGGAAGAGCATGACGGGAAAGTATTGCATGGTTCGGACAGCTTCGGGTGATGGGGAGAAGAAAGAGAGAGAGTACCTCAAGGAGCGACACTGAATTCGTTCGGTTTGATCGACAGTGGCCTATTTGGGCTCCGCAAGGGTGCCCTTGTTTCGGAAATTAATCGTCTTCAAGTCGCTAGGGTGCCACTGTTCGGAAATAAATCGTCCTCGGCTCTGACACTGTTTCGGACGTTGGATCGTCGTCGGTACCCACAGCCGCACGCCGCTCTGTCTCGGAGGATGTGTCTCATTTCTTTAGTCGGGTTTTTTAGTCCACGGCAGATATATATCCTATCGATCACCTCCGCATGCTTCCGGATATGTATGGCGCAGTTCTGAAGCCGGATGAATCACACGCAACGACAAGCACGAGTTTTTCCTGACACGGACCAACTTGACGCTTGGCGTAGCGGAGACCTGTGCCACCCAAGCCAATCCTAGTACGACCTCACAGCTTGTTAAGTTCTAGCGACCCCCGACGAGCGACATCCTGATTCCCGGGTGCTGCCGACGATTGCCTCCTAACTAAACAACCTGCTCCTGTGGCGCGGAGTCGCACGCCAGTGACACCCCGACGACCCCGTGATGTCCGCGAACCGACAAAAGCACGTGCCTGCGGGGTAGCGGTGCCGTCTCCTGAGAACGAGGAGATCGAGAACGGAGACAACGTTAGGCAGTTTCAGGCCTGAGGAATGACGAATCCGGATCCCCCAATTTTTCGAAACGATACCTTCAGCTCTAAGTAAAAAGAGCTTCAGTCGTTTTCAAACCCTCCCTGTGAGGCCGTGTGGCCTTCAGAAGGTCGCGAGTACTGAGCCGATTGCCCTTCCTTACGGTCGACAAGTAGCGAGAGGTATTGTAGACCGGTCTTCGCCATTTCAGGTAGATCCTACAAAAGACGATTCTAAGAGAGAGAGGAGAGTCAGACTAAGACTAAACAAAAGGGGGTGAACGTCCAATATCGGCTGTCCAATATTCGGATGGCTCCCCCGGACGGTTTCAGCTGGGTTCGTGTGTGAGGCCCGCATCCTCCTTGCCAAATCCACGTCGCTCGGATTTTGTTCAGCAAGGTTGGCCTCTGTTGAAGCGAGACTCAGAGGTAGAGAGGTTTCTTCGTTCCTCGTCGCTTTTCGTCGTCGAGAGCTTTGCCGCTGCTGTGGCGCACGTGTAAGGTTCGGCAGCCACTCAGTAGGTCCAAGCTCAACTTCGGACCGACTTGCCTGACCTCCCTTCCACTTACCTGCCTTTGACTGACAACTATTGTGCATCCCTTTGTCACCCTTCGTATTTGTTCTCTATTGTCCTGGTTTCTCACAAAGAACCTCATTGTCTACATGTCTCCCTTTCTTATCTCCAGATCTCCTTAAATAGCGATCCATAACTCTCTTCTCTCTTTTCCTTTTCCTCATCCTTCTCTGGACCCTCACTCTTGACTCTTGACAATCGACTGGTTTTGGGACTGTCTATTCGTCAAGCACCTTCGAGAGAACAACCGAGGAACTCGCCTTTACTTACGCTTTCCGCTGAGTAATCTGGGCTCCTTACAGCACGCAGCTGTTGCGGGCAGCTGTTGCGACACGCAGCTGTTCGATCCTGAGGACAGCTTAAGCTTCGGCCTCTGAGTCTCCCTCCAACAGAGGCCGAACTTACTGAACTAAGTCCAAGCGACATGGATTTTGCAAGGAGGATGCGGGCCTCACACACGAATCCAGCTGAAACCGTCCGGGGGAGCCATCCGAATATTGGACAGCCGATATTGGACGTTCACCCCCTTTTGTTTAGTCTTAGTCTGACTCTCCTCTCTCTCTTAGAATCGTCTTTTGTAGGATCTACCTGAAATGGCGAAGACCGGTCTACAATACCTCTCGCTACTTGTCGACCGTAAGGAAGGGCAATCGGCTCAGTACTCGCGACCCTCTGAAGGCCACACGGCCTCACACTCCCGGTCCGGCAGCACCACACGTGGTTACACCAAACTCGATCATTCTCTGCAAATCGAATGCCACCCGTCAGCGCGTCAGCCTCGCCGGGAGTCTAGTGTATCAAAAGAGCTGGTAGAAATACTCACTATATGCCGAATTTCCGTCAACAGGAATGTACGTCATATTTCGGCCCCCTCAGAGGAAGGTACAGGACGGCATGCAAGCTGTTCCCGGGTCTACCGCCTAAGGAATCGAACGAATCGGAAAGGGCTGCGCAAATGTTCGCGGACGTCGAACTTTCCTCATCCAGGCCCATCCTTCTTACATCAACAGACCATATCGCACCATATCGAAGATATCACGGCCCATCCTTCTTACATCAACACAGCATACCGCACCATATCAAAGATATCACCATTGCATTGAAGAGGGGACAACTGAACCAAAGTAGCTGTAACTGCCAAGAAGAAGATGTAGGAACGGACGATCCACCCCATAAACTACCCTCCAACCTCATTTACCATTCTACCGCCCGAGTACTCCCTCGCTGCGACTCCAGTGTTGTACACGACCACTCGGACCCGATTCAATAACCCCGTGATTGACGATAATGTGCGATCAAGTGCGATCAATAGAAGCGTCATTGATTGTGATCAGGGCTTCACGGTTGGGTGGCATCACAGCCTTGGTCCTTGCAGCAAGTTCTGAGATCAGGCTCAGTTTTTCGGACGCACCTGTAGCCCGTGGGAGGAGAAGGAAGAAAAAGTGTGCTCTAGTCAGAACATCCAGAATGCCTTGATACCATCCAGGAGAGCTGAAGAACAGATAAACCACCTGCCATGCGTGTCGCTTGTCGCCTGCTCGGCAGTCACTCAGTAGGTCCAAGCTCAACTCCGAACCGACTTGCCTGGCCCTCCATTTCAAATACCTGCCTTTGACTGACCATCATTGTGCATCCCTTTGTCATCCTTCTTGTTTACTGTCTTTCGTTATAATCTCTTTTCAAAGAACCTCATTGTCCACATGTCTCCATTTCTCATCTTCTGATCTTCTTCATTTGCGCTCCGTAGCTGAGTTCCTTCTCTCTTTTCTTGTTTGCTCCTCCTTCTCTGGACCCTTATTAATTCTCAACTCTTGACAATCGACTGGATTCGGAACTGTCTTCATCGTCAAGCACCCATCTAGAGTACTATCGATGGACTCGCCTTTACTGATGCTTTTCACTGAGCAGTCTGGCTTCCTAAACAGACCGAAATCAGTTCACAATACCCATCGATTTCTATCAACCGTTACACGAAAGAAAGTTGTCCCAGCCCGATCTAAGGTGCCGAGCACACTATCGATGTCACAGGAGGCGATGCAAAGCTACGCGTTGCGCTTAGCTGGGCGAATATATTCAGATTGAGGTTGTGTACCCCTCATCCACATTTAAATTTAAATGTTTTCTTCCGATCATCGAACAGCCAGCCTGACTTCTGAGGGGGTCAATCTTCGCGTAGTTTGAAGCGTGAAAGATGAAGTTTGTGAACATTGCAAGGCGTAGGGACTGAAAACGAAACTGTCGATGAGAGCATTCGAATGGAAATGTCCGGAAGAAGAAGAAAAAAAGCTATTAAAAGTACGCGACAAGATGTAGGCCACTTCATGAATCGCCGACGGGATTTTCTGTTGAGCGCAGTAATTTACCCGAGCCGCACAGATTGAACCTAGATCAAGCGGCGAATCTTCTCCGTTGGTCCACCTTGCATATCGCAACAATGTTTGCACTTGCGTTCGTCCCAGAACCTTGGTTAGAAGAGCGTGAGTCACTGAAACGAACGATGCCGAACGCCACTCCGACCTGATAACTTACGACATCTTCTTCTTCTTCTGGCAAGAGCGCATGCACTTGTCCGCCGTTTTCCATTGCTTGCAAGGTCCGGGGTATTCGGGAGGGTGATGTGATTCGCAGTGGGTCTTGTAGCACGAATTTTGCCTGCTCCATCAGAGGAGATTGGAGGCGTGAGGGAAGCTGAGAGAGGGTCCGAGCCGATGGGGAGACATGGTCTCAACGACTCACTGTTTGTGCGAAGTTAGGTTTCCGCATGACGTCGTTTGGCAATCACTGAGAGAAAGTGACGGGCTCAGCCCTGCTAGCTCCGTGGATGCGATGTCGATGCCGATGCCGAAAAAAGGGGATGTACCTGCACCACGCTTGGAGCCAATTGCAGTCATCTCTGATCCAGATATCAAGCGCCCACGATGTGATCAGCGCTTGGGTTGGCGAGTGGGGGCTATGATCCAAGCGGAGATGACTTACTGGATCGACGGAGGCCACGGCGTGGCACGGACGCGGCTGAGGGCGGTCAACAGAACGAGCAACTTGATGGGTGAAAGCATCATGTAACGTCCCGTGGATGAATGAAGTGATGTGAAGGAAAGAGAGAGCGAAACTCCCAATCTCAGCCCAGTTCTTGATATTCCACTACGCAAGGCTACGTCAATTCCCTTTCATGAACTTCCATCACCCAGGGGAGTTGCGCAACACTCCTATCGCTCGATCATCAATTTAGCCGGGCTTGGTCATGCGGTATTCCTGGCATGGAGCTGCTCTGTCATCGTCAGCAGAGGTGTCTTACTTAGCCGGATTGAGGCCATTCTGAGTCATCTTCTTGTTGGCTGTGAATGCTCTTGTACGATTGGCTTGGCACGCCCAGAAGCCCGACCGAGATGATGAAATCGAAATCCCTGGCTCGACGGCAGTCGCCGTCGCTTGCTTACCAAGGCGTGTCTCCACGAAGAACATCCAAATTTCGCTTGCCGTGTATTCAGGCACTGTCAAGAGATCTAAGATTTGTTAATTTTGAAACAGGGGAAGGTGGGGCTGACCGGGAACCGTTTATCTCTCCTCTCTAGCTCCACATCCAAGCACTCTTTTTGAGTCCTCGGGCAAGATCTCTCACCGTTGGCGAAAAATGACCGCTCAACCAGCGCACGTGCCAAGGATAATCATATTCACCCCCCCCCCTCCTTCCCCCCAAACCCTTTCACAACAATGACGATGAACCGAACCCGTGAAAAACGTGGAACAACTACGAGAGAGCCGATCTCGAGCCGTCTGCGCAAATTCGGCTCTTGCCCGAATCGCGCACCTTTTCGTCATTTCCGTCTGCTCCGTGGGAGTCGTCTCTGAGAAGGCACCTTCCCGGGAGCAAAACTGATTAATGGTTACCGAATAGGCCGGGATTCAGTGAGCGGTTCAAATCCGGAACACGATCGAAGGGCTCGCAGGAAAGGGTTTCCGTTAGGAGGAGCACAATAATAGGTACAGTAGAGCTGGAAAAGCGTGGGTCTGCTTCAACCTTGAAACTGAACGTTGAAATTTGCGTGTTTGGTGACGATTGGGAAACGCACGCTACCTAATCGAAGGGATGTCATTGGGCGTGAAGGAACTTGATACGATTCTCCTGGGTCCTACGTAGCGAGTGATTGACGACTAGGCAAACGCTGCTAAGCGTCTTTACTACACTGACTATGAGCTCGGAACTTTGATCAATCAGCTCCACTTGAAGTAAAGCTTCTTCACAGCTAAGCGGTTTTCTTCCCCTTTCCGAAGTCATTTCGAAGGTTAGCATCTCTACATCTCCTAACTGGCAACCACAGCAGCATGAACGCTAGACCCCGAGCTTGATCATCACTCTCAACGAATATCCGAACGATTGTATTACTCTCCATCCGAGGGACGCGGGAAACCACGTAAACCGCTTTTTCACGAAGCCCCACGAGGGTGCGTATGTACATTGTCAATCGACCGACTTCACTTGGTCTCTCTCCAACGACTGAGTCAAGGACGAGCACGAGCGTTCGCAGTGAAAGGCATTGCAGAAAACCGTTGCTGCAACGAGAAATAAAAAGAGAAAGCGGAAGCACTTTCCCCCCCTTACTTGCCTCCACTTTTCTTCTTCTTCCCCCCTGCAATCTTGACGCTCCACTCCTTATTCGCCACCCCCGTCTTGACCCCCCCTTCCGAAGACTTGGGTCCCAAAGTCCCCCTATTGAAACTCAACCCAGGGTACCGACTACTCGTATCGTTCTGTCGTCTCATCGTGAACTCATTCGCGAACCTCCTCCCATCCAATATCGACGAATTCGCATAAACGGAATCCGAGATGATCTCGAGCACGTCTTCCGAGATTTCCAAAGGGAACGAAAGGAGCATGGTGATGAAGTCGTCGAGGGAAGGGACTGCGAGCCCTTTGAGGGCCGAACGGGTCCAGCTCATGAATTCGGCCGAAGGCGGTGGGGGATGGTCGACGTCGTAGACGAGGGCGGTGGGACGAGCGGACGAAGTACGCAAGGGGGTCGAAAGCGTTTCGGATAAATTCTTGGACATGGACGAGGAGGCCCCGACCTTGGCAGGCGTCGAAGAGGTCGACATCGTCACGTCCTTGATGGGATTCTTGACGGCTGACAAGGGCAAGCCAGGAATGATCGTCTTGGCCGCCTGAGCTTGAGCTTGAGGCGTCGCTTTGACGGCGATCGTCGTCCAAGGAGCAGGGGCCTTATTGCCAGCAGTCGAGGCCGACGCCGCAGCGTACCCACGACCAGGGGTAAGCGAAGCCGCGACCGCAGGTGAAGTCGCGGCCGCACTTTGTTGAGCTTGCAACACCAACTTCTTGCGCCTCTCCTCCTCCTCCTGGATCTCCTTGAGCGTTCTGCCTGAACTACTCGTCGCTTTAGCTTTGGACCAAGGTGAAGTACCCTTCGTCGTAGCAGACGCCGCACTCGCCGACCCAGCAGTCGCCGAAGCTCCCCAATTAGCCGTAGCGGGCAACTGTTCAGCAGCTTCGAGAGCAGCGGCGCGTTGTGCAGCTTGGATGTTGGCTTGCGCGGCTTGAATGCGTGCGGCATGCTTGCGCTTCTCGGCGGCTCGAGCTTCGATCTCTTGGATCTCGCGCAACGAAGGGCCGCTCGAGCCCGTCGTCTCTTCCTTGACCCAAGGAGCAGTCGTCGCCGGAACAGGCTTGAAAGGCGTCACGGGGGCTTGGGGAGCGGGAGTAGGAGCAGCGGCAGCGGCAGAAGCGGGTTGCTCCTCTTGTGCGACAGGAGCCTGGGTAGCCTTGGGGGGCGTAGATCGAGTCGCGGCGACCTCTTGTGCCTCACGCAAGACTTTGTCCGTTGCTGAAGTCTTGGAGCTGAGCTCAATCTTCTCCGCCGATGGTTGAGAAACCGAAGCCCAAGGCGAGACGGGCGCCGGGGCAGGGGCCGGGACAGGCTCGGGAACAGGTGCAGCTTCGACGACAGGCGAAGGCTCAACCGGGGCGGGAGCGGTGGCGGCGATGGAAGCGGGAGCAGGCGAGGGCGTGACGGGTTCAGCGAGGAACTGAGACTGGCTCGGAACGGCAGGAGGTCCGACTGGGGACGGAGCAGCCGAAACCATCGGCGAACGCACGGGCGAACGCGTGTCGAGTTCTAACGAGCGCTGAGGCAACAACGACGTCCACGAAGGTTGCGCGGGTGGGGTCATCGAAGCGGCACCGTTCAAATGATTCCATCCTTGAGGTTGGCCAAAGACCGACGACTGTTGGTTTATCCCTTGCCCTTGTTGTTGTTGAGGTTGCTGTTGTGGTGGCGGTTGACCGAACGAGTTGAACTGTTTCTCACGGAAGAGGTCCGCGTTCGACTGCGGTTGCCTCTGGTTCTGCAACTGATGACCGAACCCGTTAACACCGGGCGAAGCGACACCAGCATTTCCAAAGCCCCACGAGGACGCCGCAGGACCAGGTTGTCCGTTCGCAGCGGCCAGAGCAGCCGAGACGACACTAGGGCTCGACGACGCCCACGGGTCAAGGGATTGGGACGTCGATCGACTAGCTAGGCCGAACGCCGAGGACTGGTGCGCGAGGGAGGGCGAAGCCGAGGCAGGGACGCCAAAAGGCTCGTAAAACGGTGAAGCCGCTCCGAAGGCGTGCTGAGAGCCCAGACCAGGTGAAGCTTGACCGAGTGGCCAAGCACCTCCATTAGCGGCATGCGAGATCGGAGGCGGCAACGCCGTGATCGGTTGCAGCGGCGCGGTGAGGAAGAAGGTTTCACGGTCGCCCGAACGGCGCACGACGCTCTCGATCGTCTCAAAGTCGAGTTCACCGACGCGCTTGACGCGCAGGTCGAGACTGAAGAAACCTTGCTTGTGCCAATCGACCATCATGGAAGGCGTAAAAGGGCCTTGGATCTGGCCAGTCGGATCGCGGTACTGCCAAGACAAGTCTTGGCCGCCATTAGGTTGGATCGGCGCAAACCCAGGCGGGTTCGACGAGGTCTGTGTCGAAGCCATCGAGTCAAAGCCGTTCGCAGCCGAGGTCGCGTTCGTCGTCGCCGGCGTTTGGGATGGGAAGGCATCGTCGATCGGATCAGAATCCAGGGCCAACGACCCCAAGATGTTCGTCGCGTGTTGGGTCAAATCAGCATCCGTGACCTGCGATGGCGACGAAGCTTGCTCGATTGACTCGGCCGACTGCGATTGGGAGTCAGGCGCATTGTTCGACTCGGAGCTCGTCTCGTCCTCGTCCCAGGTTGCGGGAACTGCGTCGGACGCAACGTCGGTTTCGGATGATCGAATGTCGGCGCTGGGTTCGAGGTGGCTATCGGATGCGAGCGAAGAGTCGGCGGCAGGGTGTCGTCGAGGTCCGAAACCAAGAGGCTACGGCAGGAGAATAAGCCATTCGACTTGATCAGTTGTGACTCGATGTTTTCACGATGAATCTTCATGCCTAAACTGACCTTGTCGCCCTCGCCCTCACTCTCGCCGGCCCTCCTCCACCTCCCCGAAGCTTGCCAAACTTCCTTCGCACCCGTCCCTTCACCACTCGACGTCCTCGAGGCCGATCCGTTCGTCGATCCGTTCGTCGATCCACCTAGACCACACAAAACGCCGCCCGTGATCCCAAGCGATGCGTTCGTGATCCTCTCGGTACCCCTGATGCGCCTGGTCGAGCTTCCGAGCGCTCCAAGCCCTTTTTCGTGCGCGGCAGCGGACGAGGCAGAGGAAGGGGAGGTGCCCGATCCAGCGAGGCCGGACGAACGCGAGGGCGTCGATCGCACGTTACGATCACGATCACGGGGCAAGGTGCCTAGGGAAGCGAGGTCGAGCGTGTTGGTAGCGGTGCCAGCCGCAGCGGGGGAGTCGGCGCCACGGAGCTGGTGCGAAGGTCGGGCTCGCGTATTGGCCGGATGGATCGACGTTGTGAAGAGCTGTTGGCATCCGAGCAGAAAGGTCAGGGCTGGTTCTTCTTCTCCGACTGCTCCTATGTTCAACTTCAGCCGTTCCAAACATGTTCCTTCTGTTCTTGTCCCCACACAAAGTCGATTCGAGATGACCATTTGCCGCCCTCCTCCTACTTCGCAGTCCCGAGTCCACCTCCAAGATGATCTAGAACCCCCCCCCCCCACCGAGAATGCCAAACGAAATAAAACTCACCTCCATCTCTCCATTCCTAAACTCGCACAAAGCCCAAGGAACCTTCCTCGTCGGGTTCTCACACGTCGCCAACTCGTGTGGCGACAAATCGATCGGACGACGTCTCGCCTTGTCCTCATCGTAAAGGCTGAGGATGAAATCCCTCGAATACACGAACGGTTTCTTCAAAGCGTTGCGTTCATGTTCTTGGGCGAGTCGTTTAGCGTGGGAGATGGGGGCCGTTGTGGGACTGAGGATGGAGGAGAAGGATCGCGCGGGAACGGCTGAGCCGACGACGCCATGGTCGTTGATGAGGCCAGTGCCAGTGCCAGTGCCATTCGTGTTGGTCGTGGTAAGGGTGGTGATGTCATCTTTGGAACTACCGGACGAACGACGAGGTGGTCGAGGTCGAGTGATGGAAGTCGGTGCGAAGGCACCAAAGGCGTTACCTGATGCGAGGTTGAAGTCGCGGGATCGCATGACCATTCGTCGGGTTTTCGGCGTCGCCGTCGCAGCGAAGCAAAAAAAGGGGGAAGCCAGCGAGCACGACAGCAGAGGGCACGAATAGAAGGGATGCATCAGCTGGGAAGAACATGACCTCAACTAGCAGCTCACACGTCAACTGACCAGGTCCGAATGCGTGCGACATGATTCTGAAGTTGCGAGGGAAGAACAAGGAAGACTTGAGAGAGCGAGATGATGATGATACTGGTTCGTGGTCGTGCCGGTGGTGCCGGTGGTGGTGGTGGTGGGTGGGTGGAGATGCGCCACAGGTCGACACGCGAGCGAGCGAGTGAGTGGGTGCGCGCCCCCGCGAAGCCGAGTTCATTTCAAAAGCGCCATTACAAATTGCGGAAACGCAGGAAAAACTTGCTGGCGGCGCACACGCTCGCTCGAGACTGGGCCACGCATTTTTTGACATCTCGAGATGATCCCACCGTGGCGCCATCTCTTCTTTTGCTCCAATTATGACAACCCTAGCTGAAAGAATTCTAGTTGATAAAATTGCAAAAAAAAAACAAAAAAAACGGGTCCCACCAAAACCCATGCGCACACCTCCCTTCCAATGACTTTGCTCTAATCCGACTCATCCTCATCCTCATCGTCCTCATCATCGTCCTCATCCTCATCTTCCTCCCCATCGTCCTCACTAGCCTCCAAATCCAACAAACCCTCCATACCCTCCCCACCCTCTTCCCCACTCCCCTCCCCCGCACTCCCATCCTCATCCTCCTCACTCCCTTCTTCATCATCATCGTTCCCACCCAGCATGACATCCTCGACACTGCCTTCATCTTCCTCTTCATCATCCTCACCACTTAACCCTTCTTCCTCCTCCCCAACCTCCTCCTCATCGTTATCGTCCTCCTCACTACTTTCCCCCTCAACATACCTAACCCCTCCCTTCCCAGCCTCCTCATTCTCCACTCCCTTCCCAACACCTTTCTTCTGCAACCGACTTTGACGACTTTGGATCTGCGCCAAGACGAGGTCCAACCGTCCATGGAGGGCGAATAAGGTGGGTTGGATCGAGAGGCGGTTCGTTAAACTGGCGTGAAGAGCTGAGAGACGGGTGACAAGGGAGGGGATCTAGTAGAAAACGGACGGATTCAAAAGTCGAAAAGAAAACGTCACTCCCCTCGGCTCTTCCCGAAACCCAACCCACCAAGGGAAACGAAGGAAAACTCACGGTGACCAAAAAACCGACATGAACGATCAACACCTGTCGGACCCACTCGACCAAACCCCTAGCCCTTTGAACACTAGCCACACCTCCTTTCCTTCTCTTCCCCGTTCCCAACCTTTGTACCAACGCCTCCAAGAGGTTCAACACCAAACTCCCCGACGGCAATTTCTGCACCGTCGATCGAATCAACGTCGGGGAATCGTGCAAGAGGCACGATTCGAGAAGAGGTGCATCGGAGGAATGCAGGGCTTGAATCAAGGTCGTTGTCAAGGTCGTCGCAGGGGCAGCGAGCCGAGTCGAAAGGTCGGCTTCGTCCTCCTCTTCATCATCATCTTCATCGTCGTCCTCATCAGACGTCAAACCCTCTTCTTCATCGCCCGAAGAGGCGTCTTCATCTTCTCGAAGAGCTAAGACATCCTTGTTTTGCTTGGCCTTGTACATGTTCATGGATTGCAACCGATCGGCAAGGGTAGGTTCGGCCATATCGACATCCAATTGACCCGAATGAGTAAGATCATCATCTTCGTCACCTTCGGTAGCGAGAGTGGGTTCGGCGGATCGGGATGTGCTCGTGTTGGTTTCGACGTAGCGAGTCGGTGGGGCCTGCCAGGGAGCCAGAATGAGGGATCGTTGGATGAGCAAAGCGGCACATTTCAAAAGCCCTTCAGGAAAAGTTCGAAAAGAATGAACTGACCGTCCCAACCGCCTCCTCTTGCCCATTCGCGAATAAACCCATCGCATTCTTCTCCAACGTGATCTGATCCACCAAAGACCCCGACTCGTTCAAATACTCGACATGTTCGAAAACAGGCTTGACCCCCGCACGGCAAAGCACGAGTTGGTTCGACGAACTCGCAAAGAAAGCATTCGTGATCGCCGCACCTTGAACTTCAGTTTCAACTTTGAGAGCTTGGACCTTCTTAGTCGTTGAAGTTGTGGTGGGGAGGGAAGCGAGATAGGCTTTCCCTTTCGCGTCGATTGCGGCGAGATGAGCAGCGTTGGAAGCGATGGCTTGAACGCCCGAATCGAGACCCAATCGAGCGACGAGGTGACCATCCTTGGGGCCTGAAGTCGAAGTGTTCGAAAGAGGGACGGACCAAAGTTGTACGAAACGGTCCGTCTCGGAATAGGTGAAGAAGGCCAACTCGTCCGGTTGGGTCGTCGCCGAGTCATCAACTTGCATCGCCGAGTCGTCGGCTTTGGCAACCCATTCGATCCTAGCGAGGTCAACGTGGCCTGTACACCTTCCCACGAGGGTCGATTTGACTTCCTTGACCTTGTCCTTTTTCGATTTGAGACCCAACGCCAACGAGTAGACTTGAAGACTCGCTTTGGAAAGGACGAGATGAACGAGGGTCTTGCTCTCTTCCGACCCGGCATAGGTTGAGTACCGAACGGCGAGATCGTCCCACTGAGTTACGACATCACCCAAAACGGTTGTTCGAGCAATGAGCGACCTCGTTGAAAGATCCCAGACTCGTGCGATTCCATCCTGATGCGTCGACCAAAGATGATCGACCGATGCAAACGTGGGACTCGCCAAAGCCGTCACGGGACTATTGACGCTAGGATGGGAAAGCGTCCATTCCTCCTTCCCATTCGGTGACCAAACCAATACCTCACCCGATTCTTGTCCCATGACCAACACCAACTTGCAACTCGTCTCGACGGTGTTCACTTGAGCGACGGAGGAGGCGACCTCGATTTGGGAATCGGATTTTCTCCGTTTCTTGCCTCGCTTCTTCTCCCCTTGTCCTTCATCCTGCGTGCCTTCTAGCTTTTCATTTTGTGCTTGTTGAGGACTGGGTATGAAAGCCCATTCGATGGCATGGATCTTGTGTCGAGCTTGTGGTTCTTCCGTTTCCGCATCCCCGTCGATCCCATTTGCGTCACCGGACCTAGTCGACACCGCATCACTAGCCCACCGACTAATGCATTTCCCATTCGAGGCATCGTAAATCCTCAACGTATGTGCATCCGGTGCACGGTGCAAGTGGGCGTAATACGTTGGCGTTGGCGTAGACGAGGAGCTCGAAGCAGCGGTGGTGGAGCTGGTGATCGAAGGAGGTGAGAATCGGGTCAAGACGTCCGAGGCCGGGGTCGAACGAGGCTTGATAGCCGTCGTACGACGTGCGGTAGGTCGATCTTTTTTGCCCATCGTAGGTGGATGTGTTGAGAAGGGGAGGAGTGGTGTGAGCGGAGGCAGATGAGCGTGTCGAGGCTGAACGACGACGACCAGATCGGCTGCGAAGCCCGCGTCTGCCAATGTCTGCCACGGAGCTCTGCGGAGCTTTGGCGCGCGCCTTGCGAAACTGACCTCGTCTGAGATCGCGCCGCTGGGACCCCCTTACCTTTGCCCCAGGTCCGACCGGACTCTAGTCGACAAGACACGTTCCAATCTCATCCCAATTCGAAACACACATTTTACATTACACTCAGAATGAGGAAACATTGTCGTTGCTCAACCCATACTAACATCCCCATCCCCCAATCCATCATCCTCCCCGTCACCAGCCACAGTCGTCTTCCTCGCCGCACTCACGGTCAAAGGCTCTCCCTCCCCTTCCCCATTCCCAGTCCCCTCGACATCTTCCGCTTCCGACTGACCCGGCGTCACAAGCGCATCAACACTCGGTACCCCAGCCATTACTTTCCTCCCCTCGCCCAACCTAATCGATCCATTCCCTAGGGTTCCTGCTCCTAAACTCTGCCAACTCTGTCGATCCTTACGACCACCCTCACCCTCATCTTCCGAATCAGAGAACTCGTCGTCGCGTTGGACTTGCGCGTCCCGAGAATGTTGAGAACGTCGTTCGTTCGGGTCGCGAGTGTCTTCTTCTTCGTCGTCCGAGTCTTGGTCCATTGCCGTTCGGGGGATGGCTGGAACAAGGGTGGGGGAACGTACACGACATCAATGCTCCGACTCAAAAGTAAACATTCAACTGGGGTTGAAAACTCACGTTGCAGCTGCACACTTGGTGCGGCACCGGTATGACGCAAAGTCTCAAACACTTGCGCCTTGATCTTCTCGAGGTACTCGCGCGTGTTGAGATCGTCCATGTTGCACTGGGGGACGTCGAGTTGGTACGTCGGGCCATAGTACTCGTAATATTCGTTCATAGGGATATCTGAAATCGATGAAATCGGAACAAAAAAAAAGAGGGGGCGCGTTCACTCTTCTCGCTTCCGTTTCAATCCCTAGCAAGGACCACTCACTGCCACCCAATTCTTGCCCAGCCGCCAACCCCGTCTCGAAAGCCCAAGTCCTCGACACGTTACGAATGGTGTAACCACCTCCACCGAGCAACAACAACGGGAGACCAAACGACTTGATGAATTGGACGCAATTGGCATGGCCTCGCATCGAGAGGTTCAAGGTCCCGATTTTGTCGCCTGAGAGGGAGTCACCACCGCATTGGAGGACGACGGCGGACGGTCGGTACCATTCCATAATTTGCGAGATCACCTGAGTGCAAGCGAAAGGAGAAAGGCGGGACGTGGCATGGGACCGGCGTCAGCTCTCCGCTGACGCGAAAGGCCCTAAACTCCACCGCAACGAGTCCACAGATGCCCCCAAAAAAGAAATAACTCACAGGCTCAAACACACTCTTGTACGCCTCATCGGTGATCCCATCCCTCAACGGAAAGTTTACCGAGTAGTTGCGTCCCTTGCCGTATCCAATATCCTTGATGTCACCCGTACCGGGGAAGAACTCGCCGTACTTGTGGAAGGAGCACGTCATGACACGGTCGGTCGTGTAGAAGGCTTCTTCGACACCGTCACCATGGTGTACGTCGATATCAACGTAGAGCACCCGAGGATGGTAGCGCAAGAGCTCGAGGATACCGAGGACGATGTCTGTGCAGTGCGATGGGACAACGGCAGGCGTTCAGCTTTCGTTTTGCGACCAGCAGAGCCTCTGAGAGCCCGGTCATTCCGTTCTGCTACGAGAAACAGCTTTCCGATATGTTGTACTGACCATTGATGTAGCAGAAACCCGAAGCTTCGGATTTCTTGGCGTGATGTAAGCCTCCGGCCCAGTTGATTGCAATATCGCACTTGTCCCTCGACAGCCGAGCAGCGCCCTCTAAAATGGTTCTCGTAGATGTATCAGTGAGCAAGGATGTAAAATTTTCAGAAGTATGGGTGATGACGTACCCATCGATCCACCAGCCGAGATGGAGCAATACTCGAACAAGCCATCAAATACGGGGCAATCGTCACCGACGTTGACTATTCGGAACCCAGTAAAGGACAAAGCACCACGCGCCAAACTATGAGCATCCTCTAATGTTCCATACCTAAGTCAACTCGTGGACAGAACGTACATTTGCCCATCTCTCGACTGATCCCACCGGCCCTGGCCGCTCCTCCTCCCGCGCCGGTGACGCCCATCCCTTCGGCGGCTTGTTCGACCAAATCGGGTGTGACGCGCGACAAGAAGTCGACGTATTCGTCCGTGTGGAATTGGGCCATCTCCTTCCGTGTTGCAGGTTTGGCTCTCTGTGAAGGTGGGGAGGGGGAGGGTAGTCGTCGAGCTGATGAGTACATACTCGCTCGGCGGTATCGAAAGGCCGGCGGTGGGGCACGTACGAAGATCTCCATCTTCTTGTACAGACCATAGTTCATGACAAGAGAGTGGGTCATGCGGATACTGTCAGGTGGGGGTAGTCAGTCAGTGAGGTGAAACTCGCTTTCGCAAGCCGAGGAGTGACACGAGTCGGATTAGGTCAGGTGAGGACTGACCGATGCGGCTTCATGGGATGGGAAGGACCATAGTCTGCGTGTATGTTTGCGACAAGGCCGTCAGCTCGGTCCGATGATACGACCTTGTTTGAACGCTTGCTCGGGCCGGGGCTGCTTTCGAGCACAAGTCAAGCGGGGGAAGAGTGCAACGAACGATAGTTTCCAATGTCTGTGACGAGCGAGGGGGCATGTCAGTCACTTGAGATCAGCTACCGTATAGCAGACAGTCGAACACTGACCGGAATCAAAGAAGTAGCAGGTCCTCTTCTTGGGGCCGGTGACCGGGGTCATGATGCCCGCCGCCGCCGTCGACATGACGTGCGACGTTCCAAACGGTTTTGATGGAGGGTCAGACCCAAGTAGATTGTTTCCTTGGAGATTGAGCTGTTTGCGCGCGTGCAAAGTGACAGAGGGGTGCTCAGTCGAGTCTTTGAGTTTCAGGTCCGAGTGCTGGAGGGGAAGAGACGGAGCCGCTAACGGACGCCAGTCACCGCTGTGCCCCCGCCCGGGCCAAAAAGCACGGGGGCCCCTGAAGGCTAAAATCGACTGCGAGTGAGTCTGCGACTCACGCTACCAGTGGCTCCTCAACACTGAATTGGTCCTATCCAACAGAGCAACACATTCGATACATCCTGTAAGATCTCGGCTTCACCTTGAAAAGGTAATGAACAGACAGTCTGGCATGCACCGTGGTCACCACTGCACTAGCACCCGTTCGTCACTGCATGCCAGTGGGGCATTTGGACCCATGATGTAATGCGTTGGCGCCGATTCGGTCTCGACCAGAGATTGGGGTTCAGCGTGATTGCACAGCTTTGCGATACCCACTGCGCAGAGCTCAAGTTGACACTGCCGACCCGTTCGGCCCAGTGAAATGTCCTGGGACGGAGATAAGAATGGTATGCAATGAAAGTTCCCTGAACCGGGCGATGAGCCTCACGCAAATCGGAGTACTGCCCTCAACGGCTCCATTTGTCGACGGAGTTATGTCTTCGATTCCGACCAAAGTACACCCCCTTTCCACAGTCCACTCTTATCCTTCTCTCCATCACTTCCAGCAAAGCGGGCGGCAAACTCCCAACAAAGCTATCCCCTGTCTTTCTCCGCACCGAAGCGCACCAGTGAACCTCGGTTTCGGAGCTTACACATCCGCGGCTAGGCTACTTAGACTTGGTCTGAACGAATCACGTCGTCATCATCATCATCACCACACTGGCGGACTTCACGGGCCGCCCGTCGGGGTCGGCTCGGAAAGTGGCCGGTCGGTCCGAACCCAGGATAGGGGTCGTACGGTCCTTGCGTGGGCTAGTTCATCTACACAGACCAACCCTCTACAGTGCTTCAGTCATTCGCATACCTAACGAGTCGGAGAACTCATGGGCAGCGGTAACAGTTCGGTAGAAACCGCAGAACGCTTGATCAGCTCGGGATGCGATGTGGGGGTAAGCGAAAATAATCCCTTCAACCGCGGAAAGCGGCCGAGACAATGAGGCATAACCCAGGTCCCCATAAAAGCGCCGTTTCGTATCAAATCCTTCTCTTTCCCTTCTCTCCACCACCTCTTTAAGTCAACTCCTCGGTTTTAACATTCCATTCCAATCCATCAACACCTTTCCCCCTGGAAACACCATGCGCTGGACTCTCCTCCTCATTCTTGCTACTTCCGTCGCCGCGTACGTCAGTCTGGAGCGAGCTCAGAAGCGAAGAATCGACTCCAAAAGATCTGACCCTTCTCAATGAAATGATTTGGCGACAGTAGGGAATTCATGTGCTCGATCACGTCCGCCTGCGCAGACTGCCAACTGTCTTGCCAAAGGTCATGGGTTAAATATATGTCGTGAGGGGTGACGCTCATCGATCCAGCTGGGGAGAATTGAGCTCACTGATTGCCGCCAATGAGGGCCTTACAGACCTGATGACTGCATCAAACGTGAATGTAAGAAGAAGTGCGACGCTCAGCATCGCTACCTCACCTGCTTGAAAAAGCAACTTCGTACCGGGATCCAGTTGAGTTTTCGTTGCATCTCTCCTTTCGACTCGCGTGATTGAGACAGCTAACGGGACTGGGACTGGGACTTACTCCTCTCGTTCGCACAGTGCTTTAGACTGCTGTAAGCAAGCTAAGGCTTGAGTTACGCTCCATGGTGTTTTGACCAAATTTCCGCAACTCTGCTCGACAAGGGGGCAGCGCTAGGAGCTCAGGTGACAGGGGAGGTCGGAAATTGGGTGTGGGTGTGCGTTCGCGAGTCGCAGAGTTCTTCCGCTAGATTCGATACAGTAGCTCCCTTTGAAATTCGACTCTTTGATATTTTGAAGTTGCTGAACCGCGAATGCTCTTGCCTTTCTTCACACACCTCGTCCTCGACCGCATCACAATCGAGTTCAAGATGCACGCCAGCAAGCTCGTCCTCGCTAACGCTGCCGTTTTCGCCTCTGTGTGAGTCCGTTTCGACTCGCTGTCTTCATCGTGCATTGCTCAGAGCTATGTAACACTTTGGATTGGTAAGATGCTGTTCCACATGATTCCGCTTGGCGTCACGGATGAACGTATCCCTGCAGTGTTTCCACTACATGATTTTGGGTGCTGATTTACTTCTCAATTCCACAAGGAGCGTGCCGCGCAGCCACCGCTCCTACCGCGCGTGCCTCGCGAACAAGTGCAACGCTGTTCACATGCCTTGCGACCGGCTCATGATGTACCAAGACTACATCAAGACCCCTCTTCTTACCCACCAACATTCAATCATTACGCTGATGCCGCCGTTCGATGTCCAAGCTATGCAGGAAATAGGCAGATTGTGTACTAGAGAACGGCATTGTCCGATTCCGGCCGCAAGAAATGCGGCAAGCTAAACCCGTTTGTTCCTCCTGCCGCTGAATGAGGCCACCAATCTCAATAGATACGCCTCTCGTTAATCCAAGACCGGGTAGGGCAGCTAGTCAAGAGTGATTGGCGGTCCCTCTTCGGTGGTAGAAAGCCCAGTGTGGTTCGCTCCAAATGACGAGAGAAGAAAGCGTTGGTGAATCGATCACATTGGCTCTCGATCTGATGAGACATCCAAATCCCAAAGAAAAAACGTGCAGATGCGTTACAACAACCACTGATTTCCTAGTACACCATTTCGGATGCTCTCCATGCACCAATTCTTGGTCCATTCACTACTAGTTCACTATTATTCCGATCAACAAAGCTTCAGAGGTCCCTTCCGTCACCGTGCACGTCGTGACGTTCCGTCCCGTCCGCCGACGGCTCGATTTCATTAAGATATGCATCTACACATCCAAAAAAACAGCCACAAAATAATCCTATTAGCTCTGGTTAAGATCGGTGGAATTGAGATCGCTCGTGACTCACGAACAAGACAATTTCCGTTTCTACAGCACGTCGCCAGAGCATGTGGGATGGTATGAGAGTCTCGACCGCCCATTTTGAGACAAGCCCACATTCAGTCATTTCGCTTGAAGTGTAGACGCATTGGAATCCTCCTCAACCATTCGGACAAATCTCGCTTCCTGGAGGACAAGACGCCGCAGCCGACTTTCTCCTCTCCGCGATCCTTCCTCGGGTCCGCGACACTCTCGTCCGGATCAGGGCGACGCAGCGGTGTTTTTGGTGATCGAAAGTGAGCCATGTAAAATCAGCGTATTTTTGTCAATAATCTACCCCGCACTCCTCAAGTGACGATCTAAATCGAAGAGGCGACTCACGTCCAGCACAAGCCTGACTAATTTCACACGCGGCCCCATTGCCACCCCGAATTCCCTGGGGCGAACAAAACACTGCATGATCAAGTCCTTCCTCGGCCAAAAAGTAGTCACCGCGTGTGACAAAAGTTGACACGAAGGTACATCGTTTGTTGGAGACGGCATCGTAACAGCGAGAGGGTGTTGCAGGTTTCGGTTGACTCCGACTCGTTGTGAATCCCGAACGGGCCGATTCAAATTTGGCCGACGTGCGGGGGGGTAAGCCGCCGATCTCATCATCGTCTTCGTCTTCATCGACGTTCGAAGACGAGGAGGTAATAAACAAGGGCAGTAAGTGGGGTATATCTGATCCTGTTCCCCCAGCAGGGAGCGAGTCGACGTAGACTTGCGGCCCAACCGCCGAGTGCCTTCGGAGACCGGTCGCCCCACCGCCACGCGTCGTCGACAGAGCCTTCGCGCCAACTTCGCCGAGCTTCAACACGCGAAACGCACTGCTCCGTAGTAGGAGGAACCAGATCAACGCCGGCCAGGATGGCATCCTGATCTTTGGAGTGTGTTTCTAGTCGTCAATGGGACGAGTAGTGTAATGTATGACGTTGCGGTGCGGCTGAGTAGTCGGATAGGACCCGCGGTGGGCCTCCAAATGCGAAGCACTCTTGCCCGATGCTGGCCAAAGCGCGTCAGATCTCTCGGAGGCGACTACGAGTGTAGTAGGTATGAGCACCGTCCAGTCTTGGGATTAGGACGTTATATCGAGAGGGGTGAATCGTCAAGCAGAGTCTTTTGGAGTATATGGAGACGTGAACCAGACTTGGATCCGCTGCATGTCTCGCGTCCTCGGACTCGGAACTCGATTAGAGTGCACGGGGACACGTGCCGCCTTCACGCGCCCGCCGATTGCGTCGCACCAAGCAATCCCGGCACTTGATGGACTTCAAGTTGGAAGTCTTGAGAAGTTACAGGGTCTTGTCGGGACATGAAATCTGATCAAAGATGAGCTTTACACTTTTTCTGGGAGTACGGGTAGATGAGGAATGCTGAAAATTCTCAATGTTGAACTCCTCTTCAGCCAGTCGCGTCTTCATCCGGAAACTGCAACAAGTCGCCACTCTGCGCCACTTTGAAATTCGGCTCATTATCAATTCGACATGCAGTGAGCTGTCAAATGCGACCCATATGTTTACGAAGCATGTTAGCACAGGATCACTCGAGTCTGTTCGATCAAACATTTCGGAATCGCCGCGGCCCGCACGGGCGCGATCAGAGCTCGGTCACTTCTTGGGGTGCCTTCGGCGAGGCCTTGCTCGAGTATTTCGTTTCGATGAACACCTTGACGAATCCTTCCTTGCGTTCGTTGAGCGTCTTGTACAACTTGGCGGTGTCTTCGAGCTTGACACGGTTCGAGACAATCAGGTCGTAAGGATCGATCTTGCCCGGGAGGAGGTAGTCGTCGATGATCATTTGAATGTATGCGTTCGCCGGAGCCTGGCCGTTGCCGGTCAAGCGCACCCCCTTTTGCATCACCGAGCCAATGTTGAGATGGTTGACGACTGCGAATAGAACGTAGCTTATGAAGGCACTATCAGCATAGTCACTATCCCCTTATATCATGGTGTCACGCACATCAAGCGTAGACTCCAGTGAGACCGATCCTTCCGAACGGCACGACGGCCTTGATCATCTCGTTGAGAATCGCCGATCCATCCGTCGCGAGGCCGATCGCAAGCTCAACTTTCTCGACCAACGTTTTGGCCGCAAACTCTCCGGCAGCACACTCGAGAGCGACATCGACGCCAGCCGGCCGAGTGTGGTCGAGACCGTGAGATCCCGGTTTCGTCAACTCATTGATGCGCGCAGCCACGTCCTTGTGCTCGTCAAAATTGAGCGACTCGAACTTGTCTCCGAGCTTCTGCTGCGCGTACTCGAGGCGCCACTTGATGTTGTCAATACCGATGATGCGAGAAGCTCCAGCAAGTAGAGCCCACTTGGCCGCGAACTTTTGTGTCGAAAACGATAGCACCGCAGGCGTTAGTGACATTCGCTCGGGACTCAGACCAGCCCTGGCAGGCTACTCTAAGATGTTGGGCAGAAGGGCTCACGAGTCCGATGGGTCCGATGCCTGTGAAGCAGGGATTGTGTTAAAAACTTCGGGACAACGTCAGACGGCACTCGGGTCAGTACGAAGTGACTCACCCCAGATTGCCACAATGTCTCCTTCCTTGACCCCCGTGTCGTGGCAGCAGTGGTACGAGGTCGGCAATACATCCGAAAGGAAGAGAGCGCTTTCGTCGGGAATCGACTCGGGGATCTTGAACAAGTTCGCGTCGGCCATGGGCTGACGAACGAACTCGGCTTGGCCACCTAAGAAACATCGTAATCGAGTTTAAAGTGAGAGAATGTATCGGTATCAAAACCTGAGAAACGGCCTTCAAGTAGGAGCTCACCAGCGAAGCCTCCCGTCAAGTGGCTGTAACCGAGGATGCCGACGATTCGATTGCCATAGAGGGCGTTCTGAAGCTTGCTGCTGTTGCTTTGCTGGCATGCCGAGGTCAAACCACGCTTGCACATGTAGCAACTTCCGCAGGTGATGTTGAAGCTGGCGACGACTCGATCACCCGGCTTCAAGTTTCGGACCGACGAGCCGACTTGCTCGATGATGCCCATGTATTCGTGACCGAGGATGTCGCCTTTTTGCCTAACAGACCCATGGAAGGGAGATGAGTGTCGAGCGATTGAGACTCACGGTGGCGGCTGAAACGTGGACTCACATCTCGGGGATAGTGCCATGGAAAAGATGCAAGTCCGAGCCGCAGACGGTGGTACCGGTGACCCTCACAATCGCATCGGTCGTATCAACGATCTTGGGCTGTACCCAATGTTAAGCCATAGTGTGTTCAGTCATGCCCGATTTGCGAGGAGTGCTGAAGAGTTGGCTTACCTTGGGGCATTCGATCATCTGAACATGGTTCTTGCCGTACCACGCCAGCGCGAGCATGTGCTCACCCGAGGACGCGGCAAACCTTTGTTGGTCGGCGGCCGGGTTCGAGAAGTGCTCCGTCTGGGTCGGAGCATCTCCGATGTGGTGTCCAATGATGTTAGACACGGTGTTCATGATGCCTTGTCGTGTTGAAAATATGTTGGTGTATGAATGTCCCGATGGAGAGAAGGAAGAAGTGTCACGGGTCAATCGAAGCGAAACCGAAGCGAAAGCGGAAGCGAGTGGGAGCACCCCGATCGATTCTTGGTCGTCCTTACGTCATCGCGGGCGCTTTGAAGCTCGAACAAAGCCCCTGACCGGCCTGACCCGCCCGACTTCGCTGAGCTCACGGATTTCGCGACGCCCCCAATCGGGGACCTCAACTAGTAGTGCATAAATTTTGGGATAACAATAGAGCACAGGGTGAGCTTCAGCCAAAGATCTTACCCCTCTGCCTTATTTTAGATGCTCGTCGGGATTTCTTGCGTGCATTTTCTTCTTTTCGGCCCTCAAAATCCTCTTCTCGATCTTCGTAGTAAATGGGTGCTTCTTACCTGGAGCACTTCCCATCGTCGTTACTATTTTGAGTCGAGGGGACAGATTATCTTCCCCGCACCGGCAAATGCCTCTCAGCAGTATTCTTTGGAGTAAGACCAAGGTTTTCACAAAGGGCTGGTCACAAATTGATTTGGCCTCGTCACAAAAACCGCCGGAACTTCGTGCAACAACTGGTAACAAGGTGTTACCACTAAAACTAATGTAGCTCGTGTCATAAATGCAACACTCAATTCTTTACATGCAGCAAATGTAAACGTAACAAGTCCAGAAAAGCAGTTGCGAATGGAACAAAATTGCCACAAATTTCCCAAGCTTGGGAGTGAGAAACCGATTCTGCACGGAGAAAATTATGAGGAGCAAGCTCGCTATCCGCCTCATCAGTACTTGTCAATATTAGGTGGATTCCGCTCTTGACACACAGCTTCGTCCGATTTTTTAGAGGTGTCGGACACCTTCGGTAACTGAAGTGAATCCATCCTCAAGAGATATCTGGACGAATTGGCTTGGCTAGGGGGGGTTTGAAGATTTCCAAGCCCTAGAATGGCACTGCTGGTGGTTAGAGAAAGCCGAAGCAGCTGAGCGTTGCCCTGCCCGGTAGTGGGCTCTCAATCACTGAGTAACTCCTACCTAAATGGTCCACTCGGCTTTTCACGCACTGACGCCTGTGAGTGCGGAAACCGGCGTCATGGAATGCGTGGTCATTGACCCGAATTTCAAGGTCTCGGCCCTCCGATGGTCCAGCCGGTACGTCCGAGCTTAGTACACGAACTCGCTAATCATGTTTAAAGTATGACATCAATGACTTGTAGCAAATGTAGCACATTTGTGACCCAGCTCTAGTCTCACACCGGATGACCGATCTCGCTTAGTCCAAATATTTCTCTTTGTTTCCCAATCCAACATCCTCTCATGGAGTGGCCTTTTCTTAATACGAACTGCGTGAGGTTGACTTAGGGCACAAATAAGGGGTTTGAGTGACAATGCTTCGGTGCGTGCGTCGGGGCGCATGCGCGACGACAGGTGACGACGCGACGACGTTTGACAGCGCGCGACAGCGATCGAGCGCCGAGCGCACGATCGAGACCAGAAAACGTAAATGAGGGCAGGAGCAAGGATTCTTCGAACAAGCTGTAACCTTCCATCCGAAGAGAAATGGCTATAACCGTGCTCCGAACGGCGTGCCTCTCAGATCCGCAACTCCTCGACGGGACTCCCAGTTCTCTCTCCTGGCGGCCGAAGATCATACTTCCCTGAACGCATCTTGTCATTGACCCAATGGTTCCAGCAAGACACGCCTCATCGGAAGTGCTAACATCAGTGCTTCTGGAACAAGACTGTCACCGAATCAACAAATCCAAATCGTGGATTGGCTTCATCGCTTTCAGAGCAGGCACCACTCTCATCCGATCATTGGGCGTTGACGTCAGTGAGCGTTGAGCGAGTGCCGGTGCTCCCGAGCGAGATGACTCAGTTGGCTGTGAATAGCATGGATGGTGCGAATCAGTGTGGGCATCCCTTTTTTATTCGTTGGTGTTTTGACGTGGGAGCTCACGCTTAGCCCCAGCCGAATTGCAACACTTCTCGCAACTACTCAAGCGGGGAAACGAACAACCGATTGAACGAAATAGTCAGCGCTGCTCCGATGCCAGCATCACCGCGGCACATAAAGCTCACCTGCCACCAGTCTCACAACCGGCCAAACACGTCAACGCATCCGTGGCCTTGGTACACCAACCCGCTTGATCTGGGGCCGTCGCGATCGTGCCTTGCTTCGGCTGGGGGGCCCAGCATTCGGTCGCTTGGCAGACGTTGGCGCTTTGGGTCCGGCGACGGATTCCAAGGTCGAAAGGGGGGATGTGCAGGATAAGTTTCGAAGACCGTTGTTGGTGGCGATGAAGGAGATGCAAACATGTCTTACCTCATGTAGCTATTCGATCGCCAATTCTTGCTGCAACCGGAGGGGCAGTTGCTGCGAGGAAAAAGCGATGAGACATGCCTCCGTCAGAAACCCGATAGCCGGACAGCGAGCGAACGGTCTTCGATGGGCCGAGTACTCGCTGCAGTACAAGGGTGTGGCACGGCCAAGGAAAGAGAGATAAGGGGTTGTGCACTGATAAATTTACCGGCAGTAATTGGCAAGACGGTCGCATTTCTCTTTAGCAATCGGCCTGATGAGTGTGAAGCCGGTGAAACAGTTGAATCAGCTCGAGGATCGCTGGCAGGGCGACCGCTTCGTCCGACTCACGAAAGCGATCCCGCAGCCAAAACGGTGGAGACGAGAGCGGAAGCGAGGATCATGAATGAGGTACGCATAATGATTGTCGACAGGTCTTTTACGAATGAGGTAGAGATGAATGGAAAGAGGAAGAGATGCCGATACGCGAAGTGGTCTTGGACAGCGAATGATCGACGCACGGCCGTTATGGACGTCGAGAGATAGGGGTAGATCTTCTAGTTCTTGCACGTGATCTTGGCAAGGTACCTGTGTCCATCCACGTTGCTTTCTGTGTATCGAAACAAGATGTAGTTACGCCCTGTGGAGTTCTTTTGAGGATTTACAATGCATGCTAGGAACAATTCGCAAGACCAGGGTGTCCGTCCATCTGGACTACCTGATTTTCGACACCTCCTGCGCGAACAGCGGGTCGTTTCCGGCATCATCTGCCTAGGCGGCGCGACGACGATCTTTCGTCCGTTGCGTGAGAAGTACGCCTACTCAGGAGCTGATGTTACTTTTGTGCTGATCCGTCATTCTGATTGTGGCTATCTTCGCCGTCCAAGTCGCTTGGCGGCACAAAATCGCATCCCATGACTCATTGGCGTTTCCTCGTCTCCGTAAGATGTCTCAATCCCCTCAACCTCTCAAACCTCTCAACCTCTGAAACCACTCAACCTCTGAAACCACTCAACCTCTTTCCACAACATATAGCTACATGTAGGACACCGAACCTTGATAATTAATGCATGTTTGCCCCTCCAGTACTATCTATCCACCCCGATGGGGTCGCGCTGGGGAAATTATTTCTGGTGCGTAAAGCCTTTCGGGTTAGGGGTACGAAAGAAAACTTGGAATGGTGCCGCTGGAAGAATGGCAGTAAGAACCGAGATATGCAAACTCAATCACTTCGAAATACGCTTCGTTTTCAGGCCAATAGTGCCGTGATTTACGAGAAATGCTGGCAAAAGTCGCCGACGCCCGCTCGGCCGAATTGGATGTGCGTGTGGCGTCGTTTGCCTTGTCGAACCGCACCACGGCGCTCGCGAGTGGTCGGAGCGACGAGTTATGGGTGGGCCTGTGCTGCTCCTGTTAAAGCTGATGGTTGTGAGTTGACACTGGATCTGACTGCACCGTTTTTGCGGCTGATCACATAGCTGTGCCTGCTAAACCAGTTGTCATCCAACCTGCTCGCGTCGTCGAGAGCTCTCCGCCGCCCGAGCACGCGTCGTAGTCGGACCACAGTCGGCCAGGACCTCCGTACGACCACGTCAAATCGAGCCAGGACGCGTATCATCAAGTTCGAGCTGACTGTATGGGTCGTATTCGTACGTCGAGCGAGTTGCACGGCGCAACTGGGCGCGTTGCGACGCGAAGCAGCATCTGGCGAGGAGCTTACTCCGTTCAACTGCCCTTTCTTATTCCAGATCTGCTTCGTCTGGGTCGAGTCGATTGTAGATAGGACGATTGCATGGGCCATCCCCTTCTACAGCCAAATCAAGATCGTCGTGCTGCTCTTCCTGTGGACGCTCAAGCGGGCGGTGAGTCATCGTCCGTAACCAAGATCGACGTGAACGAGCCGGGGCTAACAATTCATCTTCCTGGCTATAATCAGGGCTCACAAATCGTTTTTAAGCAAATCAAACGATACATGAGACGATACGAAGGACCGATCGACGCCGTAGGGTATGCGCTCGGTCAAGTCATCGACGTTCTCATTGCTGCCCTCGTCTTCTTGCCGAGTCTGCTGTGGGCCAAATGGGTGGCGTCGAGACAGCCCGATGTCCGTCCTGGTCAAAGTACGCGTTGTTGCAAAGCTCAGCTCATAGAGGATAACATTTTCTTTTCTCTTCAGGTACCGAGCATCTTGGCCGGCCTCAATTCACCGAGGAGAGGTCCGATGGCAAATCGACTGGCTGCAGCAGTGCAAAAGTCGACGTCTACAGCTACGGTGGACTCAAGCAACAAGATCAAGATCACAGCTCAAACTGTCATCGTACCTGTACCCCCGATCGCACCTTCGGCCAGGCTGAAGCGGATCGTGCCATGTCCAGCAATTGCCGAATCTCGTTTGAAACCCAGCTCCTCAACGTCGTCAGCCATTGAGCAGCGGTGGCTCTCAATGCCGACTTCATCGCGAGCAGTGCCCAGCACCTCTAGCTGTTCGTCACTCTATCCTTCTCTCCCTTCAGTTTCGCCTCTACCGGTGCCCGCACAACCAACCGTTCCAGCTCTTCGTCAATCAACCTCGCGCCCGCGCGTTATCAGTGATCGACAAAAAGGCAAACAGCGAACCACTGAGGAGGTGTCAGATGCCATCCCTCCCGAAGCTCCATCGCTTATTGAGCCAACACCTCGTTCCCCTTCTGAAACGCCGAGAAAAAAGACGTCCCGACGTCACTCGAGCTCTCGAAAATCCACGCCGAGGCGATCAGTACCCACTGACGAGTCGCTCAACGCGGTCGAGGATGCTCAAGTCGACATCCAAGTCGAGGAACCCGTTCAGGTTGATACCCCTCGGGCATTCCCCGTCCAATCAAGCGTCTTCCCTCAAACTCCTGCTCCACCCGGGGCGTTCGTCTCGACGCCTTTCGCGAACAAGTCACTCGGCTCGACGGCTCGACAACAAGCTTCGAGTGCTCTCAAAGGACTGGCGGACGACTTGTTGGGCCTGGGAGATGATCTTAAACCCATTGCGGCAAGTCCGTTGGCAAGTCGGACCGGTGGGCAATTGAATGGAAAAGGTTTGGTCTCAGGAGCTTCGAAACGATTCGGAGGGAGCGTGTGGCAGAAACAGCTGGAGGCGACGAAGGCGAGTGAGGAGGAACAAGGGACCGAGATGGTCGGCGATCGACGCAAGAGGAAAGCTCTCCGAGCACCATCAACCGAACCTGCACCGCCGGCAACCAAGAGAAGGGCTGCCTCAAGTCTGTCAAGCTCGACGAGTAGTCGACAGGTCGGCACAAGCGATACACTCCTAGCTTCGACGAGGTGCAGGCCTTCGGCGTTGTCAAGCTCGATCAGCGTCGCTTCTCGAAGTACGCGAATGAGAGTTCGAGTCGGCGAGGACTCGTCGATCTTGTCCAAGTCGACTTCGGCAGCCTCGACAAGCAAAGTACCAAGTTTGAAAGCTTCCGCCAAGGAGCTGTTGTCGCCTCCTACCGCACTCAGTCGAACGGCGCATTCGGGCCTGTCTTCCTCAACGACGGCAACGGTACCGAAACGAAGAGCCAAGAGGGTTTTGGGAAGGGGCGCCTCGGTTGATGTCGAGGATGAGCAGATCGAGATGGACGGTGTGCCTGTGGTCAAACGCAGGCGATGAGGGGTGAAGTGGTGTAGAACAGGGTTTTACAGGTGCTCGAGAATGGTATATTGCTTGTATTTGAAATGTGCTGTCTGTATCTCCCTGGCGTTCGCGAGTAGCTGCAGTCACTGGATTCGAAGACCTTGAAAGATGTTTGGTCTGGAACGGGCGTACTTTACAGATGTTCCAGCTCCATGACTTGACAAGAACATACCAAGATGAAAGCTTAAGAATACCTGTTCGAACAAACGAGTGCAGATCACACTTGAGATCACACCCGATGGAGGGGTCGAAGGGGGACTGGAAGGTGTCGTTCCCGACCTGATCGTATTCGCATGACCTGAAGTTGAGGAGGCACATCGATCATGAGTCAGTCCCGCATCAGTATAAACCAGGGCAGACCGATCTTCCAACACTCACGCTTTGCAATGTGGCGGCGCTTGGTTGCGGTCGCGGTAGGGGGAGCGCCGGAAGGGTGAGTACCTGATGGAGGAGCTCCCGACGGCAATGTTCCCCGGGGGGATTGTGCAAGAAGGAGCAGTGCGAGAAGATGGTGCACAGGAAGGAGAAGCTCACAAGAGAGGCGACCCCAATGGAGGTGTACCAAAGGGGGTAGTGCCGGATATGACGGAATTCGCATCACTTGGAAAGAGATAAAAGCAAATCAGTGAGTTGCTCATTTTCATTGGCTTGAAGATAACAACGGGTGAATGCTCATGTGTGACAACGTGACCATGTTCACTCGCAGGTGCAGAAATGGTCGAGGGAGGAATGCCGAGAGGGGGGAGTTCCGGATGGATCGTGGTCGCGTGTCAGAGGGAAGCGTACTCGTCGAGGGGGTGGCCAGAGGGAAGCTTTAATGAAGGACGAGCTCCTAACATCACACTTGAAGGAAGAGCAGGGATGTTCCCCAGCGAAGTGAACCCGACATGGCGGTGTTAGCCACGCCGCCAATGAGGATTCAGGGGCCTCGGGCCGCAGGTCAGTGACACGCGCAAGAGGGTGGGTAAGTGAGCCGCTGCAAGGATAATTTGAATATCAACTCAGGCTTTTCCCCTCGATGTTGTCCCTTGTAGCGCTGCCTGTCAGCAATAGAAGCTCTGGTATAGTTGTGCGGATCAACGACGTGAGCGACATTGATGCTGGGGCACCGCGAGGGGAAACTCCGCGACGACAAGGCGGCGATGACCCAAGTCGTCAACGCCAGAAGTAATGAAAGAAGACACAAGGTGAAGAAGCGCATGATGGAAAAGTGAGGAAAGGTTGGTGGTGAAAGGAGATGCGGACGTGGGCGAGTGAGACCAGCTGCGGAGTCCGAAGAAGGAGCCGGCGCGCAGTCAAAGGGAACAGCAAGCGGATCTTAACTCCAGCAGGAAACGGAGCTCGCCTTGTGGGAATCTGAAGAAATGTTATGGGAAACAGTGGGAAGCAAGAAGAATGAGAGAGGTACTTCTGGGAAGGTGTGAGATAATTCGAAATCACCGGACATGAAAGGGCACTCGGAGGCGAATTTCACAATGGTCCAATCCGGTAGCGGGGCAGCGCTCGAGACGCTCGAGCCCGTGCTGCGGCTGCGCAGCGCTTGCGGCCTTTGCCGCGACGAAGCCCTCGTGAGACAGGGGGTCCGTGGTCTAGATTGTCCATTATTCCCGCCCCGGTGACTCCGCGTTTGTGGGACAACTGGCTCAAATCAGATTCAGTGCCTTGGCTTTCCCCCCTGCTTGATCTCTTCCTCTACAAGCTGTGCCAGATGCGTTTCAGTACAGCCTCAAAGCCCAAACTCTTTGCGGACCTGGAGCTGCTCGATCGACGATCACACAAGCCCCCTTTCTTGGGACGCAGCTTTGAACAACTAGGCAGTGGAATTACACGTCCCAGAGGTCAGGAAAGATTTGCTCGACCTAGTGATTTGTTCTCGCTACCTAGGTAAAGCTGTGACTCGTCGAACGGTTGAATTCCTGTATCCACAGCATGGGCCGCTCCTGGGGCTGCAGCCGGCGAACGACTCCGAGGGCAAGCATGTGCCGGACTCTGGGCCGCAGCGGCGGTAAATTACGCCGGATCAACTCATAATTATATTACATCATATCGGTAGGTACATCGAATATATGTCAAGAGCTGTAGATTGTTCTGCGTACATTCCACCGCCTCCAACTGCGGTCATTAGTCGTCGTTCTCGGCCCTGTTTTTCCTCTGCTCCTCCACGGCTTCTTTCCCTTCCTCGTGTTCGTCGAACCTGTACATGGGAGCATCAAACAGGACGTATTGCTTGACCCACTTGGGCAAAGGTCGGTACACGGCCGGGGGCAGGGGGAAGAGGATCGAGGTGCGGTTGAGGTAGGCTTTATATTCGGCCCACTTGTCGCCTGATTCCGGGTCGAGGCCGTGCGACATGAGATAGTACTTCTTTTGCGTCGGCTTTTCCGATTGGGGAAGACCAGAGACGAAGTAGAGGAGGACTGATGTGTGGCGAATCACGTCATTGAGGGGATCAGCTTGCCGTCTCGGCGGCGCAAGCACTTGGGAGGACTTACGCGAGATGAAGATGGGGCCGACTACGGATGCGATAAGTGCCTTTCGTCCACCTGGAGAAGCGGCATTGTGGGTTGCAGGTGCGATGCAGAGCGCGTACATGCCCCACCACAGAATGATTTCGCCGGCGTAGTTGGGGTGTCGTGACCAGCCCTGTGGACGGAACGAGTGACCACGACGTCAACATGCAAACGTTCGCTCAAAGTGAAGTACAGGCAACCATTCCACGTACCCAGACACCCTTGTCGTTGATGGCACCCTTTTGCGGGTTGTTGAACTTGAACCTGAACTTTTGAGAATCCGCCATGACTTCCAAACTGTAGCCGACGACCCAGAGGATGATGCCGATGATGTCCTGTGCGAGCAGCCATTTCGAATCAAATGAATCAGTCTTAAATGCGACGATAAGATGGCACTGTTTGTACGCACACTAGCTGTACCAAACTTGACGTTGCCTCCACCACGAGCAGGGTCAGAGACCGCCGGCGAGTTGAGAATTGTCACTACGTGTTGGTTGAGAATGGTGTGCCCGGATCAGCGGAAAGTCTTTCAATACATTGCGAATGGACGCCAAGGATAACGTACGAGGCAAAGAGACGGTCCAGCACCACTTTTGAACAAAGAAAAAACACAATTGTCAGATTTCGGTTGCGACGCTGAATCCGAAGCGCAACCTCTACTTACGAAGAGCTGGAAGAGGAAGAATCCTCCAAGCTTGGTGACGGCTGATCGCATCTCATCGAATCGACCATCCTTGCCCGTCTTCATCACGCGGTAGAAGAGGAAAGCTCCCAACCTGAAAGACCAGACCATGACGAAGACGCTATCAAACGTGAGAGGGTCAGAGTCAATGTCGGAAATCATGAGCGAGCGAGCTCTACTGTAGGACGTGGAAGTGCAGTTTACGTACGAGGCAACGATGTTGCGAGCATAGAAAGTGTCGCCGGCCAAAAGGGTGAACAAGGCGATGATGAAAAAGTTGATGGAGCCTCCGAGGTCCGTTCTGCGATCGCGATCACGAGAGGGGCAAGCAACGAATGGCAATCGAGGCCGAGACAGCACGAGGACGTGAAAGGGATGGGACCGTGTGATGTATTGGTATGACGTGTCAGCTTATATTGCATCCAAGGCATATCGAAACGTACAGTTTGTCGGTCTGAAAACCGAAGCAGATCGCAAAGAGCGCGCCTTGCAGCCCAAGCGAGATGAGGAAAGTAATGGCCAGGTAGTACTGGTCCAATACTATGACGGGGGCCATTGTCGTGATGAGATAGCTAGATCAGAGGGTCCGGTCACGCCAAGTTGCTGGTGCAAGAAGCGAGATCGGCGAGGCGTGAATCGGCTGCAGGGGACCTCGGGCCTGCGTTCGAGAAAGGCGTTGAGATGGGCGATGAGATGCGAGGGCGAGGGCGAGGGATGAGACAGCGAAGAAGGAAAAGAGGAATGCACTGGGATGTACGAGGGTCAAGACGAAAAGAGGCGTCGCGGCAAACGAGCCGGCTCGATTTCCCTCGGCCATCGCCAGTGCACGTCATCGCCTCGGTTCCACCATCGGTCAGGGTTGCCCGATGCCCACCGTCACCCAGTCCCTGCCCAGAGCTCACGTCAAACCTTACGCAGCATTGAGCTGTTCGCTTGTTGAAGCGCCTCGTATGGTCTCTGACCACCAACATTCCTGGTTCATGTCGTCAGCTCGAAATGACAGCATCGTCGCTTTTCGGATCCGATGAAGGTACCGACGAAGGTTCCGACGCGACCAGTGCTGAGCCACAGCCTCCTTCGTCGTCACAGGGGCTCGACGGCCGTCGCACGCTGCCGCCGCCGCCAGACCCGTCCTCCACGCCCACGACGCGTACGGCTCCCGGGGGATTGTATCACTTTCCTCATGCGATCCCGATCGAACTGCAAACCCTCTTGGTACAAAATATCACAACAGCACTGCCTCTATCGATGAACCAAAACCAACTCATGTACTTCAAGCATCTCCCTCCCGCTCTCGATCCGCTCTTGTCCCACCTCGAAGCCGAGCTAGCGACCTATAACCTTCCCACCGAAATCCTAGACGACCTGATGGGTCACCCCAATAGTGATCGACAAGCCATCATCAACCTCTACGGACCCGGAATGGGGATCGCCCCACACGTCGATCTGCCCCACCGGTATTCGAGCGTCATTCTAGGCGTATCTCTGCTTGGCACGACGGTCATGGACTTTGTATTGACGGACGATCCCGGGAAGCGATTCGAGATGGTAATCAGGCCTGGAGATGTGTACGTCTTGTCTGGCCAGAGTCGGTATGTCTGGACGCACGGAATCGAGTTGAGGCATTCAGACTGGATCGATGGGGAGGAGAGGAAGAGAGGTCTTAGGATCAGTGTGACTTTGAGAAGGATGAAAGAAGGGGGACATGTTGTAGGAGCTGAATCGGCCACATGACAGTTGTACCGGTGCGTTGGCCGGGCCGTCGGCGATCGTCCATCCACCTGGGAGGAATCGGCAGCCCGGTCCCCGCTCATGGCACAGCGCAATCTCGAAGCATTTCCACCATACATGGACGGAGTGAGAACTTCCATTCTCGCACTCTAGTAGCAACACCAACACCAGGTTGCTCAAAGTAACAAACTGAGGCTGGCGGAGTCGCTTCGATCCGCGGAAACCATTCGTGCCCAAAGTTTCAAAACTTTTTGTTTGGTGGGCAAACGCCCAATAGTTAATATCCGTTTCATCGCAAGGGAAAAAAACGTCAGATTCTTCAGTTACTAAGGTATATTTCTCCCAACGATGGAACGCATGAGGCAGATGAACTTCTGCATGTTCGGTCGATCGGGAGAAAGGTTTTCCACGCGCACCGTGAGCGGGCATGCCGAACAATCTCGCTCCTATTTCTAAAACACCAAAATACTCATAATATGGAGGATGCTCAATGACCAAGGCCTCAACTTCCAAAAGTAATATGGCCCTTGCTTCTAATCATCCAGCTCGTGAAGATGCACCTAACCATCACTTGGATCTACCTTCGCCGCCCTTCTTTCCGGCTTGTTTCGCATCGGCGGTATTGCACGGGCCTAGGGAGCACCCCCACATACATTCGAACCACCTGTGAAAAATAAACAGACAGTAAAAATGTCGAACATTAGCGATATTCAAGGAATGGGCACGGTTCTACACCCCAATTCGAGCGCGCAGCGGAGCTCACGGTTCGGGCGAGGGGCACGTCTCGTTGCAGTGATTGACGCAGGCACTGCACGACTCCGCTCGAACATGTCAGTTTATCCCGAATTTGCTCTTCATAAAGCAAGAGCTGCCATGGCTAGAGCTTACACGCATTTCTCGGGGTCGAAATGGAATCGGAACCACGACGGGCACTTGAAGCGGAAATGGAAAGCAGCTTGCCTGTGCGGGAGTAAAGCGGGGATACGAAAACGTAAGTTCCTTGAAGCTGATGGGAAAGTGACAAAGCAGCAAACCCTTACGCAATCGACGTGTCCGTTTCGGCCGGAGTAGATCCCGCCTTTGGAATATTGAGCGAGTTGGAAGTTGCAATGCTAGATCCGATCAAGAAGGCGGCGGCGGAG
Source organism: Microbotryum intermedium (assembly GCA_022702645.1). Lineage (NCBI taxonomy): Eukaryota > Fungi > Basidiomycota > Microbotryomycetes > Microbotryales > Microbotryaceae > Microbotryum > Microbotryum intermedium. Next base: position 1,590,431 of record JAHWDX010000006.1, on the reverse strand, counting down.
ATGATGACGAATGGAGAGCGCATGCTGGGTTGTCTCGGGTGATGGATAAGAAAAAAAGAAGGAAAGATGAAACAAGATCGTTTTGCTCCAGGTAAAGAGATAACGTGCTCGAGGCCTGTTCATGGAGACATGAGCACCGCACCTGGTTCCCGAACCGAAGAAGGATCCGTCAGCGAAAACTCATGGCCCGGTCGAGCCGACCACGCTTTACCAGGTTCACTTTTGTCGGACCCGTCCTCGGAAGACTGCTCCGTCACCGACTCAACGAACATGTACCATGCGGCAAGTCTGTCTTTTGCTGCGGTTCGGAGCCGAGTACTTGGTGAATCGCTCGAACGGGTGACATGTGGAAAGACTGCTTGAATGGAGTCCCTTTTATTGCGCGTGCTTATCCACAGCGACGAGCTCCGACTCAGTCGTTACCTTTCAGCTATGAGTCCATATCGCACCTCAAAGGACAACGATATTGAGTTTACGTCTGACTACGAACGAAAAAAAAAGTACCCACTGAGAAGATAAGAGGCGTTAGAAGCGGCGTAGATATCCGCTCTAATCATATTCGTTGTCCCCTGTCAGCTTGCGCTCGGCGAACAGAGGTCTCCTCTCCACGGAGTGATTTCAAGCGCCAAGTACTCACGTTCGCAATCAAAGATCGCCCCCCGAGTCAATCAGGCTGTGCAAAGCTCCTGATGCGATGAAGTCGATCGGGCCGAGCGGTTATAGAAGATGAAGTGGACCCGACCGCCGGACCTTGCGAGTTGGCCGAAGTTGACGAGTCGATTTGAGTTTGGGCTGGTCGGTGATGTCGACGAACGGGTTCAGGAGTATCTTCCTTCCCCTACCCCTTCAAAAGGTCACAAGGGAGAGATTCCAAATGATTATGAAAGCTGTGCTCATGGACCAGGCGCGTGACTTGCAGCCGTCGAGGTCGGCGGCTACCAAAGCCCCTTATCGCCGCCCATGTGATCCGCTCGATCCGTCAACGTCCAAAGACCGGGCCTTCCGGCATTCGGTGACTGTGAACAGGGCGTGGCAAACCCCCACCGAATTAGACACTTTCGGCGTACATGTAGTAAGCGCTCCTCCGGCATCAAGCCAAGAACGATGCAGTGGGTTCGAGTAAGGCGGTGAGCAAATATGAGTCGGCAACTCTCAAAGCGAGGGTGAGATTGTTCAAAACTGCCATGGTATCTTGGCAGTATTTATCTGGTCTCAAAATTGGCGTACCAATTCATGATCTTGTCTTTTGAGTGCTTTTGGGACCCGACAGTGCACGTTCGCGCAATGTTTCACTTCCGCCTTCCTCGACAAAACTATGAAGTGACCTGGTTTCCCAGCATAAAAAACTGGCACAGCTCCTCATTGTCGATGATGCAACTTGTGATGAGATTATTCTCGCTTCAAGCATCATTTTAGCCGAGAGATTATCTGTTGTTCGTTTTTTTTTGGGGGGGGGGCGGGAGAAGGTGTGCCATTCTTTTGATCTAGCCAAGGTGCCCCAGGTCTACGGTCAACGCGTCCAACGTTCGTCTCCGAGGGTCCGTGCGAGTAACCAGCGTTCCGCCTTTGTTTCGCAGGGTGAAATTCAAACTCGCGCGAGGCGGCTGCCACGGGGTGCAGCTTGTTCTCCTCCCCACCACTCGCCCACCATCTTCGACCCATTTTGCCCTTTCAACCTCCCACTTCGAACCTGGCAACCTACATTCGGCTCGCCATTCTGCCCCTTCACTGTCCCCACTCCACACGACCACCCCCCCCCCCTCGCCCTCTCTGCTCTTGCGCTCATCACCTTGGAACCTTTTTTTTCTTTTCCTCCTGCGCGTGTCCTCGCATGACCTCGCTTTGGCTCCCAGTCGTTGGGATGCACCCTACAACCCAACCAAAGACCTCTTGTGTCCTAAAGCATCCCCAATTCTCCTTCTTTCTTCCCCATCCCATATTTCGCCCTCTGCCTTGGCACTCCCTCACTTCCAACTACCACTCTTTTGAGTGGTTTTAGATACCCGTACTTGATTGAACGGCCCACGGAGCCCCTGCCTTAACGAAGCTGTTGCGAAAGAACAATTTCATTCAAATCCTTTCCCCCCCTTTTATCACACGTTTTCTTCATGGAGCGTGTTGTGAGGGAAAAAGGTTTTCTGAAGAAGAACTGCCCTCTCCACTCAAGTGACCCGAGATTTGGAGAACCTTTTATGGTGCTCTTTTCGCTTGTATATACGTGGGTGCTCTTGCACTAATCTGGGCTTACATACTTTCCTCTGTAATTATATTCGTTATACCTTCCTGTCTTGACATCACTTCATGCTACGTGCTCGTCGTTTTTTCCAGTTCAGTAGGATAAGGTGCTTGGGGCGCGAAACGAATTGTTCGCCGTCTCCCCTGTAGCACCTTCATGCACCTCATTCGTCACTTCACTCGTTGCCACGTCCTGACCAAAGCAGTGAACGACTCGAGCAACGTTTCAATTCCGAGCCATGTGGAATAGTGAATTATTTTACAACACGTCTTCTCTTCCTCTCCCTTTTCAACCCGTTTCTCCCCGAGAACATGCCGTCTAGTTTACTGCAAAGCCTTCTCAGCTATCGGGTTGGCGTGCACCTCCACCTATATGAACCAAACAAAAGTCAATCAGTAACCCGTCCACCCCATATCTCATCACTTAACTCCCATCGCATTGACTGGCATCGAGAAAAGAAGAAGAAGAAAAAAAAAAAAGAAAAAAAAAGACTTGCTCGCTCCAGTTTGATCGGCGCGGTCGGACGCATTTTTTCGTTCACGGGCACGCGTTCCTGTTTCGTTATGAATAAATTAAAAAAAAAAAAAAAAAAAAAAAAAAAAAAGGTTTCAAAAGGAAAGGTCAAGATGGGTCCGAATTTTCGATGATGGGTTTGGTCAAGAAGCGTGGTGCACGTTCTGTTCGTTCACGTACCATCGCGTCCAATGTCGTGTCGATACCATCGATGACCCTGTTTCGATTTGACAAATGATCACATTGTCGGAGGGGAAGGAGGGAAAAGACCACCGAGTGAGCTTCATCAGTCCAGCTTCTCAACCACTACACATCTCCCCCCATGAGCGAGCTTGGGATGACTGACCTCCCGAAGATGGAGTACTTCGTATCGAGATGAGGTTGCTTTGCGTCTTGTTCATATCGGTCCAAATAAAGGAAAAAAGATCAGTACACCTTACCCAAACGTAGACTAGCCGGCCCGAAAGCTTCCCCCCCCCGACAGACAAGTGATGAAGAACTGAGCCCTGTACACATTCCCAACACCCAAATATCATGAGTTCAAATCTCCCGTCCAATGCCTCATCTGCCCCCCCCCCTTGGACCATGTCAAAGCACGTACTTGTTCGTATCCGGCCCCGAATTCGCCATCGCGACGACCCCCCTCGCGTTGAACTTGAGCGTCGACCTCACTTCATCCGGGAAGGGTTTGCCATAGATCGATTGACCGCCTTTACCCGTTCCGGTTGGGTCTCCGGTTTGGATCATGAAAGATTTGATGTTACTGAGTTGAGTGCAGGGGATGGGGAGGGGGGGGGAGGGGTTTTAGTTGAGGTTGATAGTGAGGAGTAGTGAAGTGTGGTCTTACCGATGGAACAAGCAGCCATCGTATTGACCTGATGCGGCTAGAGCGAGGAAGTTCTACGGGCGAGAGGGGAAACGGGAAAGGAAAAACATCATAGTGTGTAGATTAAAAAGGGAAGGACGAGGGAGGGTTCAGACCAGCACAAGCGAGCTCATTGACTCGATTACTCGTTGAGGGGGAACGTTACACAGGACCCACCTCCGCCGTTTGAGGCACGGCTTCGCAAAACACTTCGATCTGTTGGGTACGATCGTCGCCGTCAAGTAGGGTGCGTCAGTCCACGTTGGGGAGAAGCGGTAGTAGGGTTCCTTCCATGGCCTTTGATCATGGTCGAAGTGCACGTGACTCGGTTCGGGATGGACGAGAAGAACGTGCCTTCAACTCCCCCAAGGTGGTATGCAATGTCACAGACTGTACAGCAAAAAAGGTGACGTCATTTTCAGTTGGGATCCCAAGCTTGCGATCTTGGTAGAGCAACTTGCCATCGTGAACTGTGGTGTGTGTGTTGAACGTTGAGCGAGCACGAGAGCAAGGCCAATTGCGAGAAGTTGGAGGGAATCGGAAGGAAACCTTGCGTGTTGCGCTCGCGATCGGGGCGCCTACTCTGGGCGCAGGTGTTTATCTGATGTTTGACGGATCCAAGGTCGTAGCTTCTTAATGGAAAACAAAATATCATCTTTCGACTTGAGACCTTACTTCCAAGGAGTCACATGCACACCGAGGTGGATTACGGCATCTCATAGCTTGGATCGCCACAGAAAAATCGGCGGATCTTTCCGGCGTAGAGTACTAGTAACCGTATCATGCTCTCCAACCAAGCGTTCGACCACAGCTTCCAGACCGTATCCAGTTTTCTATAGAATACCATCCTTTTTCAAATCCTCTGATATTTCACATCATTTTTTCCCTCAAAGCCGTCCATTCCCATTCCCACTCTCTGACCCAGCCGAACCCACCTCGTCCTTTCCGAAACCAAGATCCGCCAAAAGGCCTTCACTATAAGCCAAGCACTGGTTCGAGGAAAACATGGTGTTGGTCAATTGATGGTGGGAGAACTTGATGGGAGAGGTAAAGGGGGCTTCACTTGTTGATACGTCTTCTCGAAACCACCGGGACCGCCCTGAAAGTCAAACATCATTTTTTTTTTTTTTTTTTTTTTTTTTTTTTTCGTTTTCAGTTTTCAATTGCAAAGAGTGGAGTTGCTGATCGTCGGTCTCTCTTTGGGATGACAAGACGTACGTAATAAGGATCCTGGATGACTTTACCGTCGCCGTAGACACCGAAGAGGGTGACTTTGGCTTTGGAGTTTTTGGGGCGGATTCTGTAAAGGGAAGGTGAAAAGTGACGAGGAGGGTGGGTTCAGTCAAAACGGTTGCTCTTGATTCTTCGGGACACATTCGCGGGATGGGTTTCACTTTTCAATGTTCGCCATGTTCATCGTATCCACTAGGGTTTTTTTTTTTTTTTTTTTTTTGTGAACATGGAAGAAACGGATTCAGTCCTGTGGATGATCTGTCTCGGTCTTCACCCAGTGTCGAATGAAGTACTGACTTCCAACGATGACGTCAAATTCGTCGAAATCGGATTTCTGGTGAAAAGAGAGGGAACGGAAGTCCATCAGGGATGCTTCCCCAAGGGGAAATAACACAAAGGCTCTCGAGACGTGCTTGTAGTTGACGGCATAACGAACTGATGGGCACGCCGTGCTTCTTGCATGTCGCGACGGTCCTATATCGATTGAGACGTGGGACGAGGCCATCCCCCCCGCCACTCGAATCAGCATCCCATTATTACCGTTTCTACACCGATTTCAATCCCAAGGCAACTTTTAAAAAAGCTCACCTTTCATCAGGTTCCTCCCCAACATGATACCCGGCCGTACCCGCCGAATCGATCTTTTCAAACGAGGTGGAAAGACCGCGTTCTTGAACGAGGTGCGCGAAAACGGCTTCCGCTAAAGGGGAGCGACAGATGTTGCTTTTCAAAGAGGGAAGGGACGAGGGAAGGAAGGGGAGAGGGGGGGGGGGTGTTGTTAGTTGGCTAAGTGTGAAGGGTTCGATGGGATGGGGTTGACCTTACCCAAGGCATACGAAGAGGATTAGATAGGGCATGATATTGTGGGGTTGCTATGATCGGGGTGGAAGGGTAGGAGGAGGGTGGACCCACGAGATGATCCGGGAATGCGATGCTGGGGTGGTCGGTGAATGGTATTGAGAGGGGAAGGAGTCAAGACGTGGATTCGAGACTCGAGGACGGAGGCGAGAGGAGACGGGAGACACGATCATACTCCCCCCCGTAATACGATCACGTGACTCGTATTCCGAACTCTGCCTAACTCGGGCGCCCGAGACGGTTAGGTGCGCAGATGCCGCAAGCGACGAAGCCGGCGTGATTCGAATCTGACCACATCACATCGAACACGCACGTTGGAGGCATCAACTCGGACATCGGGATGGACGTGTCGAATCTACCTCGGATCGCTGTCTTTGCTGCTTCGTCACCACCAGCTTCGTCTTCGTCGTCATCGCGGGTGAGCGTGTTGGATGAAGCAACGACGGGGACAGGAACGGGGACATCACTCGAACACGCCGATTCGGAAATACTCGCTGCAACGATCGTTGATCAGCTCGTCAAGGTCGATGGTGTGCCCATCATCAACATCGTCCCCGAACATTCCGAGCTGGTCGATGTAAGTACGCTCCATCATCTGGCAACGCGTTCAACGTTCGCTCAACACAACTGTCCCCCTCCCCCCCACACTGTTGCTTTCGAGTCTACAGGAGCACAGAGAAGGCCAAGTGGTCATCATACCCTCCTGCAGCTCATCCATCAATTCAAACGATACTTGCGACGCTGCTCCTCTCTCAACAAGCACCCCCGACCGACCAGTCGTCAGCACCGTCTCGACCGCCGCTACTCGAATCGGCACCCACCACGTCCGTCGATCGAGTCCTTTGCAACAAGAGATTTACGACCAAGATGACGACGAATGTCTCAGTCAGCCATCGTTCGTGGTGGAGCAAGACCTTTCGGTGCATGTTGAACCGAAAGTTCATGTTCTTCCGATGAATTGGAGTACGAGTACGAGTGCGGTCACTCCTGTCCGAGTGGCGACGTTGAGGGAGAAGATCGTCAGCAACCCGCCAAGTCCGAGCAAGGATTGGGTCGGGGAGTCTTTGGAGAGCCCTTATAGCGAGAGTGAGTCACACACACCCAAAGCACACATCACCCCCTCACCACTTTTCCCGGAATTCCTTAACTGATGAAAACCCTCTCTCCTTCCCTCTTAGCATCCGCCGACGCGTCCACCCTGCTCTTTTCACCCCCATCAGAAAAAGACAACAACGAAGACCTATCACTACTCATGAACGAAAGGGGGTCGTTCCTGCTTCCTTCCGACGAGTCTCTCGCTCCAACACCGATCAGAAAAAAGAACCAGGGGAACTTGTCGGAGATTGTCGAAGATCAGGAAGAGGAGGAAGAGGAGGAAGATGTGTCGGTCGAGATGGACAACTTGTTGAGAGGGTTGAGGGAGGGGTCATCTTTGATCACCTTGGGAGGGAGTACGAGGACTGTTCGGGATGAACAGGAAGAGGGGAGGCTGGAGTCTGAGATGGGCTTGGGAGAGGAAGGCGAGGAGAAGGAGGCACCGAGCAGGATTGCCCTATCTCCATTTCTCGCTTCCACACCCTCAGGAGTCACCCATTCCACCCATTCACCCACCACAACGTCGCCTACCCCATCCACCCAAGCCAACGGCTCGCTAACGGAAAGATCCAACGTCGACGTCGAGGAGTTGTTCAAGAACATTGCTGGGACAGGGATAGGGATGGAGGGGGCCGAGGAAGGTATGGACAAAGGTGTCGAGGATGAATCGATGCTTTCGTTGTTTGGGAAGAGGGACGGTTCGGTTCGGTTCGTGAACGAAAAGGAGGAGCGACGGAGTGACGTTGAAGCAGTCAAGGAGCTCAATCGAAGTGTTGGGATGGAAACGCCTTCAATACCGACATCCATTCCTAAGGCCCTGATCAAAGAACCCTCTTGCGATCATTCCACAACCACCCTAGACGACGTACAAGGTGCATTCTCGAGGTTACTTTTACCTTCGGTCTCGGACACGATCGAACGAGAGAAGAGGGTGGAGGACGAATCGATGCTTTCTTTCGAACTGATGAGGGATGAGTCGATGGGAACGATCGGGCCTTTGACGGAATCTCCCTCTGCGATCGAGGAGCCGGCATCGCCCGTCGTTGGAGGTCTTTCGCCGTTGGGAACGCCGGAAGGGATGAGGACCGTGAGACCTTCTTCCCCCGTCGTCGATCACGCGACGACGACAATGGCGATGTATTCGGCTTCGAAGGTGACCGTTCAAGGGCCTGTTTCCGTCGTAACGGCGACGGCGGTTCCTACCCCCAGTCGTGGACTCGAACGACTGAGGAACAAGATGCAAGCCCTACGCATGGGAGCTCTTCAAACCAACACCATCATCACCCACAATCTCAGCGCCCCCGACCTCGTAGTAAACCCCACCCCATCCATTGCCACCGAAGAAAGTTCCACAACCCCTTCCACCCCCATCCGTCGACCACGTCTTTCTTCGAGTGTTTTGCAGACCCCTATTGGATCCAGTGCGGCGGCGTTGAGGTTGGAGAAATATCGTGCGATGACGCCAAAGACGGTTGTGCGGCCTGACGTCAGTGGTGCGGAGGAGAAAGCGTCGAGGGAGGGGGTCGTGCCAAGCAAACCAGTGGCCGAGGGGGAAGGGGAAAGGATGAGAGAAGATGTTGGGGCCACGGGACCAAGGATAACGCCTACGAATACGACGACGAGGACGCCGATGAGGACGAACACGTCTTTGAATGCGAGTACTGGGAAACGACACAAACGAAGCGAATTGATTCAGTTGACGTCGTCCGCGGGCAAGTCGTTGTTCTCACCTGCACTGGCAGCGGGGCGGAGATCGGCGGCTATGGGGGTGGTCGGAAGTCCATCGGTTCGCTTGGGTCGGGATAAGAGGAGGAGCTTGATTGCGACTGCTACCATTAGTGCTAGTCCTGTCAAGATGAGGGCAGTGAGGGAAGGTGAGGTAGAGGTTCCAATGAGGAGGAGCACGGAGGTCTTGGTTGGGACGACGATGACGACGGCGACGGTCAGGAGTCTGACGAATCCGACGACATCTGCCACGATGGCGATGAGTCGGGCAGCTCGAGTGGGTTCATCGACGACGACAACGCGTTCAGTTCCATCGATTCAATCGAGGGCGACGGCGACAACGCCTAGTCGAATCTCCTTACTTACCGGTGGTCGGCCCACACCACGCACGACAGCAACGACGCGTGTGGTTCCAAATCGAAATGACCAAAATATCGCACCCTCGAACTCGATCCGGAATACGACTCGACCTTCTACAACGTCGACGACGACGACGACGACGAATCTCCTCCCGCTCCGCTCATCAGCGGTATTGAAGACGCGACCGACGTTCCAGCCGCGGGTTTTGAAGCCTCTGGTTTCATCAAGGACGTTGAGCACGATGGATTCGGCTGCGGGCGGTGGCGTTGGCGCTAGGTTTGCGATGGGTGTTGGGGTCGGTGATCGAGATCGACCGAGGTTCGGATTGGGTCCTTTACCTGCTCGAACGACTACGGGGACGATAAGCGATGGAGTTGGCGGGGGTGTGAGGAAGCCTCTCAACGAATCTTCGACGACGACGACTACTGCGGGAGTGGGGAGAAGTTTGGCCCTTGGCGGTGGTGGGAGGGGTGCTGAGTCGGCATCGAGAGCGCTTTGAGTTGATGACTTTCTCCCCTTGCTTTGGGGGGGGGGGGGGGGGGGGGGGGCAAGGAAGAAGGGGTTGCTGTAATATACCTTCAATCTCTGGTGCATCTGAATGTGTGCAATATTTAAAAATTGTTTGCGAAAGATGACAAGCGCTCGTACTTGAAGCTTGAAGGCTCGGGAGCACGACTGGCGGCCGAGTCATCTTGACCTCTCCTCTTTCGCATAGGCGGGCTGAGGGTTGTGATAAAGACACTCAACTGTTCCCTCAACTATATGAAAGAAACTTGAGATGGCTTGCACGTTCTATCCGTAACACTCCTCCAATCAACTAATCGGAGGAGAATTGTCTAGCGCGTTTGCATGCGGTCAGGATCGCTTTCCACTCGACGCCTCAGCGGCGCGGTACCCAAAGCCGAATGAAAAAATAAAATGGGCCAAGGACTCCCTGTGCTGAACGTCATATGGGGAGTGGGACTTACTCAAGCACTTCATTTGCTCGGCTGATCGAGTGCGACTGTGAATATTGTAGTTCGCTTTCGCGCAATGAGCCTGGCGATGTTGAACTTGGGGTCTCACGAACTCTGAGGAGTATAGATTAGCACTCAGCATGCATCTCAGGAACGCGTTATGCTCGTGTTGAGCTTCGATCCAAGACGAAACATGTCGCACCCGCGTGCATCAGCACTTTCGAACCCGAGGGCATTATTTCTTTCAAACCGTGACCGAAGGAAGACGCAGAGAATAGCTGGCTAGACAAACATAATGAAGCGCTCGCTATAAGACCTTCGAAAGACAAAAGACCTCCTCCGTCTATTCCAGACGCCCAGAATGTTGAACCTGTGCCCACATTCTCACGCAGCATTGATGATGCGCAGCCCCTGAAGTAAGCGATGAGCTCGACTGCATTTTTCGAACATGTGGGGGGTCGGTGTAATCTGACTCACTCATGCATTAATACCCCCAAGCCCTAACTTGTTGGATGAAATCATAACCGCGGACGATGCTGCCGAGACACCGGAGTGGACGATCTGAGCTCGAAGTGTTTTTCGCGGTCGGAGTGAATATTTCCGAGGACCAGCTAGCAGCCAGGGCACTTGTTGGCCATGCATGGATCCTGCGTGCCGCTTTTACCACTAGGCCCAAGCGTGACAAGTCAGTCTTGCTCTATTCAAAAGTTGGAACCTGCAGAGACTGAAGCCATGGGCAGCACTCGATCTCGATCGCAACTGATCGCGATTGTCCGGCGGATGATCGATGATGCCCCCCACTCACTGGTCAGGATTTAGGTAGCCATGGGTGCCTCCGGCGCCCGTCGTACCATCATCGCCTCCACAGTATACCGTCCGACATTCCCTAGAACGTGTACAATCATTCGAAGATTTAGCGTGGCTGCCCGGCCGGAAACCGCTTCCAAAGAGCTCAGGGAGAGACAACGGTTGCGAGGCAGCTCACGCGCATAGATACTCTCGTCCATAGGGCGCCTTCGTCTTATTCGTGAGAAAATTGTTCACTTCGCTGTATAGGATGATCATGAAGACCAAGAACAACTCAGCATACAAAATCACCCGAAACATGGCTGATGCGACGAGGCAGTCACCCAACCCGGCCACCAAGGACGAAGCCAACGAGCGAAGAGCCAGCAAGGAGGATCGTTGAGGTACGCATGGTATCGATGTGGTAGTACTCGTGGATAATAAGGATCAGATGGGAATGATGAGAAGGAAGGCAAGGGAAGAAAGAATTGCCTGACGCTATTTATGCTTGAGCATCGGGGCCTCAAATTTGGCCTCGCGGCGGACGGACGCGCTGTCCGAAATTTGGGCTCAGCCCCTTTCTCGGGGATGAAGGCGCTCCCGGGTTAGGAGCACCTGGGTATTGCCTGAGGCAATGCGGTACGCGCGTAGTCGATGCTCTGCACCATGCGCAACATTCTCAAAAGGGGCTTGAAAATCGAAGAATACCACATGTAGTCTCGTCAGAAGCTAGAGCGATGCTCAACCCCTCGTTCTTGAACCGCGTGACCTTTTAGTTCGGCCTCCATCCAATTTGCTCTTACTAGGCGAAACACTGTCAACTTAAAGGGAAAACGGAAGGCCAGAAATACGGTGAGGAGCTGAGCTGAATGTAAGGTCGTGTTAGAAGCAAATACCCTTTACAACGAAGTTTCATGCGCTGGAGTGAAGCACTTGACATCCCCAGGGCACGGTGCCATATTTGCTTGGGTGTAAATAATACTCGTCACTGCAATAATGTGTTTGAGAGACGCTGAGCCCACAGGAGGTTCCGGTCGTCATCACCTTCCTTGATGTGATGCCAAGGAGTGGCTTTTCGATGTGACACGCGCTCTTCATTGGGGACAAAGCATACATGGAATCATGTATGTATCCGAGGGCTTGAGGAGACCCACCCCAACTCGATCGAGCAACTGACTCAGTGATTGCGCGTAACCCGCCTCTCTATGATCTGCTTCATACTGAAATCAAGCTTACCAAAAGCTTCCTGACTAGAACTACTCACTTACACCATCTCCTAAGCATGCCAAGACAGCTACACCATGACGTTAAGCCACGTGATGGCTCCTGTTTGTCTGCTTAGACCTGCGTATAGAGAGAGAGAGCGCGTTGACCCACGTTTCGAGTCCGCAACTACCCCTTTCCGTAGAAGGAATGATATGAAAAATCGCGCGCTTGCCCTCTATCAAATACACCATAGTTCAAACTGCAACTTTGGCACATCGAAAAATCATCAAAGCTCCTGGGGACGCTGCAGTCTCGTTCGAAACGCGCGAAGAGTACAAAACCGGGCAGAGGCCGTACTTGAATTCTGATCGGGACGTGGACACCACAGGCCGGGGCCGCAAACCAAAAGGCATCTTTCTGGTCTCCCAGAACACAGTGATCTTAGGTACATTCCTTAACTTCCGCTTCTATCTATAAAGAATGGTAAAAGTTGGTCATGGATTGTCGAAGGGTGTTCTGACCACATGGGACGCCTTTGCCGCCCCTTCTTTTTTTTCGGGAGTGCTCGGCGGGTGTACACATGGTCCCCTCCGCGTGTTTTGGCAAGTGCAACGCTTTCACTGCAGCGTCGTCGCTCTCGAAGAGCACTAAGCAGAGACTTGTACTCTAGAGGTCCCGATCCAAAGTTTCTGCTTCCTGACTGACAGATTTTCTGCTTGCTGATTGAGCTGTTCATGTGAACAGGCTATCTCCTGACGGGGGTAAGCGATCTATTCCAGCGTTCATCAATCCACGGAGGTGCGCGCCGAACCGCACCGGTCTCAGCGATCGGTGACCAAAGACTGCGCCGCCCCCTATCTTTCGACTCACTGTCTTACTGCAGCTGGAAATCGAACTTACCTGACCAATATTAAGGAGTCGAGACTTGCAGTCCTTGAAAGAGGCCCACCACGATCGTCCGCGGCTCTCAAATTTGCGCAGTTGAAGCGCGCCTGAAAACATCCGCGTTTCCGGGCCTAAGAATTCAAATCTAAGACATCGCAGAACCCGAGCAAATGAACACGAAAAAAATGGCAGCCGATGGTGAAGAAATCAAACTTCACTTGAACCGAAACCCGAGAACACCTCAAGCCCTTTCTTGACCGATTTCCAACACCCACTCGGATCCCTTGGGCTCGCCCATCGCGGTCCAACATCCTTCCAAATCCATCTCGACTAGTTGCCCCTCCTTCGTCTTTCCCCCCCGTTTAATCCATTGCTCATCAACGCGTTCTCCGTCTAGAACGAAGATCAGGGGGTCCGACTGGCTTACGAAGAACCCGAGTTGAGAACTGGCGAAGCTAAGGACGATGCGCAGTCGGTCTTGATCGCCCGAGAAGACACTAGGGGACGCCGAACCCTCCGACTCTGACACCTCCGACCCAGCGGGAACTAGGATTGTGGCGAGACGGGAGTGGTTCGAGGGGCGAGGGAAGGTGCGCGAGCGGGGTTCATTCGATGCGGGAGAGGCGACGAGATCCGAGCGAGTCTTGAATGCAGCCACGGGATTGGACGTAGAGGTTGTAGCTGAGGGCGATGAGCCCTGCGCTACAGCAATGTGCTTGATCGCGGCCAGTCCAGTCGTCTTGTCCATCAGCCCAAGACAGGCGATCATGACTCCACCTACTACGTAAGCCTGAGCGACCGTGATCATCTGAGATTGCTTGACGTCGACGTTGATCGTCACCAAAGGTGTAGCGCACGCCCTGGGCGTTAGGACCAAATCGTTCGGGTTGATCCACGAAGCACCGTCGGAACCGGCGACGTGCAACGCCACCGGAGCCGTGGCTTTCAAAGGCCTCAACGCCTCGACGACATCGTTCGTGTTGATGGTTGTGAAGGCATGCCCTTCGTCCGCGCGAGTATTCCAAAGGCCCAAGTGCGCACCTTGCGCCTCTGGGAACGCCAGAGCCAGGACGAACGCCTGTCCCTCCCCGTCACCCATGACGTTGTCGTTCAAGCGCGCTTCCAAGCCTGCCCCAACTCGATTCGTCGTCTTGACCAATCCAGCACCACCTTGCTTCGTCTTGGCCAACGCAGCACTCCACCCCTTTCTCGGATGCAAAGGTCGCGTCATCAGATCGGTCGAATACGTCGGAGCGGGCGAGAAGGACCGGAAAGGAACGTGGTAGTCCTGTCCCCAGGGGTGCAGTTCTTCTCCCATGTCGAAATCAGGAACGAGTTCGAGCGCGCGAGAAAGGATCGTGTTCATTCCGTTGACGAAGATGTGCCATCGATGGGAATCCTCTCGGTCGGGAAAGTAATCGTCCGAGTTGCGGATCAACGACTTGGTACCGTTCATCTGGCGCAAGCCTAATGCTCCTCCCCAGATTCGGGGACTTCCCGCCATGCAATGGATCGTCGTGCCGTCCCCAAAGACCTTGTTTGACATCTTGCGCATCGCTCGATGCATCGCACTCCGCAACTCACCCACGTCGTCGGTTCCTCCAGAAACGAGGTAATCGGAATGAGCCTGGTTGTCGATCTTGACAAAGTCGACGCCCGCGGCTTTCAGAGACTCGAAGTAATCGCCATAATAGTCCTCCAATCGATTGATCGAAGGAACGTACCACAATGCGATCGCCTCGTCCCAGTAGTCGGAATGAAGGTTCCACCGCTGAAGGTCGTAGCGAGCCATAGGACCCGAAGGCTCGAGGCCGTCCCAATAACCCGCGATGGTCATCCATACACCGACGCGTTGGATCCCCTTGGCTTTGATCCGCTGGACCGCGTCCGTCAGTTCCGGGCTGGCGGTAACGTTCGATACGGAAGCGCTGAGCGGTGAAGTTGCGCCGTAACCACTATCTCGATTCGGACTGGGGCTTGAGGGTTGGCTTGCATCGCTGTGCACATCGTACCAGCTCGGACGGACACCGAACGAGTGCAACGTCTGCTGCAGTCGACCGGGACGACCGGGAGCCTGTTTGATGTCTTGCCATCCATCGTCGAGCAGGACCGTATCGAGACTGGCAGCGAACAAGGGCGAACTCTTCGAAGGCGAAAGGAGGACATCGAGCCATTTGAGAACGTCCGAAAGTTTGTAGCTGCAGGAGGGGCCAGATCAGTCAGCTAGGCTCCTTGCCATTCTACAGGGCATACTAAGCACCGGCTCCGGCTCACGATTGCATCCCAAGCGCATTCCAAGTACACACTCGCACACCCTGTGAAGACTCTGCCGTCGACTCCGGCGAATTAACCAGCGCTTGTGCCAGGTCCACCCCCAGCTCCTTCTTGGCAGTCTTGATGCACTCGGCCACGAGTTCCTCCAACTCTCCATCGACGCCTTGTCCAACGATGACATGACCCCGCACCCCCGAAGCACCCGTATCCCTCATGCACCTCAACCAAACTTTGTTGTCGCCACCTCGGATCGTGGACATGACTTGGTCCGTCGTAAAGGGAAACAGGACGAGGATCGGAGGGATCGGTGTCTCGGAGCTCGGCTTGCCGCGCAAGAAGAGGAGTTGCCCTTCGAATTCGGTTGAGAGGGATGAAATGGGCGAGCCGGATTGGAGTTGGCGAGTGAGGAACCAAATTCGTCTTTGAAGGGTAGGATGGGTAGTCAGCCCCCACTCGGTGTAACGTTGAAGCAAAACGTAAGACTCACTCGCTGCGCTCCCAGACAACACCTTCGCCCCAGTCCTGGGCCGTAATATCGAGATCGAACGACTGGATCGCATTACTTTGCCCGTCCTGGAGCTCAAAAGTCTTGAGCTCGACCTTTGTTCTGGAACCTGATGCGGTCTCGCTGACGGCAACGAGTTCGATCGTGCCATTCGAACCAGAAGCACCGAGCCATTCGTACTCGTACTCGGTATGCCGCTTTCGATAGGTGAACTCGTAGGTCCCCGGTGTTGCGTTGGAGAGATGAAATGAAGCGACTTGCACCTTCACCTTGGCGTTGGTCGATGATGAGGAAGGAACGGCCGAGAATGGAAGAGCAGACCAGGCGCCGGAAAGATTGGTCCAGACCTCGGGAACACCCGGAGAAGAGCCTGAGTCCGTGTACGTGAAATGGAGGCTCTTCGTATTCGAGGAGAGAGCGACAACCTCGGTCGTGCCGAGAGCGGGTGAAAAGCTCGTCTTCTGTGAATACACTGGGCCACGAGGCTGCTTCGTCTTGTTCGCTAGAGAATCGTCTTGTTCGCTGTAGGGGATGGATCACCAAGACCAAGTACAGGTCAGTGTAGGAAAACACCAGAAATAGAAATCTCGTGTGTTGATGTGACGAGGGACTCACCCGACAGGGGCACCAATGGCGAGAACGGCGAGCGCAGAGCCAGCGAGGAGAACGATCGAGGCTCGCATGGTATCGATGTGGTATTACTCGTGATGAAAAAAATTAGATTGGAATGATAAGACGGAAGACAAGAGCAGAAAGCAGCGTTCGACAGTGTTTGTGCTCCAGGGTCGGGGCCTCACATTTCGCCATCCGGGGTTGAAGCCAGCCGTGCCGGGTTAGGAGCACCTCGGTACGCGCCTAGTCGAGGGATTGCGTCATGCACAGCATTTTCAAAAGGGGTTCTGAGATTGTAGAATATCCCATGTAGTCTCGTCAGAAGCAAGAGCGATGCTCAGCCCCTTGTCCTTGCACCGGATGACCTTGTCTGTCCGGCCGTGTTTAGCCTCACTCTCAGTGCTCGCCATGCGCGGTCAACCGATGTTCCTGACCGAGCCGCGCCGGTCTCAACCACTGGTGATCAAAGGCTGCGCAGCCCCCTATCTTTCGACTCACAGCATTCCCGCGGCTGGAAATCGGAGTCAACAGGATCAGGGTCAAACTTATAGACCTTGAAAGATGTCCACTGCGGTCGGCCTTGGCACTCAAATTTGCGCAGTCAAAGCCCGGCTGAAAATACTCAGCGTTTCCCTCCAAGAATTCAGTACTACGACATCGCAAGAATCGGGCAAGGGAGGGCACAAGAAAAAATCACAACCGACCGTAAAATCAAAACCCGACCTGAACCGAACTTCTTTCTACCGAAACCACCTCAAGCCTCTTCTTGACCGATTTCCAGCACCCATTCGGATCCCTTAGACTCGCCCCATGCAGTCCAACACCCTTCCAAATCCATCTCGACCAATTGCCCCTCCTTCGTCCCTTCCCCCCATTTGATCCATTGCTCATCGACACGACGTCCGTCTAGAGCAAAGGTCAAGGCGTCGAATTGGCTTATGAAGAACCCGAGTTGAGAACTGGCGAAGCCGAGCACGATGCGGAGTCGGTCTTGTTCGACCGGGAAGATAATAGGGGATGCCAAGTTCTCCGACTCTGATACCTCCGCCTCAGCGGGAACTTGGCTCGTCTCGCCCGATTTGATCGTACGCGACCCAGATCCAATCGGGAACGCTCCCACCGTCCAAAGCACGATGGCGAACGAGAAGCTCATCCAGACCCTCAACTCGGTCCAGAGTGTCGTAAGAGGACGTCGAAGGACATCACTACCGAACCCAACGATTTGGTCGCGAGGAGGGATCTTGGAATTGACGGTGGAAGTGGAGGTGGAGGTGAAGTAGGTTAGAATTGAGGCGAGACGGGAGTGGTTCGAGGGGCGAGGGAAGGTGCGCGAGCGGGGTTCATTCGATGCGGGAGAGGCGACGAGATCCGAGCGAGTCTTGAATGCAGCCACGGGATTGGACGTAGAGGTTGTAGCTGAGGGCGATGAGCCCTGCGCTACAGCAATGTGCTTGATCGCGGCCAGTCCAGTCGTCTTGTCCATCAGCCCAAGACAGGCGATCATGACTCCACCTACTACGTAAGCCTGAGCGACCGTGATCATCTGAGATTGCTTGACGTCGACGTTGATCGTCACCAAAGGTGTAGCGCACGCCCTGGGCGTTAGGACCAAATCGTTCGGGTTGATCCACGAAGCACCGTCGGAACCGGCGACGTGCAACGCCACCGGAGCCGTGGCTTTCAAAGGCCTCAACGCCTCGACGACATCGTTCGTGTTGATGGTTGTGAAGGCATGCCCTTCGTCCGCGCGAGTATTCCAAAGGCCCAAGTGCGCACCTTGCGCCTCTGGGAACGCCAGAGCCAGGACGAACGCCTGTCCCTCCCCGTCACCCATGACGTTGTCGTTCAAGCGCGCTTCCAAGCCTGCCCCAACTCGATTCGTCGTCTTGACCAATCCAGCACCACCTTGCTTCGTCTTGGCCAACGCAGCACTCCACCCCTTTCTCGGATGCAAAGGTCGCGTCATCAGATCGGTCGAATACGTCGGAGCGGGCGAGAAGGACCGGAAAGGAACGTGGTAGTCCTGTCCCCAGGGGTGCAGTTCTTCTCCCATGTCGAAATCAGGAACGAGTTCGAGCGCGCGAGAAAGGATCGTGTTCATTCCGTTGACGAAGATGTGCCATCGATGGGAATCCTCTCGGTCGGGAAAGTAATCGTCCGAGTTGCGGATCAACGACTTGGTACCGTTCATCTGGCGCAAGCCTAATGCTCCTCCCCAGATTCGGGGACTTCCCGCCATGCAATGGATCGTCGTGCCGTCCCCAAAGACCTTGTTTGACATCTTGCGCATCGCTCGATGCATCGCACTCCGCAACTCACCCACGTCGTCGGTTCCTCCAGAAACGAGGTAATCGGAATGAGCCTGGTTGTCGATCTTGACAAAGTCGACGCCCGCGGCTTTCAGAGACTCGAAGTAATCGCCATAATAGTCCTCCAATCGATTGATCGAAGGAACGTACCACAATGCGATCGCCTCGTCCCAGTAGTCGGAATGAAGGTTCCACCGCTGAAGGTCGTAGCGAGCCATAGGACCCGAAGGCTCGAGGCCGTCCCAATAACCCGCGATGGTCATCCATACACCGACGCGTTGGATCCCCTTGGCTTTGATCCGCTGGACCGCGTCCGTCAGTTCCGGGCTGGCGGTAACGTTCGATACGGAAGCGCTGAGCGGTGAAGTTGCGCCGTAACCACTATCTCGATTCGGACTGGGGCTTGAGGGTTGGCTTGCATCGCTGTGCACATCGTACCAGCTCGGACGGACACCGAACGAGTGCAACGTCTGCTGCAGTCGACCGGGACGACCGGGAGCCTGTTTGATGTCTTGCCATCCATCGTCGAGCAGGACCGTATCGAGACTGGCAGCGAACAAGGGCGAACTCTTCGAAGGCGAAAGGAGGACATCGAGCCATTTGAGAACGTCCGAAAGTTTGTAGCTGCAGGAGGGGCCAGATCAGTCAGCTAGGCTCCTTGCCATTCTACAGGGCATACTAAGCACCGGCTCCGGCTCACGATTGCATCCCAAGCGCATTCCAAGTACACACTCGCACACCCTGTGAAGACTCTGCCGTCGACTCCGGCGAATTAACCAGCGCTTGTGCCAGGTCCACCCCCAGCTCCTTCTTGGCAGTCTTGATGCACTCGGCCACGAGTTCCTCCAACTCTCCATCGACGCCTTGTCCAACGATGACATGACCCCGCACCCCCGAAGCACCCGTATCCCTCATGCACCTCAACCAAACTTTGTTGTCGCCACCTCGGATCGTGGACATGACTTGGTCCGTCGTAAAGGGAAACAGGACGAGGATCGGAGGGATCGGTGTCTCGGAGCTCGGCTTGCCGCGCAAGAAGAGGAGTTGCCCTTCGAATTCGGTTGAGAGGGATGAAATGGGCGAGCCGGATTGGAGTTGGCGAGTGAGGAACCAAATTCGTCTTTGAAGGGTAGGATGGGTAGTCAGCCCCCACTCGGTGTAACGTTGAAGCAAAACGTAAGACTCACTCGCTGCGCTCCCAGACAACACCTTCGCCCCAGTCCTGGGCCGTAATATCGAGATCGAACGACTGGATCGCATTACTTTGCCCGTCCTGGAGCTCAAAAGTCTTGAGCTCGACCTTTGTTCTGGAACCTGATGCGGTCTCGCTGACGGCAACGAGTTCGATCGTGCCATTCGAACCAGAAGCACCGAGCCATTCGTACTCGTACTCGGTATGCCGCTTTCGATAGGTGAACTCGTAGGTCCCCGGTGTTGCGTTGGAGAGATGAAATGAAGCGACTTGCACCTTCACCTTGGCGTTGGTCGATGATGAGGAAGGAACGGCCGAGAATGGAAGAGCAGACCAGGCGCCGGAAAGATTGGTCCAGACCTCGGGAACACCCGGAGAAGAGCCTGAGTCCGTGTACGTGAAATGGAGGCTCTTCGTATTCGAGGAGAGAGCGACAACCTCGGTGGCGCCGAGAGGGGGTGAGAAGCTCATTTCTTCGGTCGAATGTTCCAATTTCTGCGGTACAGGGAAGGAGATCGTTGTGTTAGTACACTTGAAATTGGTGCATTTCTGATGAGAACCTTTTCTTTTTCCCAAGCAAAGGCAATCCGTTGTGCGTTGGCCTCGGCGTGAAATCATGTCGGCTCGAGGAATTTAGCCGAACCGGATCCCGAATGTGATAGCGAGTCCGATTTGCCCACTGATCACAGTTGCAAGCTTTGCGCAAGCCACAGGGGTCGCCGCACAACGAGCTGTATTGTTTGTCGTAGAAGTATGCAGTCCCATTTTGAATCATTCTGCGATCTTGGGGTGTAAGACGCGTGTTGATGGAGCCCAGCATCGAATATTTGATCGATCGATGAGCCCCGTCATCGTCGGCCATGAGAGAGAGGATCACGGACTCTTGACGCGACAACCCCGAAGCGACCGGAGCGTGCCCCAACGTGGACCCTGGAGCTCAAGCAGCTCAACTGCTGATGTACGGAGCTATGTGCACCTTACTCCTGCATCCTACACCTCTTCGAGTGTTACTCGACTGGTATTTAGGCGTATGGAGACGCAACATCCTACTCGTGGATCGTTGCAGTGTCTTGAACACGGATCGCCATCGCCAGTCGCCGATCGATGATGCTCGCTCCCAACCGCTTCGCGCGCGCCCTAGGAGGCTCGGACGCTCCGGAACATCCCCAAGTCGATACGCTGAGACGAGGGACGCAGCAGAGCAAGAGGCAGGTAATCAAGTGCGGAGTACGCACCTTCTATCCGGAACTTAATCCGAGGCTATTCCGGGTGAAGGGTTGGCGATGGCTCGGGCTGTACCGATGCAGTACAAGAGCGCAAAGGCACAAAAGGCGATCAGGATGGCTCTCGGTTCTCGGAGCCGGTGGCAGCTGGCTCAACGCTATGGCGGGCGGCCTTTTTGGTGTGGTGGGAAAACATTTCGAGGCCATCAATCATGATTCGGATCTGTTGCTTGGGTAAAATTAAAGGGTCAAGCAAGTCTGATCCCAGGTCAACATTAGGTCTCGCGTATTCGTCTACTGGAAATTTAAGGCGTTAATATCACGTCCCGACGCGACAAGGGCGCACACACGCAGGTTCGCTACCGCTCCACTTCAGCGTGACTCGACTCGCTGTCGATCCGACGCTCGTTCGCCGTAAGCAGCGCTCGACCATCCCAGCAGAAGCGTTGTACATGTTAATCAAACCCTAATCGTTCCTATTAGCCGCTGTCCCAACGTAGCTCCCAGCTTTGACGCGGTACCGCTGAACGTCGTCAACCCGGGCGAGCGACTCGCAGCGCCACGTGGTTCTCAGGCCTCGCGGGGGATCAGAGGAAGCATTCGTTGAACTTGGAGTTGAATCGAGACTCAAAAGATGGCACCAATCACAACTCCAGACTCTTCACCACCTCGCCTGTTGCACCTCTCCAACCTGACGCGCAGTGCAATCGCAATCGCCCACCGCGCGCTGCCTCCGTCATCATCGTCGCCGTCGTCATCGCGCACTGCGCCGTTCAGAGGATCATCGTCCAGCAGTGGTGACAAGCTCGAAGGCGTATCATTGTACCTGGACGCGAACGACGCGATTGTACCATCAAAGTCATTGCGTTTTTTAGCATATTCGAAATCGATCGCCAAGTCCCATCAAATCGTACTGTTTGCGTCCGGATCGAAATCTTCACTCCCAAAAGCCGACGAAAACGGTTCCTTTTTGACGTCCTGGAGCCTCGCGGAATCGTTCTCGACGTTCCTGGATCAAGCTCAGATCATTCAACTGAAATTGGGGAGATGGGGACCGAAATCACGGTTACTGAAGTGGTCCGTCGAGGACAAGTGGCTGGTGTACCAAACTGTGAGGATCTTTCCTCTCGGCCATTCGTGAGCTCTGAAAAATTGACCCTTCGTCTTTCCACCTTTTTCAGCGCGTCTCGAAACATGAATACCTTCTCACCATCGTCGATCGTTTCCCACTCTCATCATGGATGTCGCTCATCCCCGACTCGGTGCGACTTTGCTCGCTCTACCTCCCCGGAACCCATCAATCGTTGGCTTTTTACGGTGGTCCCATCTCGACATGTCAATCCCTCTCCTATTCCTTGACCTCCTCCCTCGAGAATGGATGTAGGTTCCTCGATTTTCGATTCAAGCTCACCGACGAAGGAACATTGGTCGCCTTCCACGGGATTCAGAACGAAATCACAACGGCGATCGAAGCGTTCGACATACTGTACGCTTTCATACAACGCCATCCGAGCGAGACGATCATCGTCTCGGTCAAGCAGGAGAATGGAGCAAGGGGCTTCGCCGACGTTTTGATGGACTTGTTGGATCAAAGGACGGATTTGTGGTATACCAACAATCGGTGGCCTACAATGGGAGAGGCAAGGGGGAGGTTGGTCCTGTTTTGTCGGTTCGATTTCAATCATGAGAGTGAGTCGGGACGAGCTGTTATTTGACTTTTGGGTACCATCAATCATCTGAGGGTGCCATTTCGCTTCGAGCAGAAGGACTTCATCCGATCCGATGGCCTAACAATTCGAACGAACCGTTCCTCACACCCATATCCGATCCTTTCCCACCTCTGGAATTGACTTATCAACCCACCGCCGTAATCCAAGATTGGTACTCGATCGGATCTTTTCTCAAGATTCCGGAAAAGACCAAGTTGGTCATGAGTTTGTTTCACTATCAAAACAAAGCGACCCACCACGACGGGTCCAAATCGTCGGATCGACCTCGCTTCTCACATCATTCGTTTACATCGAACGCTCCCACATCGAATTCACTCCCTCCAGGCCATCACCAAGCTCTCACGCGCATCTCCTTCCTCTCCGCTTCGTCCCTTCTCGCCGCTTTCCCCTCAATAGTCGCCAAAGGTTTCGGAATAGGTCAATCGAAATGGTTCGGATTCCAAGGCGTCAATGCCAGAGTTTTCGATCAGATGTTGAGGAGGGGTTTGGAGGAAGAGTGGAAGGTCAAAACGGGGGAAAAGATGGGCATGATTTGGTTGGTCGATTTTTGGGAGGTCCCGAAGGGATTCGTCGAGTTGATGGTCGCTTGGAATGGGGTGTGAGACGCTTCACTTGACTCACTTGGCGTACTTCGTGCCTTGTGCCGTAGGCAACTTTATAAGAACGATAATGAACGCTGTCACAAGGGTCACATCTTCTTAAGTCGGTCCAGCATCCAGAGATTCGTCACCGTGCTTCACGCGTGACCTCTGCAGCAATCCCACAACATTCGTTTAGGACCATTTTTGCCGAAAAAAAAAAACACTTCTCTACAAATCCCACAAACACCCTCAGACCTGCGCACTAAACCCTCCCTTCCAATGCTTGCCTAATCGTCGTACTCATCCCCAATCCGGGCCAAACCATCAACTCAAACATCTTCTTGGTCGCTTGGATGCCGAATTGGGTGTAGACGGCGCCGATCAGGGCTTCGACGGCTTGACCGCGCGCTTTGTAAAGACCTGTGGGGTCGCCTTTGGGTCCTCGCTGTGAAGGGGGACGAAGGAAGGGAATGGTTTAGTTTTTTTGAGGGATGTAAATGGGATTGGAGAAGAGAGGATGTCCAGAAGGAGGGTCTCTCTCAAAGCAGGACTCGGGGAGACTTACGACCTCACGCCACCTCAACACAGTCTCCAACCCCCACCCTTTGCCCACCGTCGCTCCCAACTGTTTGGTATCGAATCTTGTATCAATCACACTCTGCCTCAACCCGTCATGCAAGACCTGTGAACGAGCGTCAAGTTGAGTCGCCAGATGAAGCGTATAATGCATGCGCAAGACACGACGGCCCAGGAAAGCGAGTTTCTCGCCGTGCCCTGTTTGGGAAGTTGTCGAGTTCGAGTTGGGGGAGGGTTTGCGTTGGCCTGATTTATGGGTTAGAGCCCGTTGGACGAGCAGGGGATCCAAGGGTGAGGGGAGGTTGAGCGGGTTCAGGAGGGTGCCAATGTGGTTCAGTTGGGCGTCGACGGGTGGGGCGTAGAGCGTTGAGCCTGGGACGAAGGTCGGAGGGGTCGAAGAGGAGGTGGAAGGTGGTGCAGAAAAGGGTAGTGGAGGTGGTGTCGATGTAGAGGTCGAGGCGATGGGCGACGACGACGAAGAGCAGGTGCGACACGAGGTGCTGAACCCCATGGTGAGGCTAGGTGTTGTGCGTGGGCTGATGCATGATCTGAAGCCTGTGCATGTAAGGGTGTGAATGCTGTCAGTTGCTGCAACACGAGCCTCGTACATGGACACTGGAGCTTGAAGCGTCGCTCTAGAAAAGTCGCGGCCAGACTTCGACAGCCCCCCCAGGCAGCCTCCATCCCACAGCCGAGCCTAACGTGCGATCTTGGCTCGAGGACTTACCTCGTGCTGTTGTTCTAGGTGTGGCGGATGCGATCAACCGAGTGCAAGTGGGTGCGGCGGCCATCGTTGATCGTCGAACGGGGATGCGAGTCGGTCGGTGCGAGTTCAGCCAGCGGAGGGAATAGCGCGCGCGTCCAAGCCAGCCAGCCGCCAGAGGAAGCCGCCAGTTGCGAAGTCGAAATTGTAACATTAGCTTTTCAATCCTTCTTTAGCACATGTCGCCGTTTTCAATGCCGTCCTTCGATTTGGCTCTCGCGCCTGCCCTCACGGCCTCACCGGCTTCACCTCACACCCATTGGTTTCGTCATCGCGTCATCGCGTCATCGACCGAAGACTCGCTCGTGAGCTCGCTTATCACACTCATCCTTGCGCTCATCCTGTGACACCTCGGACAGCCCACAACTCAACTTCCAACATCAAACATGACGCTGCGACAGCATTCGGTTCACTCGGCACTCTATGTGCTGTTGCTGTTGCTCTCCCTTGTCAACGCGACTCCGATCGTCGACCGTGACGAGCCAGCGAACTCGATCATAGCAGCCTCCAGCAGTCGATCCCAGACTTCGTTCAAGGTCCAGATCGATCCAGAGAAGGATAACAAAGTACCTGGTCAGTTCAAACTCGTGAGAATAGACCTTGTGACGAGGGGGAGACCTGACAAGCTTCGTCTGCCACGCCACGCCACGCCACACGCACCCCCACTTGATGAACCGACCACCTCCGAGTGGATTCCGTTCCCCCTGATCGCTCCACGTCTTACCTCTCAACGGACCAGTCCGCCTCGCCGTCATGTCCAAATGCCCCGATGCCGAACTGTGCGAATCCATCTTTGATCGCGTCCTCGACCAAGTCGGTACATTGGTCGATATCAAATTGCTTTACATTGGCAATTTCGTACAAGGCCGACGACCGGGCAAGGACGACCATGTTGAATGCAAGCATGGTCCAAGCGAATGTACGGGCAATATCCAACAACTTTGTGCCGCAAAGTATTGGCAAGGCGTCGATGGGAGTGTCAATCCTTGGGCGACGTGGTGGAATGTGAGCGATTATTCTCACCATGGACGATTCGTTCGAGACGGTGACTTGACTGATTTCCCCTACCCACCTACCGCCGCATGCAGTTCGTCCAATGCCAGAATTATAACGGCCTCTCTCGCATAGGCACCGAGCGACTGGCCCAATCCTGTGCCTCCGTAGTAGGCAAAGAATGGTCCGGTGCCGTAGAAGAATGTGCCAATTCGTTCGAGGGAGTCGACCTCTTACGAGAATCGGTTCGGGCTACGAAGGCTTTGGAGTTGGGTAAAAGTTGTTCGATCGTGATTGACGGAGAGTTGGTGTGCGTCAGGGATGGGAGGTGGGTCGATTGTGAGGAGGGGCATGAGGTGGGCGATTTTGTGAGGCTTGTGAGGCGGGCTTGGAGGAGGTTGAATGAGGGAGAGTTCGTTTAAGACGGTCGCCGCTTGAGGGAGGGATGAGAGAGAAGGTGGTGGCTTTGTAGAATGTACGTAGGCTTGGATAGAGTAGAATGGATGTAGCGCTAGGTATGATCTCTCTGAATTGAAAGCTAGCTCTGCTTGGAAGCCTTTGAAGCCATGCGAAGAATTCTTCAACAGGAAGGTTTGGGGGTTCTCGCCTGGCGCGAGAGGTATAAGTGTGTCTCGTCGGGGAAAAAACTCGACAGCCAACGGTGTCTGGGTTGAGATTCGGCCGATTCTTTGATAGTCGGTTGGGGTTGTTGATGGGAATCCGTTTCGGTATCGAGATTGGCTGCGGGCCGCGGCAAGGAATACATTTCGGCAGGCGAAGCCCGGTAGAGGAGGCCCGAATGAGTGAATGGTTTACCCGGTCAGATTGGGTTTTCCAGCATTTGTTTGTTTTGACTGTACCGAATAAGCGAGCGACGGAAACTTCCCTGGCATAGGACATGAGAATTCAAATGAGGGACGATGGTGCCCACGATTCAGGTGGAAAAGCACTCCTTAGTCAAAGCAGGAGAGAAACCTATACTTCGAATTTGTACCCTGGTTTGGGAACATGTGTTTCGCCCCCATTTATCCCCGGTGATTTTCTCTGGATGCTTCGCGAGTCGAGATTTCAACCCCAGACCCTTGGGTGGAGGGCCTTAAGCTTGCCCCGGACAGCGCTTCCGGGGACGGTCGAAACGCTTGGATGAAAGGGTACGGAAGGGCCCGGCGGCAAACGTCCCTACCGACTCGGAGAAAATCGCAGACACTTCCGGACAAGCCTGCACGGGGTCCTCCCGACTCTTGCTGTTCGTCTTAGATTCTTACCATCCACTACCACTCGCCTTGGAGATGCATTTCACGGTCACCCTTCTCTTCACCGCTGTCCTCGGTCTTCGCGTCGTTCTAGGCGCCGAATTGAAGTGAGTGCGCTCCGTTTCTGCACCCGGCGGCGCTTTCTTTCGCTTGCTTCGATGCCGAACAACTCACTCGAGGCGTACTGCTTCACCACCCTCCTATTTCCTCGTTTCACACACCTTCAGTGCCAGCAAGGTGTCTGGTCAGTCCAAGACACATAGAAGGTTGGAAAGAGACAAAGGGACATGTCACTGACTCCATTCCACGTTCGGCAACACCATCCACGCCTCTCACACGGTAACCCCTTCGGAAATCGACTGCCGCTTTCCCATTTCGACTTCACACCTATCGTCCCGGGCAGTCAAACTGGGCGTCATGTCCCGTTGTCCCGATGCGAAGGTGTGCGAACAGGTCTTTGATCAGGTCCTCGACCAAGTTGGAAACCTTGTGAATATCGAACTCGTCTATATCGCCAACAAGACCTATAATGGCTCCCAATCTGTCACGATCAATTGCAAGCACGGTCCTCAGGAATGCGTTGAGAACATCCAGCAGCTGTGCGCGCAGAAATATTGGAAGGATCTCGATTTAAAGGGCGTGCCAACTTGGTGGAAGGTAAGGAGTTACCACGCTGTTTCGTTTGAGCGTGAGAGAGCGTTCAGTTTTAGTCTCACTTTTGTGGCCGAAGATCTAACGACGAGGTCATTCTTCTGATTCCAGTTCGTTCAATGTCAAAACGCCTATGGTCTCGCCAACAACAAGAAGCCCATCATCGATGACAGCCGTTTCGGTCGAAAGCTCGTCCAAGACTGTGCAGAGCAAGTCGGCAAAGTCTGGAATCGGAGTCAAGTCGACAAGTGCGTGCATAGCAAAGAAGGTCTCGAGCTCCTGCTCAAGTCGACCGACGCCGCGGATGCATTGGGATTGAAGAAGAGCTGCTCGGTCGTGATTGAGAACAAGCTCATCTGCTATAGGGACGGGAGGTGGTTTAACTGTCCAGAGGGATCCGAGCCTGCGGATTTCATTCGTTTCATCAGGGAGCTGGCCTCGAAGAAGGGAAGGGGTGCAGTGGGTTTGGCGGTGACGACGTGAAGTCTCCGAGTTTAGCCTGCAGCCTTGAGGGAGATACTAGTGGAGTGTCTTGAACTCGAGTCGTGGGCACGGCTGGCGTTCATGCATATTTGGATGGAGCATGTGCTGCCATACTTTGAAACTTGTAATTAATTTCTTGCGCCTTTTGGTGAGACGTGGATCACAGTGGCTGCTGCAATTGAAGGCTGGGGAGATAATTCGGATGCCGTCACTGTCGCTGGGGTAGTTCAATCATCTCTGAGGCACAAGCTATCTCCATTTTGCATATTGTGGTCATTGTAGAGAGGTGATCCCAGCACGACAAAAGGCGATGTTTGCCTTGTTTGTTCGCGTCGTGCAGTCACCATGTCTGGGTTGCAGTGACTCCGCGCACTTTTCCGCAGCACCTCGGTGGGCGGCTGGTCAAAGAGGCCCGAGCTTTGAAAGGGAGTGGGGCACTCCAACCCGAGAGGAGGCGCTTGCGGGTTTGCATGTGTCCGTTCGCACTCCCCACAACGCATACCTGAACTTCGAACGTTAGAGAAGTGTCTTTCATCATGGAGTGAGCCCCCAAGCTTTCAGTATTACTGCCTAGATGTGATGCTAGGCTCTCGGGAAGGCTGATCCGCCCCCTGCCTTGCCCCCCCCCTCTCCGCGTCCGTGTCCCCTCGCTGGCTTGACAGCTGGTACGCTGGAACGCCACGCTCCCAAACGCCCACAACCACCGCCAGCACCAACACCCTCGCATCGCAATCACGATTGACCGATCAAGATGCCACGACCATTCCTCCTTCTTCCTTGTCCGGCTCGACCGCGTTGAATGATGATAACGGTGACGCGCCTCCCACCTCGGTCCCGTCAGGTTCGGCTTCAGGGCCGGCAGAGAACCAGCAGCAAGAGCAGGAACAACACGGGGGAACAACAGCTTCGGCGTTATCGACACCTGCCGCACCGGTCACGCTTGAACAGGAGATCACCAACGTCATGGCCGGCTTTGGCAGCTTCTGGGGCAAAGTCAGGAAGCAGGTAAGCCAAGTTAGAGCAAATCCAGTGTTGGTCATCACTAAGAACGGATGCTCATCGACATCGCACTGCGCTGCCAACCCACCAACAGTCCGTCAACGCGCTCGCCCAAGCCGAGAAGCAAATCGAGACCGCGCGCAAGGACCTCACCCCACTCGTCTCCAAAGCTCGTGCCAACCTCGACCACTTGGGCGAGACGACTCGAGCCGAGTTGACTCGTTTGACCGAGGAAGCTTCGGCGAGCGTCGCGACTTCGGGTCAAGGGAGTGTCGGATCTAAAGGGTCGGCGATTGTCATTGGCATGGATGGGATGCCCATCATGTTGGATCAGATCCCGGATGTACCGGCTCAGAATGAGGCCAAGAGGGACGTCAAGGGCAAGGGGGTTGATCGGGGAGAGGGGGGCGAGAGGACAAGTGCTGAGGTTCAGGGTCAATCCACTACAACGGACGCCTCTGGCGATGCGACGACAGCGTCTTCGGCGACTGTACCCTCGGCTGATGCGATTGCCGCTTCGGCGACGGCCTTCTTCACCAAGATGCAAACCCAACTCGTCTCAAGCCCCAACTTGCAAGGTCTATCCAAGAACCTGACGACCCTCCAAGAATCTGTTTCGACCAACTTATCCTCGTTGCCAACCTCGTTGCAAAGCAACATGCAACAACTACAAACACACTTCGCGCACCAGATCGACCTCGCCGATACGCAGAAGACCGCGGGGGGTTATCTGCACAAGGGCGAGTCATGGTTGAGCGGGTTGGGCAACGAGGTCTCGCGATTCGCCAAGGAGGCGATCCAGATCGTCCCTCCGAGTGAATCGGACGAAGCAGCCATGTCGTCCGAGAGGCAGAGGAAGCGTGATGAACGCTTGAGGAGGGCTGAACAAGTTGCCGGGGGAAGGAGGGAAACGCACCTCATGAATCTGCGGACCGACCCGTCCTTGTTGTTGGAAGATCCGGCGCAGGCTCCCATTCCTGGTGTCGAAGAGGGCGACTTGTCCAAGAGCATTCCATCGGCCGATCCGGATCCGAGGCAAGCCTACGTTCGGTTCATACAGTCCATCGAGGATCGAGGAGGATTTGAAGCGGACGAGTTCAAGGCGCGCATCCAGAATGAGGTCGAGGAGGCAGGGGAAGGGCTCGAAGCGACATTGAGGTTGCTCGTCCCTTCGCGATTGGATGCAGAGACGTTCTGGGCGAGGTACTTTTTCAGGGTCGCGCAGATCGATGAGGATGAGATGAGGAGGAGGCAGGTCTTGCAAGGTATGCTGAGTATTCGACGTGACGCACTTGCTTCCTTTGGGACTGATTCTTGTCCTTGTTGTCAATTGGCACAGGCGCCGACTCGAACGAAGACGATTTCTCGTGGGACATGGAGGACGAGGAAGATGAAGAGGCGGCAGACCAACGACGAGCATCGGCATCGCCCATGGGGCCGACAATGACAGCTGCCTCTCGTTTCGCCGATACGTCTTTGCCTGCTACTCCTCGTGCTGATTCAGGAGAGGCCTTGACGAAGCCTACGAGCGAACCGACCTTGTCTGTGAAGTCAAACGCGCTTTTATCGCGTGCTTCGAGCGTCAGTGCAGGAAGTGATTGGGGCCTTGATTCGGGGACGATGGACGAAGCCGACGCAGGGGACGATCAAGGACTGACACCGCCTCGCCATACTCATTCGGCGAATTTCGTCGACGCGAACAAGACTACTTCTCCGGACCTTGCGGGACCCAGTGCGACTTCGCCTCGTGCGAGCAGTGATGGGACGGCGGGAAGCTTCGATCTCGTCGGGTTGAAGAGTGGTACGCCGAGTGAAGGTGGCGTCGAGGCCGTGGAGGAAGAGGCGACGGGGGATGTGCCGCCGAATCCCAGGACCAAGGTGCCTTTAGGGGAGGAGAAGAAAGCTTTGGGCGAGGCCGATTCGGATGAGGATTCCGATTGGGAGTAGAGTGAGCCGGCGGAGGGAACAGAAGGTGTATTTGTTTGCTGTTTTTGAAGATTCGATCTCTTTCGTTCCTTTCAGTACATGACCTTCCGTGCACTTCTTTTTTTTAGCCAATTGTTTGTACCCATATTCTTTAGGCGAGCGAGCAACTTTTTCTTCATGAGTTTATGCAGTCCATCCTTTTCACTTTTCTGCTCGCAGCGATTGATCAGTAGAAAACTCTTCACTGAGCCACATCAGAAGCGGCTGACGGGAAATGGAAGCAAGCCTATTCGAGAAAAAGGAGTTGAATTTCGGGCTCGCAAAATAGATCGAAAGTTGAATTCCATTGTGGTGGAAATATATTCTGGCGGAAGAAGAGCAAACCAAAATGAACTTGAAAGATTAGCGTGTCGTCGAAGTTCGATCTTGAGGACGATCGAGACGACAACGGATGCGAGTGTGGGGGGCCATCGTGAAATTTGATAGGCGCGCGCCCCCTGTTATCCTCACAAAGAGGGCAGAGGACAGCCTGTTGCCAATAATGTCACTTTTCAATCACAGTCTCCAACTACATCACCCTCTCCCATTTTCCTTGCCCTCGAACAAAAACCCTCTTCTCCATGTTGCTGTAAAGCCATGCCAAAATGAAACCGAAAGCCCCCCTGCCCATTCGACGTTCCACCTCCAACTCGGTGCTAGTCGTGTGGTGATGTCTTGGATCTCGAGGAAGGACGACGACGCGACGGTAGTTTGTGAATTATTTTGTAAAAGTCTAGAACAGGTATAGATCGGGAGGGCTTTGTGCAGCAACGTTTCTCGGCGGCCCTGTGTGGAGGAACCGAACCGTCGGCTGTGAGTGGCCGGAGCAATTGTCGGAATACTCCTGAGCAGTGCAGTGAACAAGCTAGTACTGACCCGCTTCTAAGACTAACGTGCTTCACCAGGCACCTCGGAGCAATATCCAAGGCATCACAATCCTTCCTGCAAGTTTGATCCAAGCATGACAAGTAAACGCTGTTGTTAATAATTTTTTTTGCGTCGAGAAGAGCAAAGTGGTGGTGAGTCAGCGATGTGCTCGCCCAGTTCGACTTGATGCTTCGATTTGTTGATGCACGTACAGTCGCACCGACTGGGCCGTGTGGCCGCACGTGCTTTTGCAGTCCCTGAAAAAGGGTTCATATTCACTATCAGCGCTTACGATCGCCCTTGCTTGTTGTTGCCGAGCTCTACAGTTCCATTACCCACCAGCAAGTCTTGTACAACGCGCCGCACAGGGGATACGGGCTGACGAGGATCAACGTGGACAGGGTCAGTGTACAGCATAATTGGAATGACATCGCGATTGAGAGCAGAGACTGGACGTGAAAGGAAGCCAGGGGACTAACGTGTACCATGGCTCGGCAGGTGGAGCGGCCGACGCGGCGAGGACGAGACTCGCAATTCAACTAGTGCAGCAGAGTATCGAAATCGTGCGCATGCTTTCCTTTCTTGTGCTTCTTGGGCCTCAGTTGGGACAGCGGGTCTACGGACACCAGATGGGAGTGGATAACACGGAGAGGACAACAAGAGAGGCCTTTGCACAGCGACGCACATCTGGCACGGACGTTCAACGAGGATCGATCTGAGACACGCCTCCTGTCCGTCGAGCGGCTCCTAGGGGGCTGGAGGGGAGCCGGTGCGAAAGGCGCTACCATTTCAACCAAACATCTCGACTTCGAAGATAAAAGATGAACAGCTGAAATACAAAGTTTGAAGTTTCCCTCGACTATGATATGTGCTACATCTGATACATATCAGTCAACATTGCTTCTAGGTGCGTCTCGGATCGCGCTGGCGACGTGATGGTCGCTCGCAAAAGGAAGCCTTGCGCAGTAAAGGCACAATCGGGCGATACTTGATCCAGTAGACACTCTGTCCTCCCTCTACGAATGAGCCGACCACAGTTGTGACGTATCTGACTTACGATCGCCGGCAGCCATCGAACGTTGTGCGACGTCATTTCAGAAATATAAGAGAAAAATTATTCATAATACGCACACGGAATCATACGCACACACACAAAGAATTTGTGAGTAGCTAGTAAAATTGTAGGAGAATGTTGTCAAAAGCCCAAAGCTCAAGATGAAGATGACTGAGGACTGGTCAACGCGACGACGAGCACACTCAGGTTATCGGAGGAAAAGTTCCTGAAAATTGAGATAGTGGGTCAGCCACAAGAATTACGATCAACGTTTATGATTGATGATGCAAGTACTCACTGGAGTGCATACTCTAGCAGAGCCTTGGATGCCTCTTGCGGGTCCAAAAGTCCTCGAATGATGTCGACCGCTTCTTGATCTTGGCAGACATCCCACAACTGCAAAATTATCGCAACTCACCCTCAGATGAGTATTCGCCTTGGCCTCCTACAAAAGATCGGTGGGAGTCGTCACCGTACTGACCCCATCGCATGCCACAATCAAAAAGTCATCGTCCGGACCCAGTGTCGTCTCGGTCGTGTAAGGCGAGCCAACCACGAACTCCTTCATTGACGAATCGCCGAGCGATCGAGTAACGGCCAAAACGCCTGACAACGCGAGGTGCGATGCACATTGCGATTAATCTCTAAACTCATAGTCTGTCCTTGTGTGATTGGGACTCACCGTTGACTCGGTTGTTCATCACGAACCCTCCAGCGTCAGTGATTCGCTTCGCCTCTTTGGCATCCGAACCTTTGTGGTCGTAAGTCAAGCGAACAGCCTTGCCCTTTCGGCTATCGGAGGAAATTCATGCAGTATCGGATAAGTCTCTCGCATCATCAATAGCCTTCAAGCCACGGGGGGACCATGCTTACGACAAGACAGCTCGGGCATCCCCGACGTTTGCCGTGTATAATGTGCGCTTGGCCGCCTTCTTGACATCGGCCGGTCCCTTGATCTCGACGTGAGGGGTCTCAATCCCCGATGACGGAGGCCCGGGTGAAAACTCCTCGGCTGGGTCGCCCGACTTGCCGCTGAGGACGGCCTTGATCTTGTTCTTGATGTTTTCGCGTCGCCCACCACCTGAGCGGTCTGCTGCGGTCATCGACATGCGCTCCAATTCGTTATCATAGTTGCTCTCTTCGCCTTCCTGCGCCGCTCTCAAGGCTCCGCCAGCGTCATCAACGAGCTTGCCCTGCTTGACTTCGACCGCCTGTCCTACGCCTGCTGCATCTCCGACTGCCTTTCCTTCTTCGTCTTCGAGTCGTAGGAAAGCGACGACGGCTGTGCAGCCCGAGTGTGTACCGTCGGCCGCCGCGAGCTGGCTCAGTTTGGTGTCAACGCGGTGGAACGTCGTGTTGAGCAGATCTGGAACTGGTGTCGCTGGGGCCGTTCGTAGAGACTCGAGAAGATGCTGAGGCAAGGTTGGTTGGTGGGCACGGTGACGTTAGCTTACGCGGCGCGGATCAGACGTCAGAGCCAGCGGATGTCTCACCTCGTGGAAGTGTTCGCCGCACCATTCTGCAGCATGTTTGCCGGCATGGCCATCGAAGACGGCAAAGTAGCCTTGACCCCGGATCCCAGCAAAGTCGTAGATGAAGGAATGTGCGCTATTGAGATAGATTGGTTCCCAAGATCAATCGATCTGAGACCAGAACGAGGAGCATTTCTGCCGGCTCACTCTTCCATACTCCGACGGCATTTCTTGTTTCGATCGACGCTGACGCCGACCTTGAAGTCAGTCTCCTGTGCTCGCGGCTCGGGGTGTTGATTCAGGGCCTGCAACATGCCAGATCAAGATCTCGTGTCAGATCTTAGGTCTTGGCGTCACCTGACCCCCACACACGGTCACAGCTCGTGACCCGCTGCCGAGTTCCATGCGCAAGTGGATGACTGACCCCAAACGTTTCGGCACCCTTTGCCTGCGTCTCTTCCCGTGTCTTTGCATCTGGTACCGTCATGCCGGGTTTGGGCGCCCTCGCGTTCACGGCTGCAATATCGAGTGAGAGGTTCGGCGGCGAGGTGGACGAGGTCGAGGCTTGAGCGGCTGAATTGTCGTTGCTGCCATCGGAGACGGGTCCGGTAGTTCCTTAGTAATTTTAAAAGTGAGAATGTCAGCTGCGACAATTCAGATTCGCAAGCGGTCACGCTGTAGTAGGGCCAGAGGCTGAAGGGTGGACGAGGCTCGTCCGGCGGTCACTCCGTGCTCCATCCAGACCAGATGAGCAGCTTGGTACACCGGATGAAGAAGCGTCTCGGGCATCACCTGTTTGAGCAAGATGCCAGTTGTACTCTAGTCGGCTGGATCTTATGTGGGCAGCCAATGCTGGTGATTGCGGATTGGGGGAGGCGGGAGATGAGTGACGTCGACGCGCATTGCCAATCGATCATGGTGCGGTCGTGTGACGGGTGACAGTCTGGACCCGAGGCGGAATACGCGGACGAAGAGCAAAAATGAGATCCACCTACCTGATTGACTCATCCTAAATACGCCGATGAAATTCGAATTGAGGGATGGCTTGACTGCGGCGAGTGAGCGGTCAGATGACGAATCGATCCGAGTTGGGCTGAGCTCTGAGCTGCTGACAAGGACACAAAGGCGTTCCAGGGGCGTACCAATGAGCACATCGTCAGCAAAAGCAGCTGATATCAACCAGAAGGAAGGGTCAGGGGTGCTGACCTTGTTACGCAAGGAAGTGGAGGGGCGGGACTGAGGAAGGAAGCGCGGTGTCGTGGCGGTAACAGCGGTGGGAAGCGGTCGGAATGAAGGCTGCACCCGAGGCCCGAGGCCACAATGGACACTGGACGAGATCAGATCTGATAGATTCTGAATCAAGGCGGTGCACGCCGTATCGCTGGTTTTTCACGCACGTTTTTTTTTTGTCTCTTCGCTGACCACAAGTAATTGATTCCCTTGAATCCGGCTGATATGCCCTACTCCACCCATCCCTTCAACTTTTAGTACAGGTGAGCACCGGAGCCGCCGGCGCTGGAGATCCATGGCGCGAGCTTCATTTGTTCCAACCCGGCTGACAACGACGTCATCGAGCAGGCTCTGCCCAACGCCTCCTGACTCGCGTTGTCCTCAGGCTCATGAGGCTGACTTTGCGCAGATTCACCTGTTACTTCCGGCTTGTCCTTGGATTTTCAGACATCCACTCTTTATTGAATTTGACACCCCGACTCGTGAACATTTTCATAAATTCTTGAACTCCTTTTCGGCCCTCTGGTGCCGGAATGCACTTCTCGCGGGTTCTCATCTATCCTGTGCTGGGACAGCCCCGTGATAGGATATTGATAGATCTAATGCCACAAATAATCTCCTAAGTAGGGACATCTATACTGTTGACCGAGAATGTTGTACCAAAAAGGAGCACACGGCAGAAGAAGCCCCGCGCATCACCCTCTAGTGCCAATCGTTCAGTGTTAGCCCCGTCAAACAGGCCCAAGGATGACCAGATGCGGGAGTCGAGAGCAGTCTCACTGAAGCAAGCGTAGACCAACTCTAACGCATGATTGTGGGGCAACATTACTCGGGCAAGAAGAAACGCTGCGTAAGGGTTTTCCGTTCAGGGCCTTCCTGGCCGGGAGCTCTAGCTGATCGTCAGTCCGATCGCCGGCGCTGGGTTTGCCGGAGGATCGACGAAGTAGTGATTTCATTCTGTTCTGACTCTGTTCTGAAGCAGCTGCGCTGATCACGACTAACAGCAGGAAGGCAAGAGGGAAAGTAGAGTTTCTCGTGCCAACAGCTTTGGGATATTCTTCCTGCGGACCGGCGGGAACATTTTCTCGGGTCCACCGATCACGCGTTTACCGCCGGGAGTCCTGGGACCGCTGATTCGGCTGTTCGAGGAGTCGATGTCGCGCCGACCCCGCCCGAGTTTGAGTCCAGGCACGCATGCGGCCCTTGGTCGAGATTCATAGAAGGGTCATCTAGTGAGGTGATGACCAGCCGGAACGCCTCGGGGCACAGATCCGTCGGGCCTGCTGGCGAAGGGTGCGCATGAACAATGCCAATGCCAAGACTAGAAGATGTCTCCTGTATCTGGGGTGATGTGCGGGTGACTGTTCGGCGATCCGCGTTGCTGAGTTCCACAAAGACCCCTATGTTGTCTCTCTCCCTCTGGCCCTCAACTATGTTGCGCCCGTCTGTTTCTCTGTGAGTAAGGTCCTCTCTCTCTTATAGCAAGCGGCCAAACCCACGTCGCACTTGCTGCGCACTGTGTTAGAGCGACCACCAAAGGGTTGTGAAAGACGTCGGCTGTCAGACAGGCCACAATCTTCGCAAGCTTTCCAAAAAAAAAGGTAGTGTAGTTCCTAATACACCCAATGCAGTAACAAAGACAACTGAGTCAGGCAAGGATATGCCAAGGTGAGACATCCAATTGAATACTTTCGGAGAGAAACATCAGTCACCTCGGAGCAAACATAACTTAGCACAATATAGGATCACACGACTATAGTGCAACCCAAGATATAGATACCCAGTCACGGACCTGTAAGTCACAGCAGAACTTCACGCAAAACATAAACGAAGTCGGGGTCCTCCTGCGGTCATGTCGAGAAATGGGTTCTAGAGACCGTGGTCGACCTGTTCGAACTTGGCCTCCATCGCGGCATCCTTTTGCGTCGCCTTTGGCGATTGACGACACGCTGTGCAGCTTTCTGGCGGTTCGTACACGCTAGGCGTACGGTCTACCGCCCAATAAGCGCGGTAACAATGCAGAAGATGGCCTGTAGGATGGATAGGAGCAAGTGAGCGAAGGCGGCTTTTTGATCATGCTTGGCTCAATGGAGCACTCAAAAGAGTTCCCTTGAGACCAGGGCTGTTGACACACAAAGAAAGAAACAGAAGCTAGTCTTCGGAGCGTATCGCCGTACCCTTTTAAATACCCTTCGAGACAGGGGACTAACTAGTCGTGAGGAACATCCTGGGATTGTAAATGAACGGAACCGCGGTGATGTTACCGCTCCGCCGCCTACGACCGTCCCGATTTTGATGTGCAAATTGTCCGGTGCACCTTTTGTCGAAAGCGACGACCATTAATGTCGTAGAAGAGGCGACACACGAGTCATTCTGGTACCCAGGTATCTACCAAGGAGCAGTTTAGCCATCGTACGTCCTGTCACGGCTGCTCTTTACCCCTCTTTGTTACCACAAGAAAGGTGGTGACGGCGCGATTCCGCCGGTGTCGTCGGTCACCCGATGTGCTTGAATTTTGGAGCCGTTCGACATATCATCTCCAGGTACGGAGGGCCGAACAGCGTCACATGGGAGCATAGACTCTGCTTAACGTAATGATGTTCCTTGAGACTAGCGTGATATCCACGAGAAGAGTGGTCACGACCCACTTCCCCATGCGACTGGCACAACGACAGGGGCTGCTCTCGGCCGTCTCACTTCAACGGTCGGTTGAGGGTGAGCATCGCTCGTCTGACATTGGACCCCCACTTGTTCGTCTTTCCCTCCTTCACATCATTTGTCTATCAGTCACTCCAAAATTGACCTTGTCTCAATGCACTTTAAGTACTTTATCATCCTTGTCTTCTTCTTGGTCGCCGTGACCCACGCGGTACCCACCAACCTTGTTGGAAATAGGGGCGTAGTATCGTTTTCTTTTTCCACATCTACAGTTCCGCTCAATGAAAAACTAACAACCCGTTTCCCCATTTTGCTCCTACAGTCCGGCTGAATTCTTGATCAAAAGGGATCACCGCGTCACGTGCAAGTCAGTCGAGGGGGGCTCGATTGTTCTAGCCAAGACTTGAGGGGAAGTGGGATGCTGATCGTACCGATGCCAAATCACAAAACTCAGACGTTGTCTTGCAAAGTGCGAAAAAACAGGATTCCAGTGAGTTTTTTTCTTTTTCTTTGCCTTTTTCTTTCTGCAAGAGTGCTTTGTTCAAACTCAAGTGACAATGAACAAATCGGACGTTCCTCAATCGCACCACAGAGCTTGGGTCTGTAGAGCGTACTGCAAGGTTAGGCACTGCAGGAAGAGCTAGAAAGGAGGAACTCCCAGCGAGATCAGGCCTTTGATCATTGGCCTCGTGAGGTGACGCAGACTACCTCCCTATGTAAGCTTTACACCACTTATATCTGAGGTGTCAAAACACTTTTATGCCCGACCCACAGTCTACAACCGACGGGTGACACTCCTGTGGTCCTACAGCGGGAAGCATCCTGGCAAACTCTTCACATAGTACATCGCAGATGCTGATCGAGCCTTTGACCGAAAACCTGAGCAGGACGTTACACCTCCTTGGGTGGGATCGGTTACATCCTTGAGAATATTTTCAAGGGCTCGTGGTTTCGACGGCGCTCAGTTTGGGTGAGCGCTCTCTACAAACCTTCAATGTCTTTGTGGCGGTTTGACGCACACCATTCATACGTGTCGCTCATATAACCAACTTCTATCATATATAAAAGTACCTTTGGAGATGAATGATCAGGCTCGTATGCAAGGAAGAGTGCTGCACAACCGTTCGGAGCCGATTCGCTGTTGTCCGGTGAACCCTGACTCACGAGAGGCCCCGCTTTTCGCCTGCTTCGTCACCATGTCGCCACGTCACCTGGACGTTGGATTGGACACTTCTTTGGGAGGGTGTCTGTCAATAGTCCAATGAGACCCAGATCGAACCTTCGTTCTCCGGAACGTTGAGGTGAAAGTTCGGTTCTGGTGAGTCCTCGTGAGCTCGCCCAAGAGTCTTGAAAGGGGTTAATTTCGGTCGCAAGATCGAATGAACGGATCGGTTGAGCAGGTTATACGAGGCTGTCCCCCGGCTGAAAATTTGTTCCTCGTTCTTCTGCTTCGTACTTGTTGAATGCCGAAGAGAAGACAGCAATGCGTTCGAGCTTCTTGGCTATCGTTGTGCTGCACTGCGCTTCGATGGCTCATGTCAACTGGGCTACTCCGGTCGAGGTTCAGACAGAGGGTCATGAGCGCCCCGTACGTAGGGGAACACACCCCGCACATTTGCTTTTGTAGAGTCGCACCTGGATCAGTCGTCAACTGGCCGACCCCAATGAAGGCAAGATTTTAAGTCGTTCGTAACGTGAATCCCCATCATGCAAATGTGTACTTCATCCAACACATTCGTCGTCCCGAATGCCGAAAGAGAGTTCCTAACGCTGTACGCCCGTTCCGCAACACGAAACCCTGAGTTTTTTCCAAACAAAGGCATTTGTAATTTATAAATTAGACATAGGGGACATCATGAGTCCGTTATTTGCAAGTGCACAAGCAGTGCATCCCATCATCAGAGGTTGACCAGCTTAGGGGGGGCTCTGTCGATGGGTTTGACTTGGATCGCGCGAAAAAGGCATACTTGGTGTCACGTAAAGTGCGTGCTCTGTGGCTGCTACTGAAATAACAATGCCGAAACAGTGCAGGTGATGCACTGCACTCTTAGCGCGTGTGTGCCGATTCGTCCAATTGGAGCCTAGAATGGATGATGTCCACCGTTACGCGTCGTTCACGTACCATCCACATAGGGGTTCCTTGCCTGCACCGAACGACGCGAAATCAATCTCCTGTATATCCGGAAAGGAAGGATTATCCTGAAAAAGAGTCGATCCTTGTAAGCTCCAGCTCAACAATCATCTATTCCTCGTGGCTTTGGGACATCCCGACACGTTCCATGCCATGCAATACCTGGTGCATACCCGAATTATGTAAACCCAAAGCCGAACGAACGGTTCGGCGTCCGCGTTGGCTGACTTGGGTGACTCGTGACCCGGGACTCATGACTCGGAAATCGTGACACGGGATACCGAGTACCAAAGAAGTTCCGATAGGATAGGAGAGAAAAGAATGGGGGGTGCAATGCGGGGGAGCAGTCGAATTCGAAGTCTAGGCAGAGTTTGAAATGAGGGTGGGGTCCGGGTCTGGTGAAAGCAGGGGGGAAAGGGTTTCTTTGCTTTCCATTGTCTTTATCTCTCGGCTGTTCCTCAAACCGGTAACTTTTCGGACGAAATTCAAAATGCGTTCAATGTTCATCGTTGCTGTGACAAGCGTGCTCTACTGCGCCTTAAACGTGGGAGACCGCTCCGAGTCAGGCTTCGGCACCAGTTGGTGGTGATAAGGGGTATCATCAGTACGATAACGGTTTCCAATTCTGATGTCGTTGGAAAGTACTCGCTTATCAGAAGATCTTCGCTCGTTTGTCATGAATGTGGCTCCTTCCCACCGAGGTTCACAAGAAGAACGATCTAACGAAGTCCAGGTTTTCGCTGGATCGCAGGTATGGGTTAACTCCGCCTTGCAAGTAGGTCACGGTCACGGTCACGGTCACGGTCACGGGTCACGGTCATACGCTCTGCTTCCTTCCCCCCCACGGAGTTTTCTCATTCTGATTGAGACCTCTTTCTTAACACCTGGCGCGCCTCTGAAAAGGAAATGCATCCACCATTGTCGACTCGATAGGCATGCACCGTGAGTCGCTTTTTACTTGATGACGGTGCCTAGCAGGATGGCTCCTTTCTCGAACATGGGGGCTGATTAGCCACTCCCATGCGAGGGATTTGCTCTGGGCAGTGGCGGATATTGTCGCCTCAGTTGCGTCCTAGCAGTCGCCATTGAGGAGGACCGAAAATGATCTTCCGATCTGGATCCGATCTGGATGGGGAAAAGGGAAATCGATGCTTCGCCAGCGTCAAGATCGATTGCTGTTGGCTCTTCGGTGTTGGACAGCTAGTAGCTCTATTGCAGTTGGTGCGATTGGTCAAGTCGTATATACACCGTTCTTCTTGTCGGTTTCATGAGGGCTGTTGCCTTTCGTCACCCATTCCAATTGACCCCACCTCGTCCGTCCCGACCTCTTGGAGCATCTGCGTCTGCTCCATATGATGACGTATCGGTCGTATAGTCGGGTAAAGGTAATGGAGCGGGTTGTTGAGGATGGTAGGGACATCGCGAGACGAACAGGTCCAGGGAGCGTGCTCGTATGATGGCTTCGACGTTGATTTCGGTCCGCAGTTGTCGTCGCTGTTCGGGGAGGCGGGAGGAAAGTGAGTGCTCTTCCCCTTGAGGTGGGGTGGATGCGTTCGCGCGCATGAATATGAGTTTGGACCGACTTTGACTTGGACTGGTGTTTCCCCTCTGCCTTGCTCCGTGATTCGATCCCGATCCCGATCCAACCGGTGCTCTATCCTCGTTGAATCGGTCGGAGTCGCCGGGATGTCCGTCTCGCGCAAATGAACCTGATCGCAAAACGCCAGAACGTTCGTTCGTTCATTCCACCTGGTCGTCAGCTCGTTCCAAAAGGAATCGCAACTGTCGCCATCTTGGTTCGAGGACGATCGATGCAGGGCGTTGGCTCGGTTGAGACGGAGGGCGATCGAGTCGTCGAGTGCTCGCGAGGAACGGAGCAGCGATTTGAAGGCCGAGAGGTTGGAGCAGAGGGAAGGGGTGATTTGGGTGAGGTGCGTTTGGGACGCGTTGGATGCGCTTTGGGCGAGGATGTAAGGGGTGCCGAGGAGAGGGGGAGAGGCGTAGGAGGACGACGACGACGAGGACGAGGATGACGACATGCTCTACTCCGACGATCGGGATGGGTAGCTGGATGCGGGGGGTGTCCAGAGTAGGTATCAAGGCGATGGGTATCGTGGTGGGAGACAAGGACGATGGAGCGACACGTGGACCGATCGAGAAAAGGATGTGGGGGAGAGTAACAGCGACAACGCACGACGCGCACGCTGAAATCGAAGTTTAGCAGATCCGTCTCTTGCACGATGCACAAGCCTTCGACGACATGGCAACGAAAGAGACGTAGTGCCTCGTCTACTTTCACACCCACGATCCTTTGGTCGTGTCTCTGCCGTCTGCCGCCGTCACCGCTTGTCGTCGCGTCGTTCACCGCAGCCGTCACCGTGTCACCTCGACACGTGGTCAACTAACTAGCTGCGCACCTCAGCTCTTGCTCGTCGACACGTTCCCCTGCAGCCCTTGCTCGTCGACACGCTCCCCTGCAGCCCTTGCCCTACGACACACCCACACGCACCCTTGTCTCCCCACCACCATGCCGACCCCGCGCTACAGTGCCTCTCCACTGATCCGCAAACCTTCCCTCGTCCGTCTGAGCGCTTCGTCGCGTCGCCACCACGCCTCGTCGCCATCCCTCCGACTGCCTCCCATCATCCTGCTCCCTTCGAGAACGCTCATCCTCCTCGTCGTGTTTTATGCCGAATATGCCACCTTCTACCTCCACACCTCGTCATGCCGATTCGGCGATACTCCTTCGAGCCAAGGCAAGGTCTGGAGGCCGCTCGCTCCTCCGTTGAAGAGGGCCGACAGTGCGACCGAACCCGCCGCAAGCTCGCCTAGTTTTGGCGATTGGGAGGACGATCCGAGGTGGAAAGGTGACAAACCGTGGCATGTGTTGGTCATCTCGGTAAGGCTCACCGCGCAGGTGATGAATGCCGCGATGGATAGGCGCTCATCGAGGATGCGCTCCGCCAAAACCCCCACAGGATCCGCAAATCTTGGACATGAGATCCTACCCCGGTCGACCGTGGATAGGACGCTACTTGGGCATCAAATTCACGGATGCGTACATCAGGAAAGCGTGGAGATTCGTCAGGAGAACCTCGGGCCTCCATGGCAAGATCGATTCGGTCGTTTGGTTGGGCGATTTGTTGGATTCGGGAGTCGAGAGCGTTGATGTCGTCGAGTGAGTCTTGGTGATCCGAACGAGGGCCGGGATGTCGAAGCGGGTTCTCAATCGATGATGCATCGTGCATCGAACAGACATGCCAAATACTCGTCACGCTTCTTTCGATTATTTCCCCCACCGTCCTCAACCCTCTCCAAATCGCCTTCGACCATCTACGTACCAGGTAACCACGATTTAGGACTTCACAACCCGTCTTCGGCGCTCTCGACGTATGGCAGGGAGAGGTTCAGAGCCACGTTCGGGCCGACGAGTGGGATCGTCGAGGCTGGCGGATGGGAAATCGTTTGGGTCGATGCGATGGCGCTGTTGGAACCTGGCGCCGAGGGGATCGAGGCGAGGAATAGGATCGAACAGATGGGCGAGAGTGAGTCGAGAATGGGGCTTGTTTTATTTTCGGCTTGCGGAAGTAGGCGAAGAGATGACTGATGCGCATATTTCTGATTTGATCGCCCTCCCAGAAAAATCGAACCTTCCTCGCATCCTCTTTACTCACATCCCACTCTATCGACCCGAAGGGACTTTCTGCGGCGCCTCGCGCGAATCGCACAACGCTCTACGCCAAGGCTCGGGTCTCAACTACCAGAACGA
This sequence comes from Microbotryum intermedium, assembly GCA_022702645.1. Lineage (NCBI taxonomy): Eukaryota > Fungi > Basidiomycota > Microbotryomycetes > Microbotryales > Microbotryaceae > Microbotryum > Microbotryum intermedium. The sequence continues at coordinate 1,546,423 of JAHWDX010000006.1, read as the reverse complement.
GCTGGACGAAGAGACGACGCAATGGCTCGTCAGGGCCTTGAAGCCCAACTTGGTCTACAGTGGCGACGATCACGATTCGTGCATCGTCAGGCACCCCTTCTTGGTCGATGGCGAGGCACCGTTGATTGAGACGACTGTTAAGGCATTCGTGAGTTGTGCTGCTTTCCCATCGACTCGGAGGTCTCGTCGGGCGTCGTTGTGATGATTCTCTTTCTGCACAGTCCATGGCGATGGGGATTCACAGACCAGGCTACCACCTCCTGTCCCTGTACGCGCCCAAAGACGCCTCGAACCCTTCGACCTCGGCGACCTTCACCCAAACCAACTGCGTCCTTCCCGATCAGATCTTCCTCTGGACCCGCATCTACCTCCCCTTGTACCTCCTCCTCATCACACTCTTCCTTGCGCCCAAACTGTGGAGACTGCTCACGGGTTCGTTCAAGAGGTCGAGTGCGAGCGCGAGGTCGAATGGGCTACCGATCCATCGCCATGGGACGTCGCTGTCTAGGCAATGGTTGGGAAGAGGGTTGAAGGACGACGGTGCGTACGAGGATGAAGGCGATGACGACGAAGCGCAGTTCCCTTCGTTTTCGTTCCTCGCGACGCCGGGCGATGATTACGCGTACCATTCTGGAGTGGGCGCTGAGGAGTTGCCGACGAGCAGTTCGCCGAATCGAAGTCAGGGGCACTCGAGAAGGTCGAGTGTGTTGGATGACGAGGACGAGGAGGATGAGGAGCTCGAGCTGGGGAATAAGGTTAGGAGAGTGTCGAGAGTGTATATGTGGGAGAGTAAAGGGAGCTTCATGGGGAGTGGTGGGGAAGGAGGAGGAGGAAGTGGAGGCGAAGCGAGTTCACCTTCGCCGTTGTCCCATTCGATGGGGAGGAGACAGTTGACGAGTCGGCCGAACAAGGTGGCGCTGGTGTTGATGAGGATCGACGAGGCGTTGAACCGAGGGTTGGGACCGATCTATCGGTGTACTCTCAAGCCGGTGTTGAGGATCCTGAGAACGGCGTCGAAGAGGGTATGGACGACTCCGTTCCTCGTCGCGAGCAGGGTTGAAGAGTTGCTAGGGAGGACCAAGTCGGGCTTGGTCTGCGTGCAGACGATGAGGCAAGTTCATGCCGTCGTTTGGCCGGGGGTCGTCTTATGGACCCTCGTTTGGGTCTGGTTCGCGATTTAAAATAAATTGACGATCCCGGATTCAACGGAGAGAAATGCATGTATAGAATATGGTAAAACGATGCAATGAAAGATCCTCTGAGAGGAATAAAACAACTTTCGCTACGGGTGCCGAGTGCACGATGAGGTCGTCTCGAAAGTGTCATCTTTCTCCGCTATGATGGGGCCTCGGTCAAAGATCACAATACTTTCTCGCATGGTGCCCGGAAAGAGAGTATTCTCTTACGATTAGTAACGTATTTATCTACGATGCACGAAAGAGCTCTAAAGCGAATTACACAGATTAACAAAGTTGGACAGATGGGGGGGTTTCTCTACACGTGTCTCATCCAGAGACCATCCTGGCTAGTTACCACTGCGCGGAAGGCCTATTTGGTCAACGAAGCCGAGTGCTCCAAGTCGTGTTGGCTCCCCTTCTTCCATCGGAACATGGACTCTTCCCTCTCGCGACGCTTGACCTGGTCTTCACTTTCTCCGCTCGCAGTGCTCGGGATCGCCGACAGGCCGGCACTGGCGATGAGGACGGCGACTGCGAAAGAGGCGGGCAGGATCAGTACGGTAACCTACACTCTCTTTGTAGCCTTAGGGGTAGACTCACCTGTTAGGCCTTGAGCGACCATCCGAGCTTGAACGAGCCTATTGATTCATTGGAGAGCGCTGGTCAGATTCTTCCACCCTAATTCCTCGGCGTGAGTGTTGAGCTTACTTTTGCGTAAAGCTAAGGGGCGTCATGCTGATGTATCCAAACGAGCCGACCATCGAAGCCGCCCATCTGTAATCAATTGAATCCATGACCAGAAACGATTCCAAAGAAAATGGTCAGCGTAAATATTGGTATCGAACGCGACGATGCCCCCCCTCACCGCCGACTCACGCTCCAAAGACGACACCATAGCGATGGTTCTTGCCAAATTCAATCAAAGCATCGCGTGTGGTCAGTGCCGACCGGTTCTCTTGCCCCGCGATGCCCGCTTCTCGTTCCAGTCGCATTCCTTCCCTCGCTTCACGCGCCAGATCGCTGTCGGTTCCGATCGAGTACTTTGCGAGCTCATACTCTCGTGATGCGCTGTCGGCTCCGATGATGAAAGCTGCTGTCGTCACGGAGCTGTTGAACGTGACGGTACCGAAGTGAGTCCAATAAGCAAAGTGGTGTTGAGGGTCTGGGGTGCTCACGTGAGAGCAAAGGCCTTGAGCGGGAGGGTGAGGCTCCTGTATGCCTTGACGCCGCTACGCTGCAGTGCGATGGAACCGACCACCCCGAGACCTAGTCCAATTCCTCCCGCTCGCAATCCGCCATAGACCGTGGCACTGTTGAAAAGGCAAAGCATAAGTTGGGTCAGAGTTCGGCCATGACGGCATCGACACGGCTGACGACCGCTGCTCCTCGCTAGCTGCGAAAGAGGTTCTGATCGTCCTGACGCGATCGAGACCGATAGCGGAGGGGACGCAATGCTGCACAAACGTACGATTGATGACTGAATAACGATAACGAGTGATGGCTGTGTCAGTATTGCCCAAAGAAGGTAACTTGCCGGGCTGGGTGCCCTAGTAGGATGGACTTACTTGCGCTCATCCTGGACGTCCTTGATAGCCTGCCGAGATCGACCATCGGTTCAGCATAAGCCCCCACTTGCTACGGACCCAGCGTCGAGGCAGTGCAAGACACTGACCTTGACCATTGTGAAATGAAAAGAGGAGGGATGAGAAAAGATGTGGTTGATGAATGAGGCAAACGAGGCTCGAGGGTTGGTTGTGCAGCAGGGGGAAAAGGGAAAGGAATGAAGGACTCGGAAGACCTCACTCAGCTCGGTGTTTCGGTGCTCCAGATCGATCCCCGAGCCGAGCGAATCATCGATAGGCAGCATCGTCGGCCTGTCTGCGTTCCGGCCGCTTCCGACGGACGCTTCACGCGCGACACGTCCGAGAATCGTTTCGCGTCTGGATTAGTAAGCGACTTTTTGAGGCCTGTCCTTCGCAGGCTCTCAGACACAGACTCGCACCCTACTTATGGTAGGTAGACGGGTCACCCACCGCAGTTCGGAACCCCATACGTCGTCCAAGGATAAGGACATGTCGAACGATGCTTCATCCGATGTCGAGTCGCTGTACATGAGCGACTCAACAACGCAAGTACCCTCAAGATCGATGCCTGTGGCTACGACATCGCGAGTCACGTTGGAATATCCGCCGGACGATATTGGTGCGACAAAGGCGACGACGACCAAGATTCACACTTCGTTCGCACAGTTGGGCGTAGAACGATTCCTGTGCAATGCCCTGCAAGCCATGTCGATTCGACAGCCTACCGAGGTTCAAGCGGCCTGCATTCCCCCTATCCTAGCAGGTCAGGCATTTCTCCGCCGGCTCATTCCATCTTGGACTTTGTCGAGCCAACAGTTCATGCTTGGACTGCTTTTCTCTCTGCAGGCAGCGACTGTATCGGAAGTGCACAAACCGGTTCGGGCAAAACGATCGCTTTCGCCCTTCCCATCATGCAAGACCTCGCCAAGGACCCTCACGGCTTCTTTGCTCTCATTCTTACACCCACGCGGTCAGTTCCCAAGTCCATTGTAGCGTGAGACTGACATCAGCTCATTTTAGACCCCTTACTACTCAGCGAACTCGCTTTCCAAATCTCGGAGCAATTCAGAGTCGTCGGTGCGGCCGTGAACCTTCATTCGGCCGTCATCGTCGGAGGCATGGACATGATGGCTCAAGCGATCGAACTGCGCAAACGACCCCACGTCCTCATAGCCACACCTGGGCGTCTTGTCGACTTGATCAGGAGCAACAAGGACGAATGGAGTCTGGGCAAGATCAAATACCTCGTATGTCGCTCAAGTCAAATTCGAGAATGCCGAAGATTCGAAGATCCCAACTAGGCTGAACCCTCTCGTCCATTCGTATCACATAGGTTCTTGATGAAGCCGATCGACTGTTGACACCGACCTTCGCACCCGAGTTGGCTTTCCTCGTCGATCAACTACCCTCGCAGCGACAAACTTTGCTCTTCACCGCCACCCTCACGGAGCCGGTGATTGCTCTCCAAAAGCGGCAGGCGATTCCTGGCAAGGCCCCGCCGTTCATGCATGTCTCTCAGAATGCGTGAGTAGTCATCATCTTGCATTCGTCTACGCTTACAAAGAATGGCCGAGCTGAGAATCTCTAAGCCAACAGCATCACGACCCCGGCTGGACTGGTGCAACGATACCTCTTCATCCCGTCCCAAGTACGCGAGGTGTACCTCGTCTACCTCTTGTTGAACCTTTGCGACCTTACCGATGCTCAGCCCGTGCAAGCCAACGTTGATTCTTCTGCTTCCAACTCTCAAGTTCGTGGAGGGGATCGACCTTCGAAGCGAACAAAACGGACCAATTCGTCTTCAGCCGAGAAAGCGTTGACACCTCGACTACCCCAAACGATACTCTTTGTGCCGCATTGTCGCACGGCGGCGCTCTTCACGTCCTTACTCGGTCATTTGCCGAATCCAATTCCTTGTGCCGCGCTGCACTCTCATCTCTCCCAGCAGCAACGCTTGCAGTCGCTGTCGTCGTTCAGGAGGCAACAGGTGCCTCTGCTCATCGCTACCGACGTCGGGAGTCGAGGATTGGACATTCCTGAGGTCGAAGTCGTGTTGAACTGGGAGGTCCCGAGGGTTCCGGACGATTACGTTCACCGCGTGGGTAGGACGGCACGTGCGGGTAGGAAGGGAACGAGCATCACCGTCGTCACGGAGGGAGACGTCGAGTTGATTCAAGCACTCGAGGAACGCATAAGTAAGTCTTTAGGATCTATATCGCCAAAAAGTAATGTTTTATCGTGCACAGGCTGCTGAGCCAATGTCTCGGGTATGCAGATACCAAGTTGGAAGAACTCGAGGTGCCGGAAGATGCCGTGCTGGAACTGTTGAGCGCCGTCTCGATGGCCAAGAGGATGGGTAACATGGAGCTGGCGGATGGTTTCGGCAAGAGACAAGAGACGAACAGGAAAAAGAACGCGATGCTGCACAGCAATCGAGGTGGAGCCAAAGCAAAAGCGGGAGGCAAGCTCAAAGATGGCAAGCCGAAACACGGCAACAAAGTCAGATCCTGACGTTCGTGACGTTTGATCGTCGCTGCGATTGCACGCCAAAAGTATTATTGACTTGTAGGCGTCTTGTGCTGCCCTGTCGTAAAGCATCAACGAGGTTGCGTACAGTATCGCATGCCCTTCGAGAGCTTCGCGCTGATTTCGTGTTGAGAAATCTTTGACAAGACAACATCTCAGATCTTCATTTATGCATGCTACGATTACAAGCGGGGGTCAATGACACCGTTTTTCTAATCTTGATTTACAAAAGACCTAACATCCTTGCTCGCTCCGGGTTCAAGCCGCTGTGAACAAGTGACGCAAATAGAGGGTCAGTGGGCCATGCTTCGATGGGGAAAGTGTGATCTTGCACGCACTTGACAAGCGGGGCACCCCCACTGCCACTTGTTCCGCCACCTGGTGTCGGCAAAGGAGGTGCACCAAATGTTGTTGGTGCAGCAGAGGCCGCCGCACCCGACGTGGGTGGGAAGAAGTTGGGCGATGGTTGCATCGCTGGCGGTGGTTGGAACCCTGGGTTTACGCCGGCTCATCAAAGCAAACTTAGCACATGGCGAGGGATGTCAAAACAGCGGGGTACATCCACGCACCTGATCGTGGTCCCGAATGTTGAGGAGGGGTTGGGCCAACTTGGTATCCCCCTTGAAAGCCTAAACGCACGGTGTCAGGACGCTTGGCGATCTCGAGTCCTTGCGGAGACACAGTTCACAGACTCACCCTGTGGAGGTCCTTGATTCGGATATCCGCCAGGTGCGCGCATTGGAGGTGGAGGAGCACCATAACCAGGAGGCGGGCCGTTGCCGAAACGAAGAGGTGGTCCACCGGGTTGGAAGCCGGGTGGGGGAGCTCCGAAATTCCTCACTAGAGCACGGAAAGGTCGGCGTGAGGGACAGCTCGTGGAAGGGCGGTAGAGGGCACGGCACAGAAATGAGTCAGGGTGCTTACTCTGCGGAGGTCCGTTCATGTTGCCCGTCATGCCTGGTCCCATAGGCAGTACTCGAGCAACACCGCCCGCGCCGCCTTCGTACTTTCGAGCGATTTGATCGATCATGTCCTGGGCCTTGTCCGACCCCAGAGCTGTAAGCGCGGATGGCTTTTCCGAAATTAGTAGCATAAAGCATCGCAGAGGGAACGGGTGGGCCGGTACTTGCATGCATAGTAGTCTCGGACGTTGGTGAGATGGTTCCTGCCCGAATTGTGGGCCTTGCGCACTGCGATGCATTCACGGAAGGGGTGGGCCGAGTCAATCGTGGTGATCACGCACGCAATACAGCTCCACCATGATGCTGGATTTACCGGAAGAGCTGTCGTGGGTGAGAAATACGTCGCAATAGTCGCAGTAATCTGTGTACAAAGAGTCCCAAAAGGAGGGAGATGAGCACTCGCTCCGTCGTGGGCTTTGCTCTCAACGTGAGAATGGTCGCCGGCGTATTTGCGAGTCGTGGGTGATGTATGTATGTTGTAGGTATACAAGTAGGCGTTGAATGCCTGTGAGATGGTGCGGTTACGTACACTGCAGCGGATGAGCGGGCGTTGGAAGTGAGCACAGCGTGCTGGTGGATTAGCGACGGCACCAGCAGCAACAGATCAGACGATTGTGTAGTACGAGACGATGAATGGGCTCACTTTTCCCATGGTGGTCCCAGACGCGTGCGAGTGGTTTGGTACACCCGGGTAGGATAGAGAGACACAATGTGGTTTCGATGGAGCGACGAAGGCCGCTTCTAGTCTTCTATTTGAAACGCGGCGAGACCAGAATGGAGGCAATAAGAAGCGAGCCAAAAAGCAAAGCTAAGCCAAAGGACCAACGTTGCGCTTGGAGGGGCGAGGACAGGCAGGGACAGGCGAGGACGTGGCCGGCGTTGCTCAGCATTCACCCAAGTCCACCCTCTGTGTGCAACCTTGTAAGCACCTGTACCAAGGCCACGAGTGTCAATCGAGTGACTGGTCCTAACCCCCGATTTCTCTTCCGCCCTCATTCATTCGCTCGCTCGTCGCCTGTTGCTTGTTCGCCTGTTCACGCCGTCCTTCGCTCTCTTCGATCAGCATCACCCAAAAACAACTCAGACAAGACGGGCAATCCGGTCCACTCTCCAAATCTCTGACGTCCCAACTGGCAAACGATGGCCGACACGATTGTCGAACCGTTCGACCTGATCCGCGTCTCGTTGTCTGAGCGAGTCTTTGTCAAGCTGAGGGGCGATCGAGAGTTGAGGGGGGTCTTGCATGTCAGTCACATCGTGTTCACGCCAATGTCATCGCCATCGAGTACAGTGGAACACCAGTTTGTCTTCGGCTATGTAGCTAACCGTGTCAATGAGCTTGGCTGGCTCTTGTCCAGGCCTACGATGGCCACATGAACATGGTCCTTTCGGACGTCGAGGAGACCATCTACGTCGTTGACCACGACCCACAGTCAGACCAAAGTCTTGTAAGAGTGAGTCATTATCTTCACCAACGGCAGACTGGCACAACCAATATCCGTGCTGACACAGAATTTCGGCATGGTCTTACTACAGCTCGTCAAGCGCAATTGTGACATGTTGTTCGTCCGAGGGGATGGCGTCGTCTTGGTGCGCTTCCTCCTGTCTCTCTTCACCTTGCTATTCGCCGAGGGCACGGCCGCGACTGACCGTTTCAGTGCACTTGGACACAACAGGTCGCGCCACCGTCACGGTAGGATACATATGGCTCGCAGGAGATTGAAATCGAACCTTGTAAAACATGCACGAACCAGGACCGCGCGAAGATCCGCAGCGCTTTCTCCGTTATTGAAGTACTCAGATGCAACCTCTCATTCGGGCCCAGTGAGTGTTCTGCAAATCTCTCGCCCATGCGAAGGAACAGTTTATATCACATCACTTCCGCTCGCTACCTCTTTTTCGGTGCGCCATCTGGCGCCTTTCAACCGATCCATCCTCATCTTGGGGCTCAAGCCTCCTGATCGTTCTCCATCCCTTTCTGCATCGCCTTGTACTCCTGGCCCGATTCTAGAGTCCGGCAAGCCTTCCAGTCCGTTGCGAGTGCACGAGGATGATCTCCTTACTCCTGCTTCCGTCTCTGGGCCCATGTGTTTGCTGTGAACCTGCCGTGCCTTCTCAGCGGGTGATGCATATGGCATTGGATTCGCCGATACAATGGGCAAGTAGTCGGCAGGTATTGTTCCGTCCATTTCCCTACAGATCAAGACCGTGGTATATGGGGGGGGAAGGCAGATGCGTTATGTAACTCAGTAACAAACACGTCTCAGATATTAACTCTGAGGTGTATCACTTACCAAGATCGATACAGTAATGCCGTCTACCCGAGACGCGACCGTAAGCGTGAGAGAGAGGAGGACGAAGAAATGGGGTCAAACTCCGAAATCATTCGACGCTGATTGAACGAAGGTCAGGGCGACTTACGACCAAAGACAGAGGAAGTGGTTCTCTCAGCACTCTCCCCTGCTTGAATGCCAATAGGATGCCCTGTTAGAGAAAAATCATTGGTGCCAGTGCGAAGGCGCCGAGTTAGCCTCTGCAACATCAGCACGGTAGCAGTCCCAAACAGGCCCCACCACGATGGTGAGCCTACCTCATTCGTCTTCTTTAAGTCATTTCGTCGGCCTGTGGCCACCCCAATCACATCGCCTCCGTCAGGGGTCTCACCGACCTCGACCGATCGATTCCCACTTTCGGTCTCGTGGACGGCAGCGGCCGTGGCTGTAGCTGAGGGCTTATGAGACGTGCTGTATTCCTTCTGCAAATCCTGTTGATCCAATCCTCCGTCTTCGGCGGTCGCTCCATCGAGTCGCAGCATTCTCTCCAATTGACGCAGTCGTTCGCGGAAGACAGGGTCGAGCGGACGCCCTTGGCGACCTGTTCGAGTCGAGCGACAACCACTAATAGACGGTAATGATGAAGAGGACGAGGACGAGGAGTGAGGCGGGGGTGCAAGCCATTTCGACCGTATGTGTGCTTCCCATCGGCTTGTGGCATTGTCGGTCATCGGTGCAGACGAAGTCGGCGTAGATTGACGAGGAGCGACTGATCCGTCTGCGGAGTGTGGTGCCCCTGCTGAATCGGCGGGTGGAGGAGCAGCAGCAAGCGGTGGCATCACTGCATCGCCCGTCATAATTTGTTGGATGGCGGACCAAGCAGAGTGGGAGGGAAGGACGTGGAAGGGAGGAGGGGCGGGGGGGGGGGGGGGAGATTCGCAATGAAGCAACAGCAGAGCTGAGTCGACGTTCCGGGGGTCAAAGCGGTTTTCGAGCACGGGCAACAGCAAGGTGATCGGGTGAGATCGCTACTCTGACGCCTGAGTCGAGCTCATTTCTAGACGCGCGCGCGCATTCTTGCATTTTCGATGCACTTTTCATGCACTTTGCTTGCACATCTGGCGGGTCGACTCCCCTCCATGGTCCGGAGGGGGTTCCCCGCCGTCGTAAGCTTCAGCCCTAAACCTCAACCAAGTCGTAGATACATTCATTTTCCTTCTTTTTTTGAACAACTTTTCCCGTCAGCCTCATCTTTCATTTGGCATTTAGGAACTGGTTAGGGCAAAAGGAGTAACATCTTGCAATGCCCAAGCGCCGTAGCTGCGTGCATATACCGTCGGCGTCCGGTCAGGCCGTTAGGGCGCTCTCAGTCGGTTCGTACTCCCTGTCAGCACGCACTATAAGCATGATGACTGGAGCTTCCTCCCTGGACTCTCTAATTTTGAACTGTGATTGTCGCCAGCTACAGAGGTTGCGCGCATCAATCCCCGCAAATGTCTCTGTGGAGCATAGAATCTGAGACAAGTTTAAATTGCGACTCGGAGCTGAGTCTCAAAGAGCTCCTAGGGATCGACTTTCTTCGTCTTGTGCCATTCTCTCCCTGCTTCCCGCCCTTCATCTTATCTTTTTCTTCGCGATATGTCCAAGTCTAGTTATGCTCTGAGGAGCTCAAGCCAAGCACTTGAAAGCTCGTCGCCTCCTCCTTTCAGACGCAAGCGCCAGCGATCGTCGTCGCTCTCCGATCACGTCTCTCCACGCGACAAGAAGGCCTCGCGTAAGCCACGGTTCCTTCCACTAATAGAGATTTGCCCAGATTCAGCCAGGCGGTGCTGATTCCGCATTTGTCCTTCATTATGTAGGCCGACAGCCAAGGACGAAGCAAACTACGGAAGATACTGAGGAACCGGCAACTCCCAGATTCAAACCCAAGAAACCGAAGGCCACAGCGGTCAAATCAATCCAATCCGCAACCGTCGCGCAGACGAAGAAGAAGAAAAGTCGACCTAGTTCCTCCCCCAGCAAACCGGAATTTCCCACTTTGATCTTCAACACTCCTCGAATTCTCCAATTTCTGAAACAGAATGACCGAGTTGGCGGCGCCATAACAAAGAACGATACTACCGCAGCAACAGCGTCAGCAAAGCGAAACGACGCCTTTTGCGAGGTGCGCTCTGATCGATTTGAGCACCGATCCGCCGCCGCCGATCACCTGTTTGAACATGCGATGCCACATCATCAACCAGGTTGGAAAACATACATACCGCGATCAGAAAGCAGAAGTGGCGGCCCTCATGAGACGTTTGATCACGGATAATCCTAAAGTCGTCGGCCCCTCAAGGAAGCCGGCAATTAGGGCGCGGGAGGCTTTGACTAAGCGTGCGTCGGATTGGTGGACCCGGTACGTGCGCACTGTGCAGACGGCTGTAGTGCTCAATCCTGCGGCTGTATACTGACTGTATAGCCCCCCGGGTGCATTGTTTGGTTGGTGTCGTAGGACGAAAACCAAGTATACCACGGCTCGCGGGAAGCTGAACGAAACCGGTCAAGGATTGAAGAGTGTTGCGGAACTCGGGACAATCAGAGATCCGCAGATCAAGCAAAATTATGGTGCGCGTGTCCGCAACTCGTCTGGAGTGGCTACATCAGATCACAAAACACTGATCCCCATGTAGCATATTCACTTTGCTTCTAGCTGCAATATTCGATTCTCTTCCGTGGTACTGGGGAATGCTAGAGCTATGCGGTCATGGCAATCCGGATATCGGCGAGCAGACGGTCTCGGATTTGACCACCGACGAGCCTTCCGCCGCATTGAGCGCGAAAGTGTTTGGCAAGCTCCAAAGCGGGGTCGTTCAGTGCAAAAATGACGCGATTGGAGAACATGAGAACCGCCCCAAGGCTGTAACCGGACCAATCCGCTGCCGCCTCCGCCGACGCTCGATTTCCGAATCCGCCGAAGCGCCACAAAGCGACCGCAAGTTGATCCTTAACCGCGGTCTGCCGCTTCTTCCCTTTCGATTGAAACACTGGATGACCTTTGATCTGAACCAATTGGCAGAATCGGCAGCGTTAGGCTTAGCTTAGTGAACAAGCGGTAGTAGCGAATTCAGGATTCTGGGACACACTGCATCGTGTAGTTGGTTGAAGGGCCGTTCTGGTCATCCGCAAAGTTTTCTGGAAGCGCCTTTGAGCCCGCGGAGTGTCTCCGGAAGCGAAGCACTTGTCCAGCGAGCTGCCGACTTGTCGTCGAGCGTACACCGTTGGCCGCGACTCGTAGCGTTGAGTAGCCAGTTTCGTCGCTACGCATAGCAAGCAAAATGATCGCTCGCGTGTTGGCAGCTATCTCTTCGTCAAGGACCTCAGATTCTGAGGTCGAATATCCGGATGAAGACGAAAACGAGATTGCCATCGATGCTGAGGAGGCTGCATCTGAACCCGTTGATTCAGAGGAAGACGACGATGGAGAAGAGGTGGTGCTCCTTAATGAAGATAGGGACGATATCGAGTCCATCTCCGAGTCGGACGTGTCGTACGCGTCGCTCAAGTCCGCAGCTTCCGCCAAAAGTGATGAGTTCAGGGCAAGCATGGCGAGCATTGCATTTTCGATTTCTGTCACCTCTCCTTGCACCCTTTCACGTTCGATCTGGAGGCGGCTTTTTCGGACCATCGGAGCTTGGAAGTCGGGTGAGACGTGAACGCGAAACGACAGAGGGGAATTTCTGGCGCGTGCGACGCGCAGGAAGGCTTGTAGATGAGATCGAGGAGACGCGCAGAGAGCAGAGACGATTGCCTCGCGAACTCCGGCAGGCGCGCGCGCGGGTCCTCGGGGCCTCATTTCATTTTGCACATTTCGCCCAAGATCAGAAGTGACACTTCCAAGAAATGAACCCGACTCTGTGCGGCACAGCTACGACTTTTGGGCCAGCATTATTGGCGGTTACCGAGGTGGGCGGAGACAGACGAGGGTAAGTGAGGATACTAACCGACTACAGAACAACACGACCGAGCACGAGTGTGCAAAACTTCACACTGGAACGGACGTACCGAAGACCGCGTACCCATTTCCAACTCGGCCAGCTCACTCTGGCGCCCGCAGACTTCACAAGCGCACACACCATGTGATCAGGCCACAGAAGACAATCTCGTGGTGGTATTACAAAGGGAGGTAGTGAAGATCTCGGCTGCTAGAAAAAGAGGCAGGAAGACGTCGACATGCAGATACGAATTCAGCCTGAAGCAGAACCAAAGCAAAGACATAAAAGGCCACGGAGCGTGCCAAACGACCAAGAAAGAATCGCGACAGCTCCTTCGATCCCCAATCACCTGTGGTTCGTTTTGCCTGCCTTTCTTTTACCCGAAAACAAATGCTGCGAGCGCCAAGGAAGCGCCGGGTATTGTCAGTAAATACGCATTATGACTACTACAGCCAATACAACAAAGAACCAGGGAGGCGTGCCACTCACTTTGGGCATTTTGGTACGAATGTGACGATCCGATTCGGAAGCTTTGGCCAAACGATTCGGTTCGCGTTGGTACAATTGGCGCAGCCGCGCGGCTTTCGCCGCCTGTTCGGCATCGCGCAGACCTGCCACTTGTCGATCTTTTGTGGGGAGCCTCTTGCCACTGGGGACGATCGACTTGATGCCCGTCTTGGACCGTTTCCTCGGTATTTCCTGGTTCATGCTCTCATCCGCTTCGACCCAGTCGTTCTCGCCATCACCTTCCTCCTTGTCGAATCTGTCGATGTCCATCTCGCCGGCCTCTCGCTTGCGACCAATGAGGCCACGAGCTTTGGCCAACATCTTCGCACGTTCATCCAAGTTGGTCGCGTCATAACCGGCTTCGGATAGTTTGGCTGTCATCTCGGAAAGCGTTCGTCGTTGCATGGTTCGAGGGATGACGGGGCGGTTCTGGAGCTTGTCCTTTTGCTGATTCAATAGACGGATGTTGGCCTTCTTCTCGCGTATCGTCGACGCCGCGGTGCGAATCGCCTCTTCGTCCGAATCCTGTAGAACGAAAACACCGGACGAGTTACTTTTAAGCATCCAATGGTCAGGGTTTGCGCTTGCCTGCACCGCAACACTCACCTCGTCAGTATCCTCGTCGTAGAATCCGGCACCTTCCAAGCGCTCCTCTTCGGCTTCGAGCTCCTCCAGTCGAGCCACGATGTCGGCGTCGATGAAGTCTGCGACGTTCTTGCCGTTTTGCAATTCGGGCATGACATCGTATTTCCAGTCGTCATTGGCCAGGAGATAATGTTCTGTGAGGTGATCACGGTTGTGAACGTCAGTTTGATTGATGAAGGAAGGAGATCGGCTGTTGGAGCCTGCGCAATGACTCACTCTTTAGATCCATCATGTATGCGCCAGCGCCTCCGCTCTCCGCCTCCTCATCACGCTCGAGTCGTCGACGCTCCGGATCGTTCTTGTCGTAAACCTTGCGCGTTTTGACGGCGTCCGGGATGAAAGGCGTGCGTGCTACAGCGTCGCGCTTCACAGGGACAGCAACGCGAACACGGTTCGCCACGTTGTCGACGCGCTTCGTCTTTTCCTTGCTTTCCACTCGGTGCTGGAGAAGTGCATCGCAAGCGGTATTCCTAACCTCCATCACGCCTTCCTCAGAAACGCAAGAGAGCTCGAGCAACTGAACGTTGCCGTCTGCGAGGATTGCGTCCAGCATTGCTCGTCGGGTCGGGTCAAGGTCCGAAGGGCGAGTGACGTCGATCTTGTTGACGACAATGAAAGTGGGCTTGTTGGTGAATAAGGGCCTAATCGATTGGTATAATTGACACTGGACAAGACCAAGGGATATCACATCAGCACAGGAGTGCACGACAGGTGCATCACGTCGCACGGGTGCGACGACCTACTTGTGCTTCGATAGTGAAGCCACACTGCTCACTGAGATCCATGAAGTACAAGACGCAGCTGCGTAGATGCGCAAGCGCGGTGATGCTCTGCATTTCGATCGTGTTCATCTCCTCCAGGGGATGATCCAACACACCGGGAGTGTCAATCACCTGCCAGCGCAGGTACTTGTAGTCCATATGGCCAACGAACAAGCTCTTGGTCGTGAATGCGTAAGGCTGCACATCGACATCGGCGCGCGTGACCTTGTTGACGAACGATGACTTCCCGACATTTGGATAGCCGCACACCAGCAATGTGCGGGTTGTGGGATCGATGCTCGGCAAACGAGACATGTGCTGGCGGACTTGTTCGAGATAGGCGAGAGGATCCTTTTGTCGTCGCATGATGGTGGCCATTCTGCACGAAGGGAGCAGGCGAGTCACGTTCGTCTTCACATAAGCAGCTCGACGGGAATGTGCAAGCATTGTATGCACTTACCGACCCAACGCGGCCTTCTTGAGCTGCTTGCATCGAAACAGACTGTCACCGAACTTGAGCAGGCGACAGTAGTCTTTGCCGACCGATACAATGAGGTGGCGCGCGGTGTTGAGCTGGCCAAGAGCGAGCTTGTAATGATTCTTGTCGTATAAAACGTTGAGGAGCGAGGACAAAAAGGGGTGGAGGTTCTATAGATGTTCCAGGCCAAACAAATCGGTCGGTTGGGCACCGCGCTCGTCCTACCTCCTCGCAATCATGCGATCCACGAACTCACCTCCACGATCGGGAACTCGCTCAGAATCTGGTCCAAGCGTTCTTCGAACGATTGCTGAGTGAACTTCACCTGGGGAACAATGAGTTAATGCAGCAAACCGTAAGCAACCATCGGCGCAGATTGGCACCCAAAGCGGGAGGAAAGGGCACGCTCTCGCGCTCACCTTTCGCATGTAGAAGGAACGGATACGCGTGATCTTGAATCCACTGCGGATGACGGTCGGCGTCTTACGTTGCGTCTGTTGTAGCATGACAATATCATGGGAAGCCACGAGCTCGTGAGCTGTGGTTCCTCGAAAACGAGACTCGGCTCGGCGACCAATGCCGCCGTAGCGGCAGTCCCCCTTCGCAGCCGAGCCCGTCGACATTCGCGAGTGGAACGGAGTCCTTGCCATGCCTAAGCAAGTAACATACCTTGGAGAGAATGACATCGAGGAACTCTTGTGCAGTCGGCACGGGGGCGATCGCCTTGTTGATGGTTGTCATGTTGATTTGTCGTCGAGCCTGTCGGAGCGTGCGGGGGTGGAGATTGCGAGAGGGTTGCGATCGAACGTGAGCGGTCGGTCAGCTGCCTGGTCCACGGGATTATATGCAATGCACACGGTGGGGCACTTGGGGGATTTCAGTGCGGATCCTGAAAAGATCTTATGAGTTGAGACTGACGATCTAGTGCGTTCGACTGTAGCGGCGACTTATAAAAGGCCACGACGCGGTGCACCGTGAGAGCGGTACCAGCTTCGCAACGCCCCCGGAGGGGAGGCCCGATCACAGGACTTGCCTACTACTCGCCTCAGCTCGCCCACTCACTGTGCACTCGCCACTCTCCACTCGCCAATGCTCGCCGGCCCGGTCGCGGCAGACTTTCTTTCGGGCTTGGGGCGAGCTGAACAGGAACACAGCCATGCAATTTTCAGTTCGAGCAAATTTGAGATTAGTCTTTTTCCTCTCTTTGAAAGGCTGCTAATGCATGGTTTACTCCAACTTGGGTGAAAGAACTTGGGTGAAAGGAGGAAAAAAGAAAAAAAAAAAAAAGGCTCCTTGATCCTCGGTCTCTAAGTTGGGGTCGAGGTGTATTATGCATTATGCTGTAACGGTCTTGGTGAGCTAGAGTTCAACCGATGAGGTCCGGGTCAAAGATCAAGCGTGACTGACTCCGATCCTCCTCTGCTTCCTCTTCGAGACAACTACCAGGCCCAGCTCCCCGAACCCGATGCCCATTCATGCCATCGCATTCCAGCTCGTTCTATGTCCTTCCATCTCTCGACTTGGGCCTCGGGCATCTTGACTTCTGACTTGTAGGAAACCTTCCATGACCTTCCATGGCTTTTACTATAAAAGCCGGCCCTTGGATAGTTTCTCCTTTGCTTCCTGCAAGCAACAACTACACACTCCTTTACAACACAGTCCTTACTCTACTCACTCATACACTCGTTGCAATCACACTCCTTACCATTCTTGAGAACCCTTCCATCAAGTCCTGCTTCAGTTGCTTTGCAGAGTCCTAACCTGATCCCCCCCCCTCGACCGAAAGTCTAGCCCTTAGCCTAGACCTACCTCTCGCCGCGAGGACCGTTATATATGCGCAGTACGTTCGGAGACACCGGCGCCGTACCGGGAAAAAAAAATCGAAAACATCGCCTCCACAATGTTAGAGCCTCCTCCTAAGATCATGTCGCCTCTGGAAAAGGTTCTACAAGACCTACAACACGTCATGCAGCGCTGCCCTGACAACACAACGCGCAAAAGCTCGCAGAGCTACCCATGCAGCGCCGGGCCCAA
Organism: Microbotryum intermedium; assembly: GCA_022702645.1. NCBI lineage: Eukaryota > Fungi > Basidiomycota > Microbotryomycetes > Microbotryales > Microbotryaceae > Microbotryum > Microbotryum intermedium. The sequence continues at coordinate 1,529,502 of JAHWDX010000006.1, read as the reverse complement.
CGTGCAGTGCTCTACAAGCACTCCAACCCAGAATCGGGTGCATCTGGTGATGGAGCAAGCAACAAAGCGGCCCCAGCGACGGTGGCGGCGTCGAACAATCGACCGTGCGAAGCTATCACCAACTTGCTGGCGATCGAAACGAACCTCGACGCTCTGGCCGCGACTGTTGCAGCGGGCCAATTTCACCTCAATCATGGCGTGGCGTGGAGAAGGTCGTTAAGCTGCAGAAAAAGAGCTATGCAGCTGCAGTGACTGCGGCTTCCCCTGTGATGCGTCAACCCGCGCCGCACGCGTCCTCCCCAATGATCAACAAGACAAAGGACTATCCGCACCAAGTCGTGTTTTTGGTACACAAGGTTGACCAAGGCGACCGATGAGGACCCATGGACTACCCCAAGCTCTACCAGGCGGTGGTCAACAGTTACCGTGTGGTCCCCAGTCTCAATGTTGTCATTCAGAAGGTTGACACTCTGCCCACCAGTGGCCACATCCGCATGATCTTTGCATCAGTTGAGCAAGCAACAAAGGCGGCACAGTTCCATGCTCTGTGGATGCATAATATTCACCCTCTTCTGGCCCTCTCAACATCGTTCCGCTCACATGCGGTTGTGATTCACCAAGTCATGAAGTCAATCAAGGAGGCAGTGCTGCAAGAGCGAATTGAACATGCCTGTGACAGCAAAGTCATGACAATGGTTTGAATCCGCAGTCATAACATTGCAGCACACTATGGAAGTGTGGTGTTAACATTGGCCAACTCTACCACTGCAGCTGAACTTGCCTCTGCCAAAACCATCAACATTGGATGAGAGTGTCACAAATCAGCAGTCCGAGGTTTGAGCGCAGCGCTACGGCGCAGCATGCTTACTCAGCGCCGGGAACTTTCTAGGAGCTTCCAGTTGCTTCTATGATCTCGGACCTTAATTGCTTCCTTTGGCTTTGACTTGCTTCCATGAGTTTCTATTGCTTTCCATGGACTTTTCCTGCGACTATAAGTAGAGCTTCTGGGTAGAAATCACTCTTGTCTTTCTTCTGCAATCTTGATCTCATAGTCAACTCCCCCAGTTAACCTTTGGTCCCCTCGGCCACTGCCCTTGTTCTTGCAAGAACAACTACATCAATACCACATCTCATCCCGTCATCTTCGCTATTGCCTGCTGCCTACAGCTCAGCAACCCCGTGCCTGACAGTAGATCAAGATTACCATTGATCTAGTTGTTCACCACCATGGACCCCCTGCCTTCTGCCACCATGGAGAACCTCACTCAGGCATCGCTTGACAGCCTCATCGACCAGCTCCGCACCCTTGAAGCCGAACACCGTTCATACCTCTCTGACAAGGAGAACTACCAGATCACCATCACCGCACTTGCTAATCAGCAACAAACCCTCTCCGACTTTGCCAAGGCGGTCATTGACCAGCAGAAGGAGTTCATCAATGTCATCAAGTCCGGCCTGGCCAGCATCAATGTCAATGCTCCAGCCAACACCATAGTTACTCCTGTCAAGTCGCAACTCGCCAAGCCTGACAAGTACAATGGAAAAGACAAGGCCAACTTCAAGATGTTCATCACCCAGATCAAATTTTACATCTTCGGAAATCCATCCTATTTCCCCACGGATGAATTGAAGTGCAAGGCCGGGCCTCTGCCCATAAGGCCTTTGCCCGTTAGGAGATTATGGAAGCCCATGGAATGTGGGACTTAGAACATATAGCTCGCGCGCGCCTGGAACCTCTTGGCTTCCGCCAGGACACTGACCCAAGGTTCTAGGTGGGTAACCTTCACTAGTATGTGTATTCTTTGTAGAGGTCACTGACCCGAGGTTCTAGACGTGAATTACTACCACTTTGATCCTGTCTATCGATTCTGGAGCATGGCTGCACGTGGTGCTTCCAATTTTTTTTTGACAACAATCAGGACACGTCATTATTCCCGCCATCACTCGCACCGCTGCCGCCAGGTTGGCTAGAGACTTCGCTACACCTGGACCACTGCTCATGCCGTTACTGCCAAGCGACTCCGAGAGCTCCGCCTCTGGAGCCTCCGACACCGATTCCACTTCGGCTTTGTCCGACTCGGACTCAGACGACAACCGCCGGCCGGTTCCGCGCATCATGAGCGGACCGGTGGAAGACACCCCCCCTCGCTGGAAATTACACGCGCCGTCTTACCTTTGCCGCGCCGACCGCACCCTGTCCGGACTTCGACTGTTCTGGTCTTGCAATGAACATTATTTCAAGAAAGAGAAGGACCTCGACACTGATGCGGACAAGATCGACACAATTGGCCAGCTGCTCCTCGACCCTGAGTTGAAGGTGTGGTATTCCAGCAACTCAGCCTTGCACGCCCAGAAGACGTACCGCACCTTTCAACGCGACTTGACACTTTGCGCGTTGCCGTCCAATTACATGTGGCAACATTATCGACGCCTTGACGACCTACGACAGACGGGTGATTACCGCGAATTTGCAACGACTGCCCGCGACCTTCAACTGGAACTTGGCGTCAGCCTAGTCAGCGATACTCAGTTTGTCCGTATGCTGTTACTTCACATGGACGAGGAGCTGTCACAGCAACTTCAACTCTCCGACGTGATCAAGGGCACGGGGTTGTTGCCCGATGAACTGGATGCCTCAATACTAAAGGCCGATGTTACTCCTACGCAGCCGGACTTTGATTACCAGACCTTCGACGCGGAAGCTAGGAGGATTTGGCAAGTCATCAGTGCAACGCGTGCTTTGGTGAAGGCGACAGCTCAGGCTTCGACACGATTTGGCCACCCTCCGCCCACGACCAACACTATCAAGCCGCCACGCACAAGCACATCGTTGTCAACGTCTTTGCCATCCAAAATCCGACCGCCTCTGATGACTGATTGTGAACGTGCCTTCCTCAAGAGCAATAGGGGCTGTTTCAAGTGCCGGAAGATCAATGCCGGCCACATGAGTGATGGGTGCACCAACTGGGCGACTTCAGCTTGTAAAGTTCCAGCGGGTTGGCGACAGGGACCCGTGTCCCCAGACCAACTTGCCTCCATAACCAATGCCGATGCCAATATTGAGGACAAGGGCGAACGGCTACACTGCCTGGACGATGACGAATACAACAATGGCACGGATGATGAGAGGTGCGAACCCATTTCCCTCTCTGTGAAGCTCACAACAGATGATGGCCCTGTCTTGCGAGCTCTAGTTGACACGGGTGCTTCCGCTTCTTTCATTGCAGATAAGGAAGTGGACAAACTACGGTTAACACGGAGGAAGCTGCAGGTTCCCACATCTGTTAGTGTTGCAATCCAAAACCATAAGGTCTCGCACCCAGTCACTGAATTTGTGTGTGTGCCACTTTGTACCTCAAACGGCCGCTGGTCTACCCATCACGTCGTTCTGAAGATTGCGCCATTGACGTTGTTGAGAGTGGTGTTGGGCCGTCCGTTCCTGAAGCGACACGATATCTTGGTCGACTGCAAACGACATCAAGTGCTGGCCCCTGATCCATCGCTGTCGGGGGAGCGTATCGATCTGATGGACGAACCGGAGAAGGAGAAGTGGTCGGAGGGAGCGGTCCGGGCGAGCATTCGGGCATGTCTCGCCCATCTCGAAGAGCAGCAAGCGGAGGAGTCTAGATTGCAAGCACTTGAATCCGCATTTTGCAAGGAGTTTTCGGATCGATTCCCGGCAGACATACCGCCTGTCTCGCAGTACGAGTCAAAAGTTTGTCACCGTATCGCGCTGAAACCTGGCATGAAGACTCCGCGACAACCAACCTATGGCACCCCAATGCGCTGGCGCACAGCATGGCGACGTCTCCTGGATCAACATCTCGCCGCCGGCCGTCTTTGCCCATCATCGTCTGAATACTCTTTGCCGGCTTTCATCATCCCCAAGAAAGGAATGGACACGGACCCTTCCATTATGCCAAGATGGGTCAACAACTATTGGATCCTCAATGCAGCAACAGTCCCGGATCGCACACCACTTCCACTGCCGGACGAGATCTTGTCAGTCTCAGCCAGGGCGCGTTTCTGGTCCAAGATTGACATGACAAATAGCTTCTTTCAGGCGAAGATGGCCGAGGAAGACATACCGAAGACCACGGTGGCTACCCCCTGGGGACTCTTTGAATGGGTCGTCATGCCGATGGGCCTGTCAAACGCACCAGCGACGCACCAACGCTGTGTCAATGAAGCATTGTCTGTCATTGTGTACATTACACTTGTAGGGACACTATCAACTCAGGCATGTGGAGATTGGCGGATGGGAACTTAGGCGCGCTCGCGCTTTGTGCTCGGACCTCTGACCTTTGGACTTAGACCGTGCTAGACCTCCCGAGGCCGTGACTAGCGCGGCTCTCTCTCTTTCCCTAACGTTCCCAATCCTTTTCTACTTGGCATCTCCGTTTGCTCACTGTGCTGTTCCTTATAGGTTATGAGCCTCAACTGACCTACCAGCCAAGGACACGCAAGCTTCCACGACCTTCCATCGCGAACGTTCACCCATTCTGGCCATCCAAGTGTGGCCCGCGCCATCATGTCGTTGACGCCATCCTCCAACATGAACGATCTCAAGACCATTCTACAACAACTGCTACAAGCTTGTCTCAGTGACACTCGACCAACGTCGGGCACGTCGTCCCAGGACGACCCTACTTTGCCACGTGTTCCGGCCGCCAGCTCCGTCACGTTCGAGGCGGTCAACAAACTCAAAGACGACACCACGTTCGCAAGATGGGACAGGGCACTCGAAATGTCAGTGCCTACCCTGGTCTATTGCTACCTTCAGACGGGGAACTTCCCGGCTGAATGGTCTCATGCACTCCAGGCCTCCTGGACGGACTATGTGCAAAGCATTCTATTCAATTTGCTCGACTCCTCGATTCAAATCCTTGTTCAATCCACAAAAACCGAAACCCCACATGAACTCTACATTTGGTTGAAGGATTGTTTCTCTCCTCGGGATGCTCAAGTGTACGCCAAACTTATCAAGCGCTTCTGGTCAATGCCCCAGATCCCCCTCACCTCACGAGCCGAGTTCGATCAACATGTCGACAACAACATCGCCCTTGCTACTGTGATTTGTTTGGGAAAAGTCAATATCGAACAAGTCCTCGTTGCCGCTCGTCTGTTCAACAATTTCAACGACGGCCTTAGCGCATGGCGTACAACGTTCCTTCAAATGCACGAGGGCAAGGACAAACTTCCTTGCCTCGAGGACATGATCAAATCGATGCGAACTGAAGCCTACAACATCATTGACAAACACCCTTCAGCATATATGTTGAACTCGGACAAGCCCCGCGCCTCGGCAACCCCACCCGGCCCGTGCCCCGCCTGCAAAATGGGTGCAGTGCACTGGATCCGCGAGTGCCCCAATGAGGAAGCGAGGAAGAAGTGGTACAATTGACCTTGATCCAATCGTCCAAGGCCGTCTAACAAACCGGCGGCACAAGCGCAATTCGCCCTTACCGCGGACAATATTCCAGATGAGGGTCCCAGCATTTCCTTTGCAGCCGCCTCTTTCCTCTCAGCCACTTCCGACGTGTCGAGCCTGCTCCTCGATTCTGCCGCCAGCCACCACATGGTCAACGACTCGTCAGCCTTTGTCAAACTTCACAAAACTTCAAGTGTTTGCATCGGCGGGGTCAGGGGTGCGCTTTCTTCGCAAGGCAAGGGCATCATTGAGCTCATCTCTTCCACCGGTGATCATATCCGTCTGTCCGACGTCTTCTTTGTCCCCGGGTGCCCTGCAAATCTCATCTCTATGTTTGCACTCATTAAAGACGGCATCATGCCCTCCTTCACCTTGGACGGACAGCTCTCACTGGTTAGGGGGGGCAAGTGCATCTGCACCGGCATGGCAAAAGCCGACCATTTGTTCCACCTGGATGCCCATCTTTGTATGCACACCGCTCTCGTCGCTGCTCGTGCTCCCAAAGTCCCACTGCTGACCCTCTACCGTCGCCTTGGCCACTGCTCTCTTTCTACTCTTAGGAAGTTGGCCAACAGCAATCAGGTGAAGGGGATTGAGTGGACTTATAGCGCCGATGACTGCAATGATTTTCAATGTGATGCATGCATGGCTTCCAAGGCGCACAAGCTGCCCTTCCCATTGTCCAAGTCTCACACTTCTCTTTCACTGGGGTTGGTCCACTTGGATCTTCTCATGTTCCCCGAGCCCTCTGTGAGCGGCCGACGCTACTTGATCACCTTCATCGACGACTTCTCCCGCAAAGCTTGGGCTTTCCCGCTCCTCCGCAAGAGCGATGCGCTAGCTGCCTTTCAACACTGGAAAGCAGAAGTTGAAAACTCGTCCGGAGCGAAAATCAAAACCCTGCGTTCCAACAATGGTGGCAAGTATACAGCTTTTGACAAGTTTTGCGCTGAGCAAGGGATCCGTCACGACAAATCGGTGCCCTACACCCCCGAACAGAACGGGCGCGCCGAGCGACTCAACCGATCGATCATCGAAGGCGTCTTGGCTCTGCTCACCTCTGGGAAGAAGCGACGCAGTACTATCTGGACTGCAAGAACCTCACGCCGCATGCAGGTCTCAACGGCAACATCCCCGATGCGATCTGGCACGGCGAACTGCAAGATCTCTCCCGACTTCACACGTTCGGCTGTCGCGCCTGGGCCACCATGCCCCAACACGAACGCACCAAGCTCGAGCCTAAGGGGACCCCACTGATCTTCATGCCAAGGCCTATCAACTGTATGACCCTGACACACAGTCTATCCGCATCAGTTGCAACGTCACGTTTATCAAGACCAAGTTCCCTGCGGCAAAACGACACATTTGCGCTCCCACAAAGCCAACTATTGTTCACACCACGGTCTTCCAGCCTGTACCTGTCAAAGTGCCTGCCCACCCCGCGGTCCCAGCGACCACATCATCGTCATCATCATCTGCCGCGTCCTCAATTGCACCATCGCAAGCGCCCTTGCCAACTACGTCCGCATCGTCCGACACTGCCTCCGACTCAGAGATGGACACACCTTGCCCGTCACCACGTGAACGCCTTGCCGCCGCGCCTCCTGCACCGCCATTGCCGCTATCAGACAACTCCACCAACAAGCTCAATCTCATTGCTAGCAATGATGCTTCTGAACCCGACACCATGCACGACGCTGCCACCACCAACGTCCTCCTTGAGTCGCCCCCATTCTCTGATGACAATGATTCGGATGACCCGATCGCACTGCTATCTTGAGTGTTCCAGTCTATTGCCTACAACGCCTCGCTTGATGCTTCTCAGGTGCTCGCCTATGTTGCCAGCAACACCTTGCTTGATACCCCACTCAACATGCTCCCATCCCGCGATGCCGACCCGACTCACTGGCACCAAGCAATGCAATCCACACACACTGAGGAATGGCAAGGCACCGCCATCGACGAGTTCGAATCGCTCCTTAACGAGTACAACGTCTACACAGTCCTCAATCTGGCCGCTTTGCCCAAGGGTGCCAAACTCTTGAGCTCCCACTTTGTCTTCCGCACCAAACGTGACCAGTTTGGAGATGTCAAATCTCGTAAAGTACGTCTCGTTGCAAATGGCAACACTCAGCGCCCCGGTGTCGACTTCAAGGAGCGTTTCTTGCCGGTCGTTTGCTTCACATCAATCCGAGCCCTCATAGCGATCACCGTCCTGCGCGGCTACAAGATCCACCAAGCCGACGTCAACAAGGCCTACTTGCACGGCAAGCTCGATCAGCCTCTCTACATGCGACCACCACAAGGCATCGACTTACCAGGCAAGATTCTCAAGCTTGACCAATCAATCTATGGGCTCAAGCAGGCCGGACGCATCTGGAACAAGGAGATCAATGCGACACTTTGTTCCCTCGGTTACACACCCACGGTTACGGATCAATGCGTATACACAAAGTGACACGGCGAGGACTGGCACTACATTGCACTCTATGTCGATGACCTGCTCCTCATCGGCCCCTCCGAGGCCAAAATCGAACGCGTGCTCTCCAAGCTCGAGGACATGTATGGCATCAAGCGACTTGGCGATGCAGAGTACGTTCTTGGCATACAACTCAAGCGTGGTGAAGATGGTTCAATCACCCTCTCTCAGGAGCGTTACCTCCAGGACGTACTCGAACGCTTCGATCTTGCCCTCACCAAGCCCGCCGCCACACCCATGCAGAAGAACCTGCTTCTTGAGCTCGATGAATCAACACCTACCGAGCACGAGCGGACGCGCTACCTCCAGGCAGTTGGTTCACTGATGTATGCTGCCCTCGGCACTCGTCCTGATCTTGCATACGCCGTCAGCTACCTTGCCCGATTCGCCAAGCAGCCTGGCCCGACGCACTGGACTGCAATCAAACACATTCTGCGCTACATTCGAGGTACAGTGTCCTATGGTCTACAGTACACACCTACTCCGGGCCTGCTCTATGGTTACTCTGACTCGAATTGGGGTGTGTGCATCCGAACTTCAAAGTCAACAATGGGCTACGCGTATTTCCTTGCCGGCGCGATGATTTCCTGGTGCTCAAAGCGATCCTCCCGCATCGCAGACTCCACCACCGACGCCGAGTACATCACTCTCTTGCAATCTTCCAAGGAGGCAATCCATCTTCAGCAGCTCTTGGGGGAACTTGGCATCCCAAGGACGGCACCGACCCTCATCTACGGCGACAACCAAGGTGCAAACTCCTTGACTTGTAACCCATCCTCGTTTGCAGGCACTCATCATATTCGCATTCAAGAGCACTTTGTTTGCGAGATGGTCAAGAAGTGCGAGATCAAAGTCAAATATATAGCCACAGCCAACATGGTCTCGGACATCCTCACCAAGGCCCTTGAACCGAAGCTCTTTGCTCGACATTGCGAAAATCTAGGCCTCCAAATGCCTGGAGCCTGATAGCGAGGGGGGGTGTCATTGTGTACATTACACTTGTAGGGACACCATCAACTCAGGCATGCGGAGATTGGCGGATGGGAACTAAGGTGTGCTTGGACCTCTGACCTTTGGACTTAGACCGTGCTAGACCTCCCGAGGGGCCACGACTAGCGCGGCTCTCTCTCTTTCCCTAACATTCCCAATCCTTTTCTACTTGGCATCTCCGTTTGCTCACTGCGCTGTTCCTTATAAGTGGGAGTGTATCCGCGAGTGGCCGACCCCTCACAACAAGACCGACGTCCAGCGTTTCCTCGGCACCGTCAATTGGATGCAAGACCACTGGAAGCACCGCGTGCAGCCGTGCTCCAGAATCGATAGACAGGATCAAAGTGGTAGTAATTCACGTCTAGAACCTCGGGTCAGTGACCTGGCGGAAGCCAAGAGGTTCCAGGCGCGCATGAGCTATATGTTCTAAGTCCCACATTCCATGGGCTTCCATAATCTCCTAACGGGCAAAGGCCTTATGGGCAGAGGCCCGGCCTTGCACTCTCCTCCTCCTGAACTAAACCCTCCCCTCCGTCCTCTTCTTCAACTCCCAGCGCCTGAGCGCCTCCGTCCCAACCAAGTTCTCGCGTGGCTCCATGGTGGCTTCGTGCTGCGGATAACCTTCCCACCAAACCCGGTAACGCTTCTTGCCCCTCGCTTTCTCTTCCAGGATTTCTTGCACGACCCACTCTTCTTGACCATCAACTAGGACTGGCTTTGGTCTTGCGGGTTCTCGATTCGGAAAATTGACAGGATTGTTGGGTCAATAACGGCAAAGCTTGCTCACATGAAACGTAGGGTGCAATCAATCGTCCTCATTAAGCTGCAGTGTGTAGTTCGAGGTAGCGGCATTTGTGGCAATGACCTTGTACGGTCCTTCAAATCGATCAAAGAGCTTTGCCGACTTGCAATATCCAGTCTTGAAGCAAAGCCGACGGTCATGGGTGTCCACCATGACTAAGTCCCCCACCGCAATGTCCGGCTCTGGACGGCGATGTCGATTGACTTGCTCCGCTTGTCGTACTTTGGTGGCGGCCAAAGCATCTCAAACCTCCACCAGCACAGCCTTCTGCTTGGAAATCAAGTCACTCGCTGCAGGTACGTCGGGCAGGTCCGGGCGGTTGAGAGACGTTGGTAACAGGCGAGGCGAACGACCTAGCACCACTTCAAACGGCAACTTGTTCATTGAGGCATTGACACTTGCGTTAATGGTGAACTCGATATTGGCCAGGTGTCGGACCCAATCGTTCTGCTGATGGTTGACGACGGCTTGCAGCGCTTGGATGGCAGTCTTGTTGGTCCGCTCGCTGCGACCGTCGGTCTCCGGATGAAATGACGTGGACATGGAGAGCCAAGTACCCATCAGATTGTGATACGCCCACCAGAAATGCGATGTGAATAGCTTGTCCCGATCTGAGACTAAGCAAGTAGGTGGTCTGAAGAAGCGGTGCCATCCCTCATGAAAGCATTTGGCGACGTCCTTTGCAGTATCGGTGGCCCTGCTAGGAAGCAAGCGCATGTAACCAGACAAGCAATTGGTGATAGTGAGGAGCATGTCAAACCCCTGACTCTTGGGCAAGGGACCCACAAAGTCAAGAGCCACTTCCTTCATTGGTTCGTTTGGCACGCTCAGCCCATGAGATGTTCCTACCGCGCCCGTAGTCCCTGCTTTGGTGCGTTGGCATACATTGCATGTCAAAACATAGGTGTCGCACAAGGACCGCATGCGCGGCCAGAAGAAGGTCCAAGACAAATGATGGAAGGTCTTGCGAGATCCGAAGTGTCCCAGCGCGTCGTGGGCATCGTGCAGTATGTCCTCCCGAAGTTGTGGCACCGCAGGTACAACCATCCTACCCTCGAAATAAAGCACATTGTCGACTTGGGAGAAGCCTGGCGATGAGTTGAGGTTGCGCTTGACTTGCTGGCAGAATGGATCGCTCTCGTAGCCTTCAACAATACGGCCACGCAGCTGAGTGTCCACATCCATCTCGGAAACTGCTTGGACCGAGTCGGACTCCACTTGTGGAAAGGAGTAACGACTCATTGCGTCTGCAACGGTGTTCTCACCTCCAGGAATGTATGTGATGTCAAAGTCATAGTCGGCTAAACGTTCGACCCAGCGAGCTTGACGCTTTGACAGATTTTCCTGCGTTTTGAGGTACTTCAGCAATTCATGATCCGTGAGGACAGTGAAATGAACGCCCATTAAGTTGACTCGCCACTGATGCAAAGCGCCCACCACCGCTAACAGCTCCTGCTCATGAGTTGGATAGTTGGCCTCCGCGCTGATGTATTGTCGAGACCAGTACGCAACCGGGTGTGCTTTCCGCCAATCTTGTCCTTGAAGCAAAACGGCCCCTATCCCAACATTGCTGGCGTCGGTCATAACCCACAGCGGATCAGCGAGTTCCGTGTGGTCGATCGGCTTGAGGCATGGCAGTGAGGTGACAATGGCTTTGATTGCGTTGAAGTGTTGCTCTTGCTCAACACCCCACATGAGTCGGACATTCGCGTTCTTTGAAGTTAAGTCCAAGAGAGGCTTTGTATGTTGAGTGAGGCCATTGATAAACTTGCGCAGATACTGGACAAGGCCCAGGAACCCCGGAGCTCGGTGACAGTCCGTGGACGCGGCCACTCCACAATACGGTCGACTTTTGACTGATCCGCCGCAATCCCGTTCCGCGAGATGACATGCCCCAGGAAGTCACACGACGTCGTGAAAAGTTTGGTCTTCTTTGGCGAGCAGTACAGATCAGCCCGACGCAGAGCTTCGAGCACCTCTCTGACATGAGTTTGATGGTCCTCGATGGTATTTGAGAATATGGTGATGTCGTCGAGGTAGACGAAGCAGCTTTTGCCGATGAGATTTGACAATGCTTCATTGACACGGCGTTGGTGCGTCGCTGGTGCGTTTGACAGGCCCATCGGCATGACGACCCATTCAAAGAGTCCCCAGGGGGTAGCCACCGCGGTCTTTGGTATGTCTTCCTTGGCCATCTTTGTCTGAAAGAAGCTATTTGTCATGTCAATCTTGGACCAGAAACGTGCCCTGGCTGAGACTGACAAGATCTTGTCTGGCAGTGGAAGCGGTGTGCGATCCGGGACTGTTGCTGCATTGAGGATCCGATAGTCGTTGACCCATCTTGGCATAATGGAAGGGTCCGTGTCCATTCCTTTCTTGGGGATGATGAAAGCCGGCAAAGAGTATTCAGACGATGATGGGCAAAGACGGCCGGCGGCGAGATGTTGATCCAGGAGACGTCGCCATGCTGTGCGCCAGCGCATTGGGGTGCCATAGGTTGGTTGTCGCGGAGTCTTCATGCCAGGTTTCAGCGCAATACGGTGACAAACTTTCGACTCGTACTGCGAGACAGGCAGTATGTCTGCCGGGAATCGATCCAAAAACTCGTTGCGAAATGCGGATTCAAGTGCTCGCAATCTAGACTCCTCCACTTGCTGCTCTTCGAGATGGGCAAGACATGCCCAAATGCTCGCCCGGACCGCTCCCTCCGATCACTTCTCCTTCTCCGGTTCGTCCATCAGATCAATACGCTCCCCCAACAGCGATGGATCAGGGGCCAGCACTTGACGTCGTTTGCAGTCGACCAGGATATTGTGTCGCTTCAGGAACAGACGGCCCAACACCACTCTCAACAACGTCAATGGCGCAATCTTCAGAACGACGTGATGGGTAGACCAGCGGCCGTTTGAGGTACAAAGTGGCACACACACAAATTCAGTGACTGGGTGCGAGACCTTATGGTTTTGGATTGCAACACTAACAGATGTGGGAACCTGCAGCTTCCTCCGTGTTAACCGTAGTTTGTCCACTTCCTTATCTGCGATGAAAGAAGCGGAAGCACCCGTGTCAACTAGAGCTCGCAAGACAGGGCCATCATCTGTTGTGAGCTTCACAGAGAGGGAAATGGGTTCGCACCTCTCGTCATCCGTGCCATTGTCGTATTCGTCATTGTACAGGCAGTGTAGCTGTTCGCCCTTGTCCTCAATATTGGCATTGGCATCGGTTATGGAGGCAAGTTGGTCTGGGGACATGGGTCCCTGTCGCCAACCCGCTGGAACTTTACAAGCTGAAGTCGCCCAGTTGGTGCACCCATCACTCATGTGGCCGGCATTGATCTTCCGGCACTTGAAACAGCCCCTATTGCTCTTGAGGAAGGCACGTTCACAATCAGTCATCAGAGGCGGTCGGATTTTGGATGGCAAAGACGTTGACAACGATGTGCTTGTGCGTGGCGGCTTGATAGTGTTGGTCGTGGGCGGAGGGTGGCCAAATCGTGTCGAAGCCTGAGCTGTCGCCTTCACCAAAGCACGCGTTGCACTGATGACTTGCCAAATCCTCCTAGCTTCCGCGTCGAAGGTCTGGTAATCAAAGTCCGGCTGCGTAGGAGTAACATCGGCCTTTAGTATTGAGGCATCCAGTTCGTCGGGTGACAACCCCATGCCCTTGATCACATCGGAGAGTCGAAGTCCCTGTGACAGCTCCTCGTCCATGTGAAGTAACAGCATATGGATGAACTGAGTATTGCTGACTAGGCTGACACCAAGTTCCAGTTGAAGGTCGCAGGCAGTCGTTGTGAATTCGCAGTAATCACCCGTCTGTCGTAGGTCATCAAGGTGTCGATAATGTTGCCACATGTAATCGAACGGCAATGCGCGAAGTGTCAAGTCGCGTTGAAAGGTGCGGTACGTCTTCTGGGCATGCGAGGCTGAGTCGCTGGAATACCACACCTTCAACTTGGGGTCGAGGAGCAGCTGGCCGATTGTGTCGATCTTGTCCGCATCAGTGTCGAGGTCCTTCTCTTTCTTGAAATAATGTTCATTGCAAGACCAGAACAGTCGAAGTCCGGACAGGGTGCGGTCGGCGCGGCAAAGGTAAGACGGCGTGTGTAATTTCCAGCGAGGGGGGGTGTCTTCCACCGGTCCGCTCATGATGTGCGGAACCGGCCGGTGGTTGTCGTCTGAGTCCGAGTCGGACAAAGCCGAAGTGGAATCGGTGTCGGAGGCTCCAGAGGCGGAGCTCTTGGAGTCGCTTGGTGGTAATGGCGTGAGCAGTGGTCCAGGTGTAGCGAAGTCTCTAGCCAACCTGGCGGCAGCGGTGCAAGTGACGGCGGGAATAATGACGTGTCCTGATTGTTGTCAAAAAAAAATTGGAAGCACCGCGTGCAGCCGTGCTCCAGAATCGATAGACAGGATCAAAGTGGTAGTAATTCACGTCTAGAACCTTGGGTCAGTGACCTGTACAAAGAATACACATACTAGTGAAGGTTACCCACCTAGAACCTTGGGTCAGTGTCCTGGCGGAAGCCAAGAGGTTCCAGGCGCGCGCGAGCTATATGTTCTAAGTCCCACATTCCATGGGCTTCCATAATCTCCTAACGGGCAAAGGCCTTATGGGCAGAGGCCCGGCCTTGCAATCACCTACTGCACCTCTCAACTACCTTGGAGCTGATCACAGCTTTGTTGGCGCAATCAACGTCGTGGTGTTGGAACAAGCAAGAGCAGCAGGCCTTTTGTGAGAATGAGTCCACTCTCAGCTCGCCAGGACAGCCGCGGCCTGCGCGCACCCCCGCGCGCGCGTCCCCCACGGATCAGGACTTAGGCGCTCGGCACTTGCCCAGCGCACCTGTGACTTTGCCAACGCCCGCTTCTGGGCTTAACCCTGAGTCAGGCGACTCTCCTGTTTAGCGTCCTTTTCATCACTTCTGCTTATCATTGTCAACATTTGACTCCTCCTAACGCAGTAGTGGTGAACGTCTCATAGGTTATAAGCCCAACGCGCTACCAGCTGCTATGACCACGCCACCACCCAACGACAGCACCTCCAACATGGGACAACCAGGGGCGACATCACCCCTTACGTCGAGCAAAAACTCCTCACTCCCTGCGGACCAACTTGCCTCCCTCGCAACGTTGCTGTCAAAACTTACCGCTGCTGCTTCGGGCACCACGTCGTCAGGGGCCACCCGCACCACCTTTCCCAAGCATGCACGCCTTGACGGCTCCAAGTCGTTTGCGAATTGGACACGCCAACTTCGCCTGTGCTTAGCGGATGACATCCGCTCCTATGTCCTCAACGACATCGTACCTGATGACTGGACGGCTTTGCAACGCTCCGCTCGTGATGCCATCGCTCGCGACATCATCGCAAACTCGATTGATTCCGCCGCAGTCTCGGCCGTACTCAACAAGATCCCCACCGCTGAACTCAAGGCGCCCAAGATCTACGCCACACTCAAGTTGCACTACACCCCTGATGATGCGACTCGCACGCTTGAACTTTTCTCGCGACTCTGGGGCTTCCGACCCATGCCAGGCATGGTGGCGGAATTCGACACCTGGATCACCGACTTCAAATCGGTCGCGCAAGAAATCATCGACGCAAAGACGACCATCAACGACGTTCTCGCCACGCTCGTTCTTGCAATCGCTCACCCCTTGCTTGAAAGCTTCAAAGCGACGTTCACCGATGAACAACAAACGAGACGCAGTCTTCCGGACATTGACGCACTCGCTGACCGTATGCGAGTCCAGCTTCGGTCAACGAACCTCTCGAACGAGCAATCGGCCCTCCTCGCATCATCGTCGGCAACCTCCTCCCGCCCCTCCCACAACCACTGCCTTGCCTGTTGCAGCTCTTCTCACCGCATTGCGCAGTGCCCTACAAGGGCCCAACACACACCGCCAGGACCCTGTCGCCACTGCAGAAAGAAGGGCCACTGGTCCTTCGACTGCAAGAAGGCCCCCGAGGTCAACAAGAAGTCAGGCAATGACGCCCCCGCCAACTCTAACGTCGAATTGCAACACCACGTCGGATTCCTTGTCACTGGTCTTCTCGCACGTCGTCACAAACTTTGCAACAACTCCTTTGTTGTTGACTTGGGTGCCACTGCACACTTGGTCCCGGACAAATCACTATTCACGACCTATCGTCACACGGTACCTACGAAGATTGGTGGCATCACAGGAGGCATCGACGCCGTCGGGTTGGGAAATGTTGCCTTCGTTGCCGCCTCAGGCCACCCGATTACACTCACTGGAGTGCTGCACACACCAGGCCTGAATGTCAACCTTCTTTTGGTCTCTTGCCTCTGCGATACGGATGACGTCCGTGTTGCCTTCACAAAACAAGGCATTGACATCGAGAAGGATGGCAACACTATTGCGGAAGGCACCAGGCTCGACAAAGGACTCTACTTGCTGGACGCTGAACATTCCCAATGTCAGCACCTTGCTCTCCTCTCTCGCTCTCAGACCTCCGTGCCCCTTCTGACCCTTCACCGCTGCCTTGGTCATCTTGCACCTTCCTCCATACAAAGGATGATTACCGCAGGCTTGCTGGAGGGTTTCGGGGCCGGATACAGCGACAAAGAGGTAGAGAAGTTTGTCTGCAATGCTTGCCTCAGTGCCAAAGGCCATCATCTTCCCTTTCCTGATTCGGAATCGCACTCTCAGGAGAGACTTGGCCTTGTGCACAGCGACGTGCTTTCCTTCCCCGAGCGGTCCCGGACTGGCAAGCGTTACCTTGTCACATTCCTCGATGACTACTCCCGCAAACTCTGGACCTACGCGATTGGACACAAAAGCGAAGTCTTTGGCGTCTTCAAGACATGGCTTACCGAAGTCAAACTGGAGACGGGCGTGACACTGAAGGTACTGCACACTGACAACGGCGGCGAATATTGTTCAAGAGCATTCACAGAGTTCTGCAAGGCACGAGGCACACGTCAACAGTACTCTATCCCACACACACCTCAGCAGAACGGGTCAACCGTTCCATTGTCAAAGGAGTCCTTGCACTTCTTGCAGACGCCCACCTACCCAACACTTTTTGGGAAGAAGCTGTAGCTTACTTCGTCTACTGCAAGAATTGGTGTCAACATTCCGCCCTGGACAAGGCAACACCGGACTTCATCTGGCAGGGCCACCGCACCAATGCCTCGGCGCTTCACCCATTTGGCTGCACAGCTTGGCTCACGGTCGCGCCCAAACTTCGCTCTAAGCTCGACCCAAAAGCGACCCGTGTCCTCTTTGTTGGCTACAACCTGGCTTCCAAAGCCTTTCGTTTCTACGACACCAACACCGACAAGTTCATACTTGGCAGAAATGCCACATTCTTGGATACCAAGTTCCCCGGATTACAAGGCAACTCGGCTGCGCACAAAATCGACTCACACTACGCCAACGCTTCCCACACCAAACCTCAAACCACTATCAAGATGGGGACCCCACTAGTAAGGACGGCGCAGATGGACGTCTCATCACACTCTGATGATCCCGTCCTGAGCGCCGCTGCGAATCCTTACCTAATTCCACCGATACTGCGCAGTCCTTGTCACCATTGCCCGCCTCGTCACCCGCGCCGTCCTTGCCACCATCGCCAGCACTGTCCTTGGCCACTTCATCGTCATCCTCGGTTTTGCCAACCGTCTCCAACGACTCCGACAATCCTCTTGACTTGATCGGCTCACATGCCCAAGTTCGCCTCAACTTACTGAACGTGCACCGCTTGGACGATGATGCCTACCGCGAGCCCATATCCGCCGAGGACTCACCCGATGAACTCGACCTCATTGGATGTCACTTGCGCGACGAATCACCGGACGAAATCGATTTCCTCACCCAACATCATTGCGCTTTCATTGCCACCAACGACGACACCTCTGACACGGAAGCTATTCAACCTGTCAAGTCCATCACCAGCAATTCACAGACCTGGCGCGAGGCAATGTCCAGTGACCAGCGTGAGGTATGGGCCAAGGCCGCCAATGATGAATTCACCTCCATGCACAATGACTTCAAGGTCTTCACCATTGAGGACAGATCCACGGTGCCTGCAGGCACGACCATTGTTACATCCAAGTTCGTATGGAAAACGAAACGGAACGCACTCGGGGATGTCACTGGTCACAAGGCACGGCTTGTTGCGCAAGGAAACCGCCAATGCAATGGTATTGACTTTGCTGAAACATTTGCACCGGTTGCACGTTTCTCCTCGATTTGCTCACTTCTTGCTTTGGCGGCTGCCAATGGCCTACACGTACACCAGGTGGACATCGACAAGGCATATCTTCATGGCGATCTCAATTACAATATCTGGATGACGGCACCGCGTGGCTTTGATTTTCCCGGTAACAAGGTACTCCGACTGCGCCGTTCCATCTATGGGCTCAAACAGGCTGGTCAAATCTGGAATCGACACATCGACACGTCTCTCCAAGACCTTGGTTACACCGCCACCGGCACCGATCACTGCGTGTATTCCCAACTTGACGATCGCCACCGGCCGCACTACATTGCGCTATACGTCGATGACCTCCTCATCATCAGTCCGGACTTGGCCGAAATTGAGCGCATTATCTCAGGCCTTGAGCAACGCTATGGACTAAAGCGCCTTGGCCCCGCCAAGTACATTCTCGGCATCCAGATTCAACGCCTTGACAACGGCTCCATTGCCCTCTCCCAGGAACGGTACATCATGGACATGCTTGCCCGGTTTCACTTCGACACTACCACACGCGGCACTATGGTCCCAATGACTCCCGGCCTCTCACTTACAACCATCCCGGGTCAAGGCACCAAACGGATCAGGTCATGGTATCTACAGGCTATTGGCTCGCTTCTCTACATCTCACTGGGCACTCGCCCAGACATTGCCTTTGCCGTATCCTATCTGGCCCGCTTTGCTAACAACCCCGGCCGTTGTCATTGGATTGCAGTGAAACATGTCCTATGCTACTTGCGGGCCACCTATCGCAATGAACTCCTGTACGCTCGAGGCTCGGCTTGTATCACGGGTGTGGCAGGCTACTCCGATGCTAATTGGGGGGCCTGTGTCGACACATCGGTGTCCACCATGGGCTACGTCTTCTACATTGCCGGATCCGCCGTATCATGGTCATCCAAACGCCAGACCCAAGTAGCCGACTCTACAACCAATGCCAAGTACCTCGCACTCTCGCATGCTGGCAAGGAGGGAATTTACCTCAGTCAGCTGCTTGAGGAACTCCATGTCAAACCTGTTGCACCCACTCACATCTTTACTGACAACAAAGCCACTGCCGCAGTTGCCCGTGACCCTGTCCGAGTCTCTGGCACTTGGCACATACGCTTGCGCAAGCACTTTGTTTGCGACATGGTGAACCGGGGTGACATTTCCCTCTCACACATGGGAACAAACAACATGGTCGCCAACATTTTCACAAAGGCACTTGGTCCTAAGGTATTCTTGACTCATTGCTATGCCCTTGGCCTGCGCACTAGACACCCGCGGCTCCAGTCTGACTCGCATTCGCGTGGGGGGGGGGGGGGGGGGGTGTGAGAATGAGTCCACTCTCAGCTCGCCAGGACAGCCGCGGCCTGCGTGCACCCCCGCGCGCGCATCCCCCACGGATCAGGACTTAGGCGCTCGGCACTTGCCCAGCGCACCTGCAACTTTGCCAACGCCCGCTTCTGGGCTTAACCCTGAGTCGGGCGACTCTCCTGCTTAGCATCCTTCTCATCACTTCTGCTTATCATTGTCAACATTCGACTCCTCCTAACGCAGTAGTGGTGAACGTCTCATACACGCCATGTCCCTTGACTTAAAACCCGCCTTCAGCAATGGCATGTCAAGCTTCACTCTTCATGTGGTGTTCTCCATATGCGGTGATGGATCTCGATTGTCGGTCGACATTCCTGTGTTCTGTTCTTGGTCTGTTCGGGGTTTGGTTCAGGGTTCTGGGGCGGGGACGGTGTTTGAAGCCATTTTGCGGGGCTGGGCAGGGGCAGGGCAAGGGTCGAGTTTGTGTTTGTGTTCGAGTTTGGGTTCTGCTTCTGCTTCTGATTCGGGTTCAAGTTTGGGTTCAGTCTGGTTCAGGTTCGAGGTCGAGGTTTAACATTGGGTGAGGACGGAGTCATACAGCCGAGTTATCGTTTTCAAAAAAAAAGTGAAAGGCACGAGATCGCTCTCGAGCCTCACTGATTCCGAGTCCAAACAGAAAGGATCAAACAGTGTAATTCGCAGGCGAAGAAAGACTACTGAAAGGACTAAGGTCAAGAGGTGCCCATGGTGCCGTGCGCGAGTAAAGCTTGAGTCCGCTGAGGTTGGCTCGAGGTCGTCGTGAGGCATAAGTGGAGTGGTGCAGGGAGCACAGGCACAGCCGCAGGTGCGCAAAGTCCGAACTTGAGATTGGCAGAATCCCATTCATGACAGGCTGCGTGGTCGGTGTAGATTTTGAACAGGTGTTGACAGCCTTCAAGATAGTGCCACCAGATTTTGATGCATTTGACGATTGCCAGAAGCTCCTTGTCGTGAATTTCGTAATTCTGTTCAGCAGGTAAATTCTTGCGTGAAATGAAGGCAACAGGACGTAATTGGCCGTCAGTGACTTGAGAGAGAATCCCAGAAATTGCATAGTTGGATGCATCTGTTTCGATGATACTGGAGAGCGAGGGGTTGAAGTGGCACAGAATTGCGCCAGAGGTGAAGAGTTGCTTGAGTCGATTGAGAGAAGAGAGCGTGGAAGAGTTGGAAACAAAAGGAGTGTTTTTCTTGAGGAGTCGTGTGAGAGGACCATTGATAGAAGTTGCAGAAGCCAAGAAATTGTTGAAGTTCCTTGAGAGTGGTTGGAGTGGGCCATGAGGTGATTGCTTTGACTTTTTCTTGAGACATTGAAACTCCAGAAGGCAAGATGATGAAACCAAGATATTCCATTGAAGCCTGGTTGAATTCGCATTTCTTGGGGTTACAGTAGAGTTTGTTGTTGATGAGGCGCTGCAGGACTTCCCAAATGTGCCGAGTATGTTGAGATTTGTTGCCAGAGAAGATCAGGATGTCGACGAGATAAACGAGCACATAGACGTCGAGAAGGTTGCGGAAGATAGAGTTCATGAGGTGTTGGAAAGTGGCAGGGGCATTGGTGAGACCAAAGGGCATAACAAGGCACTCAAAGTGTCCATAGCGCGTTCAAAATGTGGTCTTCCATTTGTCACTTTCTTTGATTTGAACCAGATTGTAGCCAGAGCGAAGGTCCAGTTTGGTGTAGATCTTGGCGCCGCGTATTTGGTCAAGGGCTTCAGGGATGAGTGGCAGAGGGTAACGATTTTTATGAGTGATCCTATTGAGGCCACGGTAGTCCACACACAGACAAAGCGATCCATCCTTCTTGCACATGAATAAGACAGGGGCGCCTGTGGGCGAGGTGGAAGCACGGATGAAATTCTTGGACAGGTTTTCCTTGAGCCATGAAGAAAGGGTTTGGAGTTTGGTTTTGGAGAGAGGGTAGAGAGGACCAAAGGGAGGTGTTGTGTTGTCTTCGAGGTCAATACTGATTGAATTCCAGATGGGGTGGCAATTGGTTGGCTGTGGATCTGGAGAACGCGGCAAGGAGGTGGTGATATTCTGGGGGCACAAGATTTTTCAATGATTTGAGATATTCTGGAGAGTCTGGGTTATTGTCTGAGAATGATTGAGGGGGGGCAGGGCTTGATGACAAGAGCTGGTGGGATGCCGGGTTGTAGAACAGTAGTCCGTGATGGTTCTTGCTGTCATTGATGAGGTGTTCAAAGGCGAAGCTTGAAGCGAAAGAGATGTCAAGATGTTTGTGGTCAAAGGGGACAAGAGGAGCTCCTTTGATCGAGACATTGATGGGCTGAGTATGACCCAGAGCGCAGGATTGACAAGAGTATACAAGAACGTTCGGTTTCTAATCGATGATGGGATTGTGGAAGCGGAGCCATGGCATTCCAAGGACAAGAGAATAAGTTCCAAGTTGAGTCACATCAGCACAAAGGCTTTGAGTGTGCCCATTGAATTGGACTTCAAGATGAACAAAATGGGTGATGTGGCCAGATTGGATTGGTCGTCCATCAATCACGTAGAGCGGGATGGGCGTCGGATGTGCAATGAGCTCAAGATGGTTGTCTTGCACAAACGACTCAGAAACAAAGATAGAGGATGCGCCAGAGTCACAGAGACAGTGGCCAGACCGGGATGAGAACTTGAGATTGAATATGAGGGGCAGAATGAGGTGGTCTTCGGGAAGCGGGTCGAATTTTGTTGCGAATATCAAGAACTTGGAGGCAACGAGACTTGTGGAAGCAGTGTGCCGGTGCAGGACATCCTCAGACTGGCACAGAGACTGAGGATGCCTTAGTTTTCCAAGTCAGGGGCAGGGTTGGCCGAAGGATCGGTGATTGTGAATGAGGCATTGAGAGTGGTGTGTCTTGGGATCATTGGTGGCGCGGTGGGACATTGGGCGCGAAGGTGTTGATCACTGGCGCACCACATGCAGAGGTGGTTTGTACGGCAGCGGAGTTTTTCCTCATTGGATAGGGGTCCTCGACAACTGCGCATTGCATCAAGATCCATGGGAGCTGGGCCGGAGGAGTTTGCCGCAGAGGGGCTTGCTTGCAGTTGAGAAACGGGGCTAGTGCGTGAAGGGCTGTTGACGTTGTGATGGTACTGCCAATTGTTTTGACAAAATTGTGTCGAGGAGTTTGTTTTGTGGCGCGCAAGGTGCAGCTTGTTGTTGACCTTGATTGCCAGTTCAATGAGAGTTTGGAGATCTTGAGGGTCGTCGTGAAGCACCAGTTGAGCTTGAAGATCGAGCTTGAGACCCTTGTGGAAGTGAGCAATGAGTGCGGCCTGGTTCCAGTCCAACTGAGACGATATCTGAGTAAATTTGGATGCGTAAACCGAGGCTGGGCCGGACTGAACAAGGGACATGAGTTGACGAGTAAGGTTGTTCCTGTAGTTGGGATCACCTAGGACAAGTTTGGCTTGATCAAGGAATTCTAGTAGTTGGAAAACCACTCAGGCTTGGAGTTGTCCTTGGCATTGATAGCATGTTTGAAGTGTTTGAATGCGTTGCCAGTGAGATGCAAGATGATGAATGCGATTGTTGTGGAAGCACCGCGTGCAGCCGTGCTCCAGAATCAATAGACAGGATCAAAGTGGTAGTAATTCACGTCTAGAACCTCGGGTCAGTGACCTCTACAAAGAATACACATACTAGTGAAGGTTACCCACCTAGAACCTTGGGTCAGTGACCTGGCGGAAGCCAAGAGGTTCCAGGCGCGCGCGAGCTATATGTTCTAAGTCCCACATTCCATGGGCTTCCATAATCTCCTAACAGGCAAAGGCCTGGCCTTGCACTCTCCTCCTCCTGAACTAAACCCTCCCCTCCGTCCTCTTCTTCAACTCCCAGCGCCTGAGCGCCTCCGTCCCAACCAAGTTCTCGCGTGGCTCCATGGTGGCTTCGTGCTGCGGATAACCTTCCCACCAAACCCGGTAACGCTTCTTGCCCCTCGCTTTCTCTTCCAGGATTTCTTGCACGACCCACTCTTCTTGACCATTGACTAGGACTGGCTTTGGTCTTGCGGGTTCTCGATTCGGAAAATTGACAGGATCATTGGGTCGATAACGGCAAAGCTTGCTCACATGAAACGTAGGGTGCGATCGATCGTCCTCATTAAGCTGCAGTGTGTAGTTCGAGGTAGCGGCATTTGTGGCAATGACCTTGTACGGTCCTTCAAATCGATCAAAGAGCTTTGCTGACTTGCGATATCCAGTCTTGAAGCGAAGCCGACAGTCACGGGTGTCCACCATGACCAAGTCCCCCACCGCAATGTCCGGCTCTGGACGGCGATGTTGATTGACTTGCTCCGCTTGTCGTACTTTGGCGGCGGCCAAAGCATCTCAAACCTCCACCAGCACAGCCTTCCGCTCGGAAATCAAGTCACTCGCTGCAGGTACGTCGGGCAGGTCCGGGCGGTTGAGAGACGTTGGTAACAGGCGAGGCAAACAACCTAGCACCACTTCAAACGGCGACTTGTTTGTTGAGGCATTGACACTTGCGTTAATGGCGAACTCGATATTGGCCAGGTGTCGGACCCAATTGTTCTGCTGACGGTTGATGATGGCTTGCAGCGCTTGGATGGCAGTCTTGTTGGTCCACTCGCTGCGACCATCGGTCTCTGGATGAAACGACGTGGACATGGAGAGCCAAGTACCCATCAGATTGTGATATGCCCACCAGAAATGCGATGTGAATAGCTTGTCCCGATCTGAGACTAAGCAAGTAGGTGGTCTGAAGAAGCGGTGCCATCCCTCATGAAAGCGTTTGGCGACGTCCTTTGCAGTATCGGCGGCCCTGCTAGGAAGCAAGCGCATGTAACCAGACAAGTGATTGGTGATAGTGAGGAGCATGTCAAACCCCTGACTCTTGGGCAAGGGACCCACAAAGTCAAGAGCCACTTCCTTCATTGGTTTGTTTGGCATGCTCAGCCCATGAGATGTTCCTACCGCGCCCGTAGTCCCTGCTTTGGTGCGTTGGCATACATCGCATGTCAAAACATAGGCATCGCACGAGGACCGCATGCGCGGCCAGAAGAAGGTCCGAGACAAATGATGGAAGGTCTTGCGAGATCCGAAGTGTCCCAGCGCGTCGTGGGCGTCGTGCAGTATGTCCTCCCGAAGTTGTGGCACCGCAGGTACAACCATCCTACCCTCGAAATAAAGCACATTGTCGACTTGGGAGAAGCCTGGCGATGAGTCGAGGTTGCGCTTGACTTGCTGGCAGAATGGATCGCTCCCGTAGCCTTTGACAATACGGCCACGCAGCTGAGTGTCCACATCCATCTCGGAAACCGCTTGGACCGAGTCGGACTCCACTTGTGGAAAGGAGTAACGACTCATTGCGTCTGCAACGGTGTTCTCACCTCCAGGAATGTATGTGATGTCAAAGTCATAGTCGGCTAAACATTTGACCCAGCAAGCTTGATGCTTCGACAGATTTTCCTGCGTTTTGAGGTACTTCAGTGATTCATGATCCGTGAGGACAGTGAAATGAATGCCCATTAAGTTGACTCGCCACTGACGCAAAGCGCCCACCACCGCTAACAGCTCCTGCTCATGAGTTGGATAGTTGGCCTCTGCACTGATGTATTGTCGAGACCAGTACGCAACTGGGTGTGCTTTCCGCCAATCTTGTCCTTGAAGCAAAACGGCGCCTATCCCAACATTGTTGGCGTCGGTCATAACCCACAGTGGATCAGCAAGTTCCGTGTGGTCGATCGGCTTGAGGCATGGCAGCGAGGTGACAATGGCTTTGATTGCGTTGAAGTGTCGCTCTTGCTTGACACCCCACATGAGTTGGACATTCGCGTTCTTCGAAGTTAAGTCCAAGAGAGGCTTTGTATGTTGAGCGAGGCCATTGATAAACTTGCGCAGATACTGGACAAGGCCCAGGAACCCCTGGAGCTCGGTGACAGTCCGTGGACGCGGCCACTCCACAATACGGTCGACTTTTGACTGATCCGCCGCAATCCCGTTCCGCGAGATGACATGCCCCAGGAAGTCACACGACGTCGTGAAAAGTTTGGTCTTCTTTGGCGAGCAGTACAGATCAGCCCGACGCAGAGCTTCGAGCACCTCTCTGACATGAGTTTGATGGTCCTCGATGGTATTTGAGAATATGGTGATGTCGTCGAGGTAGACGAAGCAGCTTTTGCCGATGAGATTTGACAATGCTTCATTGACACGGCGTTGGTGCGTCGCTGGTGCGTTTGACAGGCCCATCGGCATGACGACCCATTCAAAGAGTCCCCAGGGGGTAGCCACCGCGGTCTTTGGTATGTCTTCCTTGGCCATCTTTGTCTGAAAGAAGCTATTTGTCATGTCAATCTTGGACCAGAAACGCGCCCTGGCTGAGACTGACAAGATCTCGTCCGGCAGTGGAAGCGGTGTGCAATCCGGGACTGTTGCTGCATTGAGGATCCGATAGTCGTTGACCCATCTTGGCATAATGGAAGGGTCCGTGTCCATTCCTTTCTTGGGGATGATGAAAGCCGGCAAAGAGTATTCAGACAATGATGGGCAAAGACGGCCGGCGGCGAGATGTTGATCCAGGAGACGTCGCCATGCTGTGCGCCAGCGCATTGGGGTGCCATAGGTTGGTTGTCGCGGAGTCTTCATGCCAGGTTTCAGCGCAATACGGTGACAAACTTTCGACTCGTACTGCGAGACAGGCAGTATGTCTGCCGGGAATCGATCCAAAAACTCGTTGTGAAATGCGGATTCAAGTGCTCGCAATCTAGACTCCTCCACTTGCTGCTCTTTGAGATGGGTGAGACATGCCCAAATGCTTGCCCAGACCGCTCCCTCCAACCACTTCTCCTTCTCCGGTTCGTCCATCAGATCGATACGCTCCCCCAACAGCAATGGATCAGGGGCCAGCACTTGACGTCGTTTGCAGTCAACCAAGATATCGTGTCGCTTCAGGAATGGACGGCCCAACACCACTCTCAATGACATCAACGGCGCAATCTTCAGAATGATGTGATGGGTAGACCAGCGGCCATTCGAGGTACAAAGTGGCACACACACAAATTCAGTGACTGGGTGCGAGACCTTATGGTTTTGGATTGCAACACTAACAGATGTGGGAACCTGCAGCTTCCTCCGTGTTAACCGTAGTTTGTCCACTTCCTTATCTGCGATGAAAGAAGCGGAAGCACCCGTGTCAACTAGAGCTCGCAAGACAGGGCCATCATCTGTTGTGAGCTTCACAGAGAGGGAAATGGGTTCGCACCTCTCGTCATCCGTGCCATTGTCGTATTCGTCATTGTACAGGCAGTGTAGCTGTTCGCCCTTGTCCTCAATATTGGCATTGGCATCGGTTATGGAGGCAAGTTGGTCTGGGGACATGGGTCCCTGTCGCCAACCCGCTGGAACTTTACAAGCTGAAGTCGCCCAGTTGGTGCACCCATCACTCATGTGGCCGGCATTGATCTTCCGGCACTTGAAACAGCCCCTATTGCTCTTGAGGAAGGCACGTTCACAATCAGTCATCAGAGGCGGTCGGATTTTGGATGGCAAAGACGTTGACAACGATGTGCTTGTGCGTGGCGGCTTGATAGTGTTGGTCGTGGGCGGAGGGTGGCCAAATCGTGTCGAAGCCTGAGCTGTCGCCTTCACCAAAGCACGCGTTGCACTGATGACTTGCCAAATCCTCCTAGCTTCCGCGTCGAAGGTCTGGTAATCAAAGTCCGGCTGCGTAGGAGTAACATCGGCCTTTAGTATTGAGGCATCCAGTTCGTCGGGTGACAACCCCATGCCCTTGATCACATCGGAGAGTCGAAGTCCCTGTGACAGCTCCTCGTCCATGTGAAGTAACAGCATATGGATGAACTGAGTATTGCTGACTAGGCTGACACCAAGTTCCAGTTGAAGGTCGCAGGCAGTCGTTGTGAATTCGCAGTAATCACCCGTCTGTCGTAGGTCATCAAGGTGTCGATAATGTTGCCACATGTAATCGAACGGCAATGCGCGAAGTGTCAAGTCGCGTTGAAAGGTGCGGTACGTCTTCTGGGCATGCGAGGCTGAGTCGCTGGAATACCACACCTTCAACTTGGGGTCGAGGAGCAGCTGGCCGATTGTGTCGATCTTGTCCGCATCAGTGTCGAGGTCCTTCTCTTTCTTGAAATAATGTTCATTGCAAGACCAGAACAGTCGAAGTCCGGACAGGGTGCGGTCGGCGCGGCAAAGGTAAGACGGCGTGTGTAATTTCCAGCGAGGGGGGGTGTCTTCCACCGGTCCGCTCATGATGTGCGGAACCGGCCGGTGGTTGTCGTCTGAGTCCGAGTCGGACAAAGCCGAAGTGGAATCGGTGTCGGAGGCTCCAGAGGCGGAGCTCTTGGAGTCGCTTGGTGGTAATGGCGTGAGCAGTGGTCCAGGTGTAGCGAAGTCTCTAGCCAACCTGGCGGCAGCGGTGCAAGTGACGGCGGGAATAATGACGTGTCCTGATTGTTGTCAAAAAAAAATTGGAAGCACCGCGTGCAGCCGTGCTCCAGAATCGATAGACAGGATCAAAGTGGTAGTAATTCACGTCTAGAACCTTGGGTCAGTGACCTGTACAAAGAATACACATACTAGTGAAGGTTACCCACCTAGAACCTTGGGTCAGTGTCCTGGCGGAAGCCAAGAGGTTCCAGGCGCGCGCGAGCTATATGTTCTAAGTCCCACATTCCATGGGCTTCCATAATCTCCTAACGGGCAAAGGCCTTATGGGCAGAGGCCCGGCCTTGCAATCACCTACTGCACCTCTCAACTACCTTGGAGCTGATCACAGCTTTGTTGGCGCAATCAACGTCGTGGTGTTGGAACAAGCAAGAGCAGCAGGCCTTTTGTGAGAATGAGTCCACTCTCAGCTCGCCAGGACAGCCGCGGCCTGCGCGCACCCCCGCGCGCGCGTCCCCCACGGATCAGGACTTAGGCGCTCGGCACTTGCCCAGCGCACCTGTGACTTTGCCAACGCCCGCTTCTGGGCTTAACCCTGAGTCAGGCGACTCTCCTGTTTAGCGTCCTTTTCATCACTTCTGCTTATCATTGTCAACATTTGACTCCTCCTAACGCAGTAGTGGTGAACGTCTCATAGGTTATAAGCCCAACGCGCTACCAGCTGCTATGACCACGCCACCACCCAACGACAGCACCTCCAACATGGGACAACCAGGGGCGACATCACCCCTTACGTCGAGCAAAAACTCCTCACTCCCTGCGGACCAACTTGCCTCCCTCGCAACGTTGCTGTCAAAACTTACCGCTGCTGCTTCGGGCACCACGTCGTCAGGGGCCACCCGCACCACCTTTCCCAAGCATGCACGCCTTGACGGCTCCAAGTCGTTTGCGAATTGGACACGCCAACTTCGCCTGTGCTTAGCGGATGACATCCGCTCCTATGTCCTCAACGACATCGTACCTGATGACTGGACGGCTTTGCAACGCTCCGCTCGTGATGCCATCGCTCGCGACATCATCGCAAACTCGATTGATTCCGCCGCAGTCTCGGCCGTACTCAACAAGATCCCCACCGCTGAACTCAAGGCGCCCAAGATCTACGCCACACTCAAGTTGCACTACACCCCTGATGATGCGACTCGCACGCTTGAACTTTTCTCGCGACTCTGGGGCTTCCGACCCATGCCAGGCATGGTGGCGGAATTCGACACCTGGATCACCGACTTCAAATCGGTCGCGCAAGAAATCATCGACGCAAAGACGACCATCAACGACGTTCTCGCCACGCTCGTTCTTGCAATCGCTCACCCCTTGCTTGAAAGCTTCAAAGCGACGTTCACCGATGAACAACAAACGAGACGCAGTCTTCCGGACATTGACGCACTCGCTGACCGTATGCGAGTCCAGCTTCGGTCAACGAACCTCTCGAACGAGCAATCGGCCCTCCTCGCATCATCGTCGGCAACCTCCTCCCGCCCCTCCCACAACCACTGCCTTGCCTGTTGCAGCTCTTCTCACCGCATTGCGCAGTGCCCTACAAGGGCCCAACACACACCGCCAGGACCCTGTCGCCACTGCAGAAAGAAGGGCCACTGGTCCTTCGACTGCAAGAAGGCCCCCGAGGTCAACAAGAAGTCAGGCAATGACGCCCCCGCCAACTCTAACGTCGAATTGCAACACCACGTCGGATTCCTTGTCACTGGTCTTCTCGCACGTCGTCACAAACTTTGCAACAACTCCTTTGTTGTTGACTTGGGTGCCACTGCACACTTGGTCCCGGACAAATCACTATTCACGACCTATCGTCACACGGTACCTACGAAGATTGGTGGCATCACAGGAGGCATCGACGCCGTCGGGTTGGGAAATGTTGCCTTCGTTGCCGCCTCAGGCCACCCGATTACACTCACTGGAGTGCTGCACACACCAGGCCTGAATGTCAACCTTCTTTTGGTCTCTTGCCTCTGCGATACGGATGACGTCCGTGTTGCCTTCACAAAACAAGGCATTGACATCGAGAAGGATGGCAACACTATTGCGGAAGGCACCAGGCTCGACAAAGGACTCTACTTGCTGGACGCTGAACATTCCCAATGTCAGCACCTTGCTCTCCTCTCTCGCTCTCAGACCTCCGTGCCCCTTCTGACCCTTCACCGCTGCCTTGGTCATCTTGCACCTTCCTCCATACAAAGGATGATTACCGCAGGCTTGCTGGAGGGTTTCGGGGCCGGATACAGCGACAAAGAGGTAGAGAAGTTTGTCTGCAATGCTTGCCTCAGTGCCAAAGGCCATCATCTTCCCTTTCCTGATTCGGAATCGCACTCTCAGGAGAGACTTGGCCTTGTGCACAGCGACGTGCTTTCCTTCCCCGAGCGGTCCCGGACTGGCAAGCGTTACCTTGTCACATTCCTCGATGACTACTCCCGCAAACTCTGGACCTACGCGATTGGACACAAAAGCGAAGTCTTTGGCGTCTTCAAGACATGGCTTACCGAAGTCAAACTGGAGACGGGCGTGACACTGAAGGTACTGCACACTGACAACGGCGGCGAATATTGTTCAAGAGCATTCACAGAGTTCTGCAAGGCACGAGGCACACGTCAACAGTACTCTATCCCACACACACCTCAGCAGAACGGGTCAACCGTTCCATTGTCAAAGGAGTCCTTGCACTTCTTGCAGACGCCCACCTACCCAACACTTTTTGGGAAGAAGCTGTAGCTTACTTCGTCTACTGCAAGAATTGGTGTCAACATTCCGCCCTGGACAAGGCAACACCGGACTTCATCTGGCAGGGCCACCGCACCAATGCCTCGGCGCTTCACCCATTTGGCTGCACAGCTTGGCTCACGGTCGCGCCCAAACTTCGCTCTAAGCTCGACCCAAAAGCGACCCGTGTCCTCTTTGTTGGCTACAACCTGGCTTCCAAAGCCTTTCGTTTCTACGACACCAACACCGACAAGTTCATACTTGGCAGAAATGCCACATTCTTGGATACCAAGTTCCCCGGATTACAAGGCAACTCGGCTGCGCACAAAATCGACTCACACTACGCCAACGCTTCCCACACCAAACCTCAAACCACTATCAAGATGGGGACCCCACTAGTAAGGACGGCGCAGATGGACGTCTCATCACACTCTGATGATCCCGTCCTGAGCGCCGCTGCGAATCCTTACCTAATTCCACCGATACTGCGCAGTCCTTGTCACCATTGCCCGCCTCGTCACCCGCGCCGTCCTTGCCACCATCGCCAGCACTGTCCTTGGCCACTTCATCGTCATCCTCGGTTTTGCCAACCGTCTCCAACGACTCCGACAATCCTCTTGACTTGATCGGCTCACATGCCCAAGTTCGCCTCAACTTACTGAACGTGCACCGCTTGGACGATGATGCCTACCGCGAGCCCATATCCGCCGAGGACTCACCCGATGAACTCGACCTCATTGGATGTCACTTGCGCGACGAATCACCGGACGAAATCGATTTCCTCACCCAACATCATTGCGCTTTCATTGCCACCAACGACGACACCTCTGACACGGAAGCTATTCAACCTGTCAAGTCCATCACCAGCAATTCACAGACCTGGCGCGAGGCAATGTCCAGTGACCAGCGTGAGGTATGGGCCAAGGCCGCCAATGATGAATTCACCTCCATGCACAATGACTTCAAGGTCTTCACCATTGAGGACAGATCCACGGTGCCTGCAGGCACGACCATTGTTACATCCAAGTTCGTATGGAAAACGAAACGGAACGCACTCGGGGATGTCACTGGTCACAAGGCACGGCTTGTTGCGCAAGGAAACCGCCAATGCAATGGTATTGACTTTGCTGAAACATTTGCACCGGTTGCACGTTTCTCCTCGATTTGCTCACTTCTTGCTTTGGCGGCTGCCAATGGCCTACACGTACACCAGGTGGACATCGACAAGGCATATCTTCATGGCGATCTCAATTACAATATCTGGATGACGGCACCGCGTGGCTTTGATTTTCCCGGTAACAAGGTACTCCGACTGCGCCGTTCCATCTATGGGCTCAAACAGGCTGGTCAAATCTGGAATCGACACATCGACACGTCTCTCCAAGACCTTGGTTACACCGCCACCGGCACCGATCACTGCGTGTATTCCCAACTTGACGATCGCCACCGGCCGCACTACATTGCGCTATACGTCGATGACCTCCTCATCATCAGTCCGGACTTGGCCGAAATTGAGCGCATTATCTCAGGCCTTGAGCAACGCTATGGACTAAAGCGCCTTGGCCCCGCCAAGTACATTCTCGGCATCCAGATTCAACGCCTTGACAACGGCTCCATTGCCCTCTCCCAGGAACGGTACATCATGGACATGCTTGCCCGGTTTCACTTCGACACTACCACACGCGGCACTATGGTCCCAATGACTCCCGGCCTCTCACTTACAACCATCCCGGGTCAAGGCACCAAACGGATCAGGTCATGGTATCTACAGGCTATTGGCTCGCTTCTCTACATCTCACTGGGCACTCGCCCAGACATTGCCTTTGCCGTATCCTATCTGGCCCGCTTTGCTAACAACCCCGGCCGTTGTCATTGGATTGCAGTGAAACATGTCCTATGCTACTTGCGGGCCACCTATCGCAATGAACTCCTGTACGCTCGAGGCTCGGCTTGTATCACGGGTGTGGCAGGCTACTCCGATGCTAATTGGGGGGCCTGTGTCGACACATCGGTGTCCACCATGGGCTACGTCTTCTACATTGCCGGATCCGCCGTATCATGGTCATCCAAACGCCAGACCCAAGTAGCCGACTCTACAACCAATGCCAAGTACCTCGCACTCTCGCATGCTGGCAAGGAGGGAATTTACCTCAGTCAGCTGCTTGAGGAACTCCATGTCAAACCTGTTGCACCCACTCACATCTTTACTGACAACAAAGCCACTGCCGCAGTTGCCCGTGACCCTGTCCGAGTCTCTGGCACTTGGCACATACGCTTGCGCAAGCACTTTGTTTGCGACATGGTGAACCGGGGTGACATTTCCCTCTCACACATGGGAACAAACAACATGGTCGCCAACATTTTCACAAAGGCACTTGGTCCTAAGGTATTCTTGACTCATTGCTATGCCCTTGGCCTGCGCACTAGACACCCGCGGCTCCAGTCTGACTCGCATTCGCGTGGGGGGGGGGGGGGGGGGGTGTGAGAATGAGTCCACTCTCAGCTCGCCAGGACAGCCGCGGCCTGCGTGCACCCCCGCGCGCGCATCCCCCACGGATCAGGACTTAGGCGCTCGGCACTTGCCCAGCGCACCTGCAACTTTGCCAACGCCCGCTTCTGGGCTTAACCCTGAGTCGGGCGACTCTCCTGCTTAGCATCCTTCTCATCACTTCTGCTTATCATTGTCAACATTCGACTCCTCCTAACGCAGTAGTGGTGAACGTCTCATACACGCCATGTCCTTGACTTAAAACCCGCCTTCAGCAATGGCATGTCAAGCTTCACTCTTCATGTGGTGTTCTCCATATGCGGTGATGGATCTCGATTGTCGGTCGACATTCCTGTGTTCTGTTCTTGGTCTGTTCGGGGTTTGGTTCAGGGTTCTGGGGCGGGGACGGTGTTTGAAGCCATTTTGCGGGCTGGGCAGGGGCAGGGCAAGGGTCGAGTTTGTGTTTGTGTTCGAGTTTGGGTTCTGCTTCTGCTTCTGATTCGGGTTCAAGTTTGGGTTCAGTCTGGTTCAGGTTCGAGGTCGAGGTTTAACATTGGGTGAGGACGGAGTCATACAGCCGAGTTATCGTTTTCAAAAAAAAAGTGAAAGGCACGAGATCGCTCTCGAGCCTCACTGATTCCGAGTCCAAACAGAAAGGATCAAACAGTGTAATTCGCAGGCGAAGAAAGACTACTGAAAGGACTAAGGTCAAGAGGTGCCATGGTGCCGTGCGCGAGTAAAGCTTGAGTCCGCTGAGGTTGGCTCGAGGTCGTCGTGAGGCATAAGTGGAGTGGTGCAGGAGCACAGGCACAGCCGCAGGTGCGCAAAGTCCGAACTTGAGATTGGCAGAATCCCATTCATGACAGGCTGCGTGGTCGGTGTAGATTTTGAACAGGTGTTGACAGCCTTCAAGATAGTGCCACCAGATTTTGATGCATTTGACGATTGCCAGAAGCTCCTTGTCGTGAATTTCGTAATTCTGTTCAGCAGGTAAATTCTTGCGTGAAATGAAGGCAACAGGACGTAATTGGCCGTCAGTGACTTGAGAGAGAATCCCAGAAATTGCATAGTTGGATGCATCTGTTTCGATGATACTGGAGAGCGAGGGGTTGAAGTGGCACAGAATTGCGCCAGAGGTGAAGAGTCGCTTGAGTCGATTGAGGAAGAGAGCGTGGAAGAGTTGGAAACAAAAGGAGTTTTTTCTTGAGGAGTGATGAAGGCCATTGATAGAAGTTGCAGAGCCAAGAAATGGTTGAAGTTCCTTGAGAGTGGTTGGAGTGGGCCAGGAGGTGATTGCTTTGACTTTTCTTGAGACATTGGGGTCCAGAAGGTTGGTTGTCGCGGAGTCTTCATGCCAGGTTGAATTCGCAATACGGTGACAAACTTTCGACTCGTACTGCGAGACAGGCAGTATGTCTGGGAATCGATCCAAAAACTCGTTGTGAAATGCGGATTCAAGTGCTCGCAATCTAGACTCCTCCACTTGCTGCTCTTTGAGATGGGTGAGACATGCCCAAATGCTTGCCCAGACCGCTCCCTCCAACCACTTCTCCTTCTCCGGTTCGTCCATCAGATCGATACGCTCCCCCAACAGCAATGGATCAGGGGCCAGCACTTGACGTCGTTTGCAGTCAACCAAGATATCGTGTCGCTTCAGGAATGGACGGCCCAACACCACTCTCAATGACATCAACGGCGCAATCTTCAGAATGATGTGATGGGTAGACCAGCGGCCATTCGAGGTACAAAGTGGCACACACACAAATTCAGTGACTGGGTGCGAGACCTTATGGTTTTGGATTGCAACACTAACAGATGTGGGAACCTGCAGCTTCCTCCGTGTTAACCGTAGTTTGTCCACTTCCTTATCTGCGATGAAAGAAGCGGAAGCACCCGTGTCAACTAGAGCTCGCAAGACAGGGCCATCATCTGTTGTGAGCTTCACAGAGAGGGAAATGGGTTCGCACCTCTCGTCATCCGTGCCATTGTCATATTTGTCATTGTCCAGGCAGTGTAGCTGTTCACCCTCGTCCTCAATATTGGCATCGGCATTGGTTATGGAGACAAGTTGGTCTGGGGACACGGGTCCCTGTTGCCAACCCGCTGGAACTTTACAAGCTGAAGTCGCCCAGTTGGTGCACCCATCACTCATGTGGCCGGCATTGATCTTCCGGCACTTGAAACAGCCCCTATTGCTCTTGAGGAAGGCACGTTCACAATCAGTCATTGGAGGCGGTCGGATTTCGGATGGCAAAGACGTTGACAATGATGTGCTTGTGCATGGCGGCTTGATAGTGTTGGTCATAGGCGGAGGGCGGCCAAATCGTGTCGAAGCCTGAGCTGTCGCCTTCACCAAAGCGCGCGTCGCACTGATGACTTGCCAAATCCTCCTAGCTTCCGCGTCGAAGGTCTGGTAATCAAAGTCCGGCTGCGTAGGAGTAACATTGGCCTTTAGTATTGAGGCGTCCAGTTCGTCGGGCGACAACCCCGTGCCCTTGATCACGTTGGAGAGTCAAAGTTGCTGTGACAGCTCCTCGTCCATGTGAAGTAACAGCATACGGACGAACTGAGTATTGCTGACTAGGCTGACATCAAGTTCCAGTTGAAGGTCGCGGGCAGTTTTTGCGAATTTGCGGTAATCACCCGTCTGTCGTAGGTCGTCAAGGCGTCGATAATGTTGCCACATGTAATTGGACGGCAACGCGCAAAGTGTCAAGTCGCGTTGAAAGGTGCGGTACGTCTTCTGGGCGTGCAAGGCTGAGTTGCTGGAATACCACACCTTCAACTCAGGGTCGAGGAGCAGCTGGCCAATTGTGTCGATCTTGTCCGCATCAGTGTCGATGTCCTTCTCTTTCTTGAAATAATGTTCATTGTGAGACCAGAACAGTCGAAGTCCGGACAAGGTGCGGTCGGCGCGGCAAAGGTAAGACGGCGCGTGTAATTTCCAGCGAGGCGGGGTGTCTTCCACCGGTCCGCTCATGATGCACGGAACCGGCCGGCGGTTGTCGTCTGAGTCCGAGTCGGACGAAGCCGAAGTGGAATCGGTGTTGGAGGCTCCAGAGGCGGAGCTCTCGGAGTCGCTTGGCGGTAACGGCGTGAGCAGTGGTCCAGGTGTAGCGAAGTCTCTAGCCAACCTGGCGGCAGCGGTGCGAGTGACGGCGGGAATAATGACGTGTCCTGATCGTTGTCAAAAAAAAATTGGAAGCACCGCGTGCAGCCGTGCTCCAGAATCGATAGACAGGATCAAAGTGGTAGTAATTCACGTCTAGAACCTTGGGTCAGTGACCTGTACAAAGAATACACATACTAGTGAAGGTTACCCACCTAGAACCTTGGGTCAGTGACCTGGCGGAAGCCAAGAGGTTCCAGGCGCGCGCAAGCTATATGTTCTAAGTCCCACATTCCATGGGCTTCCATAATCTCCTAACGGGCAAAGGCCTTATGGGCAGAGGCCCGGCCTTGCAGCGACATTTCCCTCTCACACGTGGGAACAAACGACATGGTTGCCGACATTTTCACAAAGGCACTTGGTCCTAAGGTATTCTTGACTCATTGCTATGCCCTTGGCCTGTGCACTCAACACCCGCGGCTCAGGTCTGACTCGCATTCGCATGGGGGGGGTGTGAGAATGAGTCCACTCTCAGCTTGCCAGGACAGCCGCGGCCTGCGCGCACCCCGCGCGCGCGTCCCCCACGGATCAGGACTTAGGCGCTCGACACTTGCCCAGCGCGCCTGTGCCTGCCCATGGGCTTATCCCTGAGGTCGGCACCTCTCCTGTTTAGCGTCCTTCTCATCACTTCTGCTTCTCATTGTCCGTACTCGACTCTTCCTGACGCAGTAGTGGTGAACGTCTCATAAAAAGATGGTCCGACCACGAGCCCGAGGACGACGTCCTGCCCGACCTTCCCCTCTTTGAGGACAACATCACCGCCAAGGGCGCCTCTCCCTCGACTACCCAATAATGATCAAGCACACCATCATCACCTGGAACGTGAGGAGGGGCATGGGGGTCCCAGAGAACCGACGCAACATTTACGCTTATTTTTCCACACTCAACGCATCCGCCATTCTACTACAAGAACACTACATCAGACCACAACTTTGGCAGCTCATCAAGGACGAATACGAAGGCAAGGTCTTCATCAACCAACACTGCCTGACTTTGATTCCGGCCGACTCGCCCCTGATCGACGCCGAGCTCCTGCGCACCCACTCGGCACTCGACGGACGACTCCTGGTCACCTCCTTTCGGCTGCGGGGCGACATCAAAATTTTTGAAATCAACAACATCTACGCGCCCATCGACCTAAAACAACGAGCGAAATTCTTTGACAAACTCATCTTTCACAAAACACAGAAAACCCACCTTTGACTCCTCGGCGGTGATCTCAACGACTGCCCGCGCCCAGAAGTCGATCGGCGGAACCAAAGTCGGCGCGGTCACCACTGGCCGATCCTGATCGGCAAACTCGACTCGGCCTACACCAACTGCGTCCGCTACAAGCACCCCATCACTCTGTCCTTCACTCAACCCAAGTCCTTTTCCCGACTTGATTACTTCCTTCTACAATGAACACACCAAAAAAGACTCGACCAGGCCTCCACGGTCTATGATTACCCAAAAACTCTCTCCGACCACCGACCGGTCTTGATCGTTCTGGTTCTCTCAGACAAGCTTGACGCGGCTCTCCCACAGCGCAGCCTACCTACCACATCAAATCAACTTCATCGCATCAACACCACAACTTTCAAGACGACGGAATTCCAGGGGATGATGGAAGGATGGTTGGAAGGGGCAAGCGGGGAGGAACCGGTGAGGGAGCTCAAGGAGATTCTGGAGGCATGCAGGGACAGGGGCGGGGAGCTGGTGAGGAGGCTGCACCGGGAGCGGACGGAACGGATGGAGTATTTGGTGGGCAGGGTGCAGGATCTGGAGGTGCTGCCGGTATGGGGAGAAGAGGAGACGGGAGAATGGACCAGGACATCGGAGGAACTCAAGAGGGTGGTTGAGGAGCGCGCGCGCCTACACCGGATCCGAGCCCACGTACCCGAGATCGCTTCTGAGGAACGACTTTCACGACCGGTCCATGCCAAGCTCGCGGCGAGGAATTCGGACTCGAAGATCACAGCACTACGCCTGAACAATGGAGAGCTGACGCATGACATCAATGTCACGCTTGACCACACACAGGCGCACTTCCAGCGCCTCTACCACATTGAGTCTCACAATCCGGACCGCGTTGATCGACTTCGGGACGAGTTTTTGGCTCCGATCAGGGCCGCCCGTGTTGTTGCTAGTGGGTGATCCGCTATGTATCTCGCTTATATAAATCTGAACGACACTTCAGTCAGTCTTCAATGCGAGAGAGAATAAGGAATATGAATTGACAACATACCTGAACGACACTTCAGTCAGTCTTCAATGCGAGAGCGAATGAAGAGAGAAGGAGAAGAAGTGTCGCTCAAGCGTTAAATAATCTGCTAGAAATGCCCCGCCTCCCTGATTAGATGGCGGGCCCAATTAACTGCAGCCAGGGTAAGATGGCGATCCCAATCGAGTAGAAACATCCTGCCATTCTTCCATTTAGTCATATCCTCAGAGTCAAGAACAAGCCAACCCTCCAAATCCAGTACCATCCTTCCTTCCTCTTCGAACTCGGATCCTAATGTAGAGACTTGTTGTTGACAGCCCGGACGTGCGACGACCCGCGGTCGGACCCGTACTTTTTGCGACGGCTCTCGGAAGCGCAGATCGACCTCCTCCAGCAACCCATCACCGAGGACGAGGTTGTGGCCGCGATCGGGACGACGCACCCGGGGCGATTGCCGGGCCCGTCGGGCGTGCCTTACGAACTCTACCACACCGCACCCGAGGCGTGGGCCAAGGTGCTGACCAAGGCCTTCAATGCGATGATCGAGCGCGGCTCACTCTCTCCCAAGCAGGGGCAGGGGACTCGTGCGCCTGATCTTCAAGCGCCACAAGAAGAACGCCGATCGCGCTGAACTTTCGTCGTACCGGCCCATTACCCTGCGCGAGTGCGACTACAAGCTCTTCACCAAGGTCTACGTCGCGCGACTCAACCACATCCTACCAGATCTGCTCCCACCACAACAGCACGGCTTCGTCAAGGACCGCCAATCGGCCGACGCGGCGCTGCACCTTCGACTCTTGATCGACGAGCTCGGCGCGCGCGGGAGCGAGTTTCCAGAGGCCGCGCTCTTGTCTCTTGACCAATCGTCCGCCTATGACCTCGTCGAGCATGACTGGATCTTCGCCATCTTCGACGCTCTGGGCGCTCCTGCTGCCTTCCTTCGCGTGCTGAGGATGCTCTACTCTGGTGACTCGACCTCGGCTCGCTACATCATCAATGGCTTCTTGACGGCACCGGTGCGACTGATGTGTGGGCTTGGCCAAGGGGACCCGGCGTCGTCGTCGGTCTGGGATGTCGTGTTCCAGCCGTTCCTGGATTCTCTACAGCGTCGAGGCATTGCGCTGAATCTCTCCATACCTGCACTTCATCCGTATCCACAGAGTCGCGCCATTACATCACTTGCGTTTGCCGATGACGTTGTCGTCGCCGTCTCGGGCTTGGAATCACTTAACCTGCTCGATGACCTGGCACTTGACTGGAGGCACGCGACCAATGGCCGGCTCAACACGGACAAGACGGTCGTCCTACCAATCGGACGTCGCTGGGACCCTGGGGAACGATCGCTCGTCATCAAAGCCGAGGGCGAGGCGCTCGAGTGGATCGGCCTGCCTTTTGACCCCAGCGGCA
Source organism: Microbotryum intermedium (assembly GCA_022702645.1). Lineage (NCBI taxonomy): Eukaryota > Fungi > Basidiomycota > Microbotryomycetes > Microbotryales > Microbotryaceae > Microbotryum > Microbotryum intermedium. The sequence continues at coordinate 1,489,827 of JAHWDX010000006.1, read as the reverse complement.
ACACCGAACTTGGTTACGTGAATCTCATCGAACGGCTCAAGGCGGCACTGGAGGCGGTCCAGCATCGATGGCTCACGCACCACACCCGTGCCTTTTACGTCAATTGGTATGCCATCCCCAAGATCTTGCATTTCCTTGCAGCCGACATCCCGCCACCCAAAGTCATCAAGAAGCTCAATGGCATGCTTGTCAATTTCGTCCGCGGGGGCAAGAACAGGCGCAGCTACAGGGAGGAAGTCGTCTTCACATCAAAGCACAAGGGGGGACTCTGGGTGATGAGGATGGAGGACGTGGTTGGCGTGGTTGCGGCATGGATCTGGGATGTTCTTCTCAGCGGATCCGGCGCGATCTGGCAAGGACTTGTGCGCGCGTCACTCAAGCAAGCTCAGCCCGACTTCGACTTTGCCACAGGCAAGTACTCCCATCCATGATGGCGAGCCGCGCTGGAGGTTCCGAAAAATCACGACGCGCAGGTCAACCCGAGGACCTTGACCACTGCGAACCTGCTCGCGCTTCCCACCCTGCTCAGCAGCTTTCACACCACCCACAGAGAGGTACAGGTCATCGATCGAGCCTACCTACCCGATTACCGCCTTCTCAACGGCTTCCCCAAGGTGGCGGATCTGTACCGGCGCGAACTGTACGCGGGTGGGGGTTCTCACCTCTGGACGCCGCCAGCGGACGTGCTCGGCGACAACAGCGAATATGATCAACGTGGCCTCATGCAACGACAGGCAATAGCGGCCTGGCACCGTGTCGTGATCGATCGGTTCAGGAGCACACCCTTGGCGGCGGCGGTGGCGGCGGGACGAGTCAACGTGCCTCCCCGGATCGGCACCAGCGCACCGCTCGAGGCGATCATCCCCAAGCCCGTGGCCCGCTTCGCAATGGAGCAGCGCCTTCCGAACCCGGTACTTCCACGACAGGCAAACCAGTACACGTTGCTCAACATGGCTCGACCCTACATGATCCGCCGCATCCGCCGGGTCCTGAACGCGAGGGCCTTTACCAACACGCTCGGGCGCAACCAAGCGCCGCAGCCGGACGATCTCAGGGGCTTCTGGAAGGGGGTCAACTCGAAGGCACTGACGGCAAGGGAGAGGGAGGTGTGATTCAAGCTGATCCGCGGCTTCACCCCGACGCGCAAGCTCCAGTTCAATCAAAAACACGACACTTCTCCCGCGTGCCTAGTCTGCGGAGCACCGGAGGACGACATCGACCACTACTTTTTTGGCTGCTACGACTCGAAGAACGTCTGGACCGCGGCAAGGGGCGTGCTCAGCGACGCACTTGGACGTGACACGATCGACGACACTCATTTCACGACACTGCAACGATTCTTTGGGCTACCCAAGCTCAAGGCCAGTCTCAGCGACCAAGAGGGGGCGGGCAGGACGATCGAGATCTTCACAGGGATGGTCTTGGAAACGATCAGCAGCGGGAGATGGAGGATGCAGAGGCATGGGGCGAGGTTGGAAAGCGTGGAAAGGAGGAGGGTGGTATTGGAGGAGAGGATGAAATTGAGGGCAGGAGGAGCGAGGGGCAGGAGAGGGCAGTAGAGGCTGGGTTCGATTTCCCCCCCACCTACCACCCCACACACCACATCACAACACTTTTTCCTTCTTCCAAATTGTATACTAAATATCTCGCTTTCATCTTTCATCTATTACAGGTCCGCTTACGTTGCTCATGGACCGTCTCGTGATTTGGCGTCGACCCGACGGTGGCTCGCGCTCTTTGGCTTCGAGGTTCTGAGTCAAGGGAGGGATCAGCAGACACAGGCATGAAGTCGGCTTTGAGGGGCCAGGGACTGCCGATGTGGGGGTTTTGAGGGACCTCCACCGCGTCTTGTTGTGAACGAGCATAGACTTGGAGCGTCGTGAATCGGGGTGGTTGCGCAGTCGCTCTCCTGTCTTCGTCTCGACCGAGTTGGGACGTGGGTGCGGGGTGGGCCTCCTGTCGTTGGTACATTCGTCTTTTTCTTTCTCTCTCTCCCTCTCTCTCTCTCTCTCTCTCTCTCTCTCTCTCTCTCTTTCTCTCTCTCTCATTAGTCTCCTAGGGGGGAGCAACCGCTTGGCTGGGGCACTTGAATCCCAAGTATCGGATTGGTGGACACCGGCCCGTTTCTCGCATCACGCGGGCGGTTTGTGTTATCATCGTCGACTTCCATTTAGTTTTTCCGTAGGCCGAACAGGGGGAACAGGAATTGGGGGCAATATGATGAACAAGTTCTACAAAAAAAAAAAAAAAAAAAACGTCATACAAAAAAAAGACATACAAAAAGACATACAAAAAAAAGACTTCCTTCGAGTACCGCTGTCATCCTGACAGAGTTCCTCAAGATGCTCGACATTCGGCCCAACCTCTCGACTGCGTTCCACCCTGAGTCCGATGGTCGAACCGAACGAACGAACCAGATCCTCGAGCACTACCTACGCCACTTCTGCGATTACCATCAAGACGATTGGCATGACTTGCTCCCCCTAGCTGAGTTCTCTTACACGATTCTTTCCAATCGAGCATAGGGATGACTCCTTTCTTCGCCTCTTGTGGTTACCACCTGGCAAGGCTCGAAGTCACCCTCAAGGAAACTCCTGTTCCCGACGTTGGACAACGTCTTGCTGGTCTTCGTGATGCCCAAAAACTTGCTCAAGATCAGATCCGTCGTTCTCAGGAGTCTCATGCTCGTTACGCCAATCTTCGTCACGCTCCTACGCCTCCTCTTGCGCTCGGTCAACAAGTCATGCTCAACCGACGCAACATTCGCACCACTCGGCCTTCCTCGAAGCTCGACTCCAACAAGCTCGGACCCTTTACCATCAAGCGAGTCATCAACCCTGTCGCTTACGAGTTGGACCTTCCTTCGACGATGCGCATTCATCCTGTCTTCCATGTCTCGCTCCTCCAACCCTACCGCTCGAACACTTTGCCGTCTCGTCAGCAACCTGTGCCGCCGCCGTCCCATATCATCGACGGTCAGGACGCCTTCGTTGTCGAAAAGATTCTCGACTCGCGCATTCGCCATGGCTCGCTTCAATACTTCCTCAATTAGTCTGGTCCTGGACCTCAGGATCGCAAGCGGGTTGACGCCTCCGACTTCGACGATGACGACTCTCGTTCTCGACTTTCATCGCTCGAAACCTCGCAAACCTGGCCCCGAACGCATTCAACATCTCGCGGAGCTCGACGCTTAACCCGGGGGTACTGTCATGAATGGGATTCCAGTCCTCTCGAGTCTGGACTCGCGCGCCTCGGTCTCCTCTCGTTTCGCTTCGTGCTTCGGTCTCCGCACGCCACTCGCTTCGCTCCTCTTCTCCTCCTTCCCTCCTCTTCGCCCTTCGGTCTCGACCTCTCGACCTCGTTCTCGCTCCTCGGCGTCTCTTCTCGATTGCCAGCTATTACGACATTCGTTACACTAGTTCAAGCCTCCTCAAGCTCGCTTCACTTCTAGACTCACCGCCTCCTCTGAGTTAGCTTCCCCTGCTCCGTTGCTCGCTTCTCTCTTTCCTTTCGGCAACTCGATGCTCGTTAAAGGTCACATCCTTGTCCTCGTCCTTCGTGAGAAGTCCCTAGACCCTCTTGATCCTCGTCCCTCGTCTCGAGCCCGCACGTCCGGCTCACCTCTCCTATCCTCGCCCTTCGTGATAGGTTCTACTGGTCAGGGTGATGAGTCCTGAGACAGCGACGAAGAATCAAGGAGTCGGCCAATGCACCCAAGATCGTCTGGTAATGGGAATGCTTGCAGACACCCAGCCACCGTACGACGATCTCGAGTCGAGGCGATCGGGGGATCAATCCCGATGCGCACAACATGGCGCCGACGAGTAAGGGAGGACTCGGAGCGAGCCATGATGATGTTTTGAAGGAGGGTCGATCGAAGTAGGGATGTGAGATCGATGCCGGAGGCGGGGTAGCCGAGGTGAGAGAGCAGTGATGGGAGCGGAAGAGAGCCGTGATTTCTGGGTTGCGCGGGACTCTTTTAAGCTTTTCGAACTTACGCGCAGGCGCCTCAACGCTTGGACCTCTTTCTCGACCCGGCGTTTTTCGACGACTCTCGGGTGCGCGCGCGCTCCACCAACCATCCAACTTTTATGGAATTTCGAAGATTTAACAAAACACCAACACCACCAACAAATGAAAACCCCTTTTACAGGTACTCTTCAAAGATTACCTTTCTACTTTTTAGATCAGTTTATCTGGTGGACTACATTTTATTTTATTTTTTGATAGATTTCAATAACAGCACAATTATATTAGTACCTAGAAATCTTCGGAAAAATCGGAGGGAATGCTCTAAGCACACTGGCTAGGCCAGTAGTGTGGGACTCATCGACCCTTCACCCAGAGTCGACCATACCCACTAAAACCCCCTTTGGAGACGTTATAAAGAAGCGAGGCGACCTTTGCACCCCTCAATAGAATCCCGAAGCTCCCCGAACTCCGTTTCGGTGATCGGCTCCAGAAGTTGAGAACAGAATCGACGGCGGCGAGAGACCTTCCAGATCGAATGAAAGAAGAGAAGACGGAGCTCGACAAGTCGACGCTCCGAGCGTGAGACGAGAAGACACACGAAGTCGGCGAAGATGGAGTGTGGGGACGGAGAGAGTGCGGCCCAGAGGCGGCGAGCTAACGGGCAGCCCGGGCAGCCGACGGCCAGATGGGGGAGAGACTCGGGTGCTTCCGAAAGGCACATCACACAGGAAGCGGAGCGATTGTTGAGCTGGCTGTGTGTTGCTGACGAAAGTTGCACGCCGGGGTGGAGGGAGCCAAGGGAGAGGAGATGGGCGGTGCCTTCGGCATCCGAGTGAACCCTGCGAATCTTGCGCAAAGCCTTCCACCACGACTTCCAGCGCTGTTCGGGGAAAGAGAAGAGCTTCTGATGGCCTTCCGGGATAATAGGAGGGAAGACGAAAGCGTGGCGGCGTTTTGATGCGTCATTGAAAGAAGCCGGAGTCATCAACTCGCCATCCGGGCCCCGAAAGAGTGTCGGTTTCACCGAGAGCTGGATACCGTGCCCTGCCGTGAAGAAGAGGACGTGATTCGCCCAGCGCTCGAGGTTCTGGTTGCTCGAAAATTCGGGGGGGGGGGGGGTTTGAGCGTTGTGACCGACGCCCAAGCTTCGAAGTAGCGGGCCCAGCGTGGAGGGAGAAGACGTCTCGTTACTCTCACCGCGTGATTCCACTTTGGCGGCGGATGGCAGAAGTATGCCCACCAGATCCAGATCCAAGGGCGACAGTGTTGGCTGGGGGGCGGCTTGCGCAAGGTAAAGGGGTGCGGCTGGTTCGCCGCCTGGAGCCGAATGCGAACATGTGCTTTAGCGCGAAATAGTCAATCAGAAAAAAGAAATCAGATTTCATTTGTCACAAAAAAGTCAGAAGCCATCATCTATGCATTGCGGTCATGGGCGGAGCAAATTCTTGCAGGTCTCCTCTGACTTGGGGTTGCCGATCATGCGCGAGCACGCTCGATCAATGCCCGTGACCATCTTCGCCTCCTCGCTGCGCTGGGGGTACAGTGATCTGTGCAGTGACAGGATAAACAAATTTCATCAGTTATTAGTTTTTCGGGCAGTAGAGCTCCTGAAAAGTACCATCTCACCCGATCATCAATCCGTAACAATGCAGTGCTAGCCTCAAGCGCGCTCTTGAAACTCTTGACCTTGCTGACCATGGGCTCCAGGACGCCAGCTTGGACATTGTCCCTAAGCTCGCCCTTGGCAAGATCGAGGCCGTAGAAGCGCAGGCCGCGTTTGGGATCTCCAGTCGCGGCCGTCTGCGCAGCGTTGTGGTACGCCCGCAGCTTGGCAACCAGTTCTGTAGAGTCTTGGCCTGCGTTCACGGCGAGCGTCTTGGGAATGACCAGCAGGGCACTTGCAAATTCGGCAATGGCCAATTGCTCGCGTGATCCCTGAAAGAGGCGAGGGTGAGTCAAGTACCCAAGACCTTTCAACGTAGAGAGACTGACGTACAAGTGTAGTTGCGAAATTCTCGAGGTAGATACTCAACGCAGTTTCCACTGCACCGCCGCCCGGGACGACACTGCCACTTTCGAGCGTTCGTTTGATGGCGCAGAGCGAGTCGTGTAGGGCTCGTTCCATTTCGTCCAAAAGGAAGTCTAGGTCGCGCGAAAGCAGACCGAACCCGAATTAACCCCAACGCACGGTCTGAACAGATGGAAAGTCTATCACTAACCATTTGCTCCTCTCAAGATGACTGAGCTCGAGTTGACAATTTTAGTGCCCTTGACCAAGATGAGTTCGTCATCGCTGATCCGTTCCTGCACAACCTCTTCCGCTTGGCCCAGGCTGCTAGCCTCGAAAGTCTCCTCGCCATCGAGATTGGCCAGGCTGCTGATCATAGTTGCGCCGGTCGCTTTTGCGATGCGTCGTAGATCTTCTTTCTTGCATCGCCTGACTGCCATAGCCCCCGCTTCGACAAACTCCTTTAGGCAAAGATCGTCTATACCCTTGGTCGTGAGGATGACGTTGGCGCCCGTTGCGAGAATCCTTCGGATTCGTTCCAGCGTGATTTCAGATTCCCTGCAGCAGCACCGAAAAAGAGGCGGTCTGAGTAATGGCTGCGACACCGGGGAGCAGCGCCGCTCACCTCTTCCGAATGGCCTCCAACTGCTCCGGGTCGTCGATTGTGATATGCACACCGAGATGCATCCGCGCCTTCATCAAATTCATGTCAAGACAGGCGATCTTCGCGTTGGTGATTTTGGTCTTCATGGCTGTGAGCAGAAGTGCATTGTGCGGTAAGCAGTGATAGCTTCAAATTCGGAACCAGGAAAAGTGCAGCATTGACGTACCCTGGCTCGCTACTGTACAGTTCAGGGCATACCCTTTCACGTATACCGATTCGGTTGCGCTTCGACCGTGGGCTTTCAGAATGTTGACAGCCTTGACCGGATACTTGATGTCGCCACGAGGGTTGATCGTTTTAACAGCAAGCATCGCGTCGACGGCCATGTTGGCGAAGAACGAGTCATCCCTGTGCGAGCGAGATTACGATCCGGCGAAGCAGGATGCTCAGTGAGAAGTCACCTTCACCCTACGCAGCTCGCACGCCAGCCAAGCGGGGACTTACGCGCCAATGATCTTGCTCGACATGCTCGTTTTTGCAATGTTGACCAAGCATTCCTTGCCGAGTGAGTCCACTCTGACAGACAGCTGCTCGGTTAGGAAGCGGACGGCCTCCTTGCACGCAAGACGATAGCCAGTGATAACCGTCGTAGGATGAATCTTGTTCTTTACGAGGTCATTGGCACGGCGCAGTAGCTCGGCTGCAACAATAACGACAGAGGTGGTGCCATCACCAACCTCTTTGTCTTGTTGCTGAGCCAATTCTACCAGGATACGTCCAGCTGGGTGCTCGACCTCGATCAGGTTGAGGATGGTCGCGCCGTCGTTGGAAATTGTCACGTCCTATGCACGCAGATCCGGCATCCAGGGGGATAGCAATCACATGATTCAATTCAAGTTTGCTCAGCCGTGGCAATCCAGATCACATTTTGGGCGAATGCACTCACACCAATGTCATCCACCTGGTGGCAGGAGAGTCGGGCGTCGCGAAAGGGTCGTTTATCCACAGCGAGATCAGAGTCAGTTGCAGAAGGTCAGCACTTAGCTATAACACGGGGCAGTAGGGTCAAATCATCGGGTCCATTGATGACTATCGCACTGACCATCATCTTGTCCAGTCCATGGGGCCCCAAACTCGACTTGACGACGTTCGCGATGGCAACCGCAGCTTGGACGTTTTGTTCGCGCACTTCAGCTCCACTGACCCGCTCTCCTCCACCAAGCATCATCTGCGAGCGAGGGTCCTTGGCAAAAAATGCCATGGGTGAACAGTGAGGTGCGATTAAGCTGGGGCAGGCACGGCAAGAGCGTGACGAATCCGCAGCGCGCCGCGGCCACGAAACGAGCTGCGGGACGCGCGACGGCACCTGAGGATCTGAATATCTGAACGCATTCCTGAGCTCGGTCCTTTCAATTTGTCCAGATCACCACAGAATATGTGAACTCTGATCGGACTAGAGATACCTACACCAAGAACCAAAGAAGACGAAGAAGAGAGAAAAGAAGGGAAAAAAAAAAAAAAAGGCTGTCAAGAGTCAAAAGACCACGTCGGAAGCCCGGATGCAAGATCTCGAGCTATGATCATGACTAGTCGCTCTATGATGGTCACAACACTGCAAGTGCAAGTCGAAACTTGTGCATGTCGATGCATATTACACGTCAAGAGGAAACGAAGGACACTGGCCAGTAACTGCGAAGCTGCGCGGCCAAGTGGCCACTGGTAAGGAGGTGCACTCAGATACGTCACGTCGTACCAGCGCGCACAAGGTCCAAAAACGACTGCTTAGACAGGTTGCTCACTGTGCGATTGTAATATACATACAGGATGAGCATACGTGTTCAGCCTTTTTCGTGGCACGATGACGCGAACGCAGTTCAACTCACAGGCTTCACCTTTGCCTCGCCCTCCCAACACATTCGGCTGCCGCGCGGCTTTACCTCCCAACAGTCCATTATCGATAGGGGGGAGCCCCGTAGCAACCTTTTCTATCGTACGACGGCGTTTGACGTCTTCTCGGTCCAAGCGGTCCGGCACACCTTGAGCAGCTCCAATAGCATTGAAGAGGCGGACCACTCCACGCTGGGCGAGTTTGCGCAGCCGCTTCTCGCGTTCTGCTCCCGATTCAACGACGACCTCTGCAAGAGACGAATCTCCACCACGTCGGGCACGTTCGAATTCTCGGGCTGAATTTGATTCCCACAGACTGAACGGTAGGGGAGGTCGGGCTCCCCAGCCGGCGATTACGTCCGGCACGTGACCTCGTGCGAAGTGCTGCGCCTTGGACTCACGCAAGACGCTGCGAGCTTTGCGGTCAAGTCGTTGAGTATGAGCTGAAGGAGGGGTCACTTTGGGAGCAAGCGAAGCCGCCGTCGGTGGCAGACTGAGTAGATGACTGAGGGCTTGCGAGAAGGCCGGGGCCGGCGTCGGCTTCAACGTGGGATTCTTGAGTTCTGCGAGCGGAGGAGGCCGGGAAGCCACTCGTTAGCTGTCGGTTCGAGCGGTGTATGACCTCATGCAGGGGTTCATCCGAGACCAGCATGGTGTGAGACGTACTCTTGACTGCCGTAGACTTTGTGCCACCACTCGATACTCCTGATCTCTGGCCAAGTGCTTCAAACTCATCTTGGTCCAGGTCTACATCGCCATCCTCCTCCTCATCGTCGTCGTCGTCATCATCGTCGTCGTCACCATATGCATCGTCGTCGTCTTCTTCTTTTTCTTCCTCCCCCAAAAAGGCGTTGCTCTCATCGATCGGGTCGTCCTGGCTCCGCCCCTTGTCTGCGCGGTGGGCCGCTCGAGCCGGGCGAGCTTGCGAAGTCGAAGTCGAACCAGGCACGACAATGGTCCGTTTCGGAGAAGCGAAAGCGGAATCAGATTGACCAGAAACCGTTCGCTGCTTGAGTATCGACTTGGGCGTCATGGTGGTCGGATGTAATCTGCTCACTGCACGGGATTCTCGATAATCGGGTTCGGCGATGGAGGAGCGATGCGGGAGCAGGCCGTTCGTCGCGCGTCTGATCCTCGAAGCTTCAAGCTTCAAGCCTGGTCCTCGATGGTGTGGAACGATTTGGTACCCTCTGAAACTATGTGAAGTACGAAAATGTAAAACGCTCTCGCCAGTTATGTCCACCCTGCGGCAGCAAGAAATACTGCTGATCTGATACGACCATTGGTTCGGCCTCAATAGCTGGAAAGTTTGGAATCGTCCCTGAAATGTAGGAAAGGGGGTTCCGCGACGGGACGCTTGTTTACCAAACTGTGTCATGATAGTAATGTGTAGACTGAGTGAGAACTACTTATCACTTGCTCAATTCGAGCATTTGATCTGGAAGCTCTCTCGCCGCCGTCGATTCTCCTCTGAACCTCTGGAGCCGGTCACCGAGACGAGGGAGCTTCGAATTCGGTAGTCTGTTCAGGGGTGCAAAGGTCGCCTCGCTTTCCTGTAACGTTTCCAAAGGGAGTTTTAGTGGGAATGGTCGACTTGACGAAAGGGTTGATGAGTCCTACACTACTGGCCTGGGCAGTGTGCTTCAAGCATTACCTCCGACTTTTCCGAAAACTTCTAGTACTAGTATGAATGTGCTGTTATCGAAATCCATCAATTTACTGCCGCGGCGAATGAAGCTAGTCATTCGCCTAGTCATTCGCCGTAGCAGTCTAAAAAGAAAAAGGACCAACGCTCAATAAGGGTGCGCCGAGAGCGAGCGCAGAGCGCAGAAATCGAAAGCGCGTCGAGCGCGGAGCAGAGCAGCGCGCGGATCCAAAAGTCAACTCTTCCTCTCCCACATCAAACACTCGGCGAGGCGGGACTTCAAGCACTCGAATTTCGAACTCGCGCGCGCGGGGCGGTTTTTCTGGCGCTTGGACCTCTCTCAACTTGGTGATTTCGGCGACTCTTTGGTTTGCTCCACCCAACCAACTTCTCTGGATTTTTCATAATTCAACCAAAAAATCAACATTCCCAAGAACAACAATCCCAACTGTACGGTACTCCTCAAACATCTCCTTCTATATTTTGTTCAGTTTTATTCTGGCGGACTACATGTGCTTTAGCGCGAAATGGTCTTGAAATGAAGAACTCTCTCTCTCTGTGTTCTCGCTCGCCCCCTGTCTGGTCGACATTGGCCCTGCCTGGTCGACATTGGGCTCGCTCGTTTTCAGCGAAGTTTTTCGGTCCCACCCACCTCCCCGGAGCTGGCCTCCCCTTTCGCTTTGCCCCCGGCCCGCTCCGCCGGCGCGTACGGGGCCCAACCCCCCAAGCCCACCACAAGTTCATTAGAGGCCATCATAATCCTTCCCCCTTTCCGCCCTCCACCACAGATTGCCTTCCAGCGCCATCTCTGCCCCCGCGCGCGCTCGAAGGCGAAGCGTCGAGGCGCGTCGCGCTTTTGTAGTCTAGCTGGAATTTAAATTATTATACTAGTAGTGGCGGCGCGGTCGCAGTTGCCCTGTCAACACCGACGGTTGTCCCCTCTCTGTTCAGCGAGAGAATGTCTGTGGACGCGTTCGACTCCCGAAGCTCTGACATAGTAGGAGCTCATGTCAGTACATTCTTCTTCGCCGGCACGCGACACATCGCAAGACGACGACGATGACTCCATGTGCGTGTGCCGCCGTCATCCATGTAATGACGACATCGTCGCTCTCGCGGCTTTCGTCTTGGTGTTCGCTTTCACCATTTCATTTATTTACCTGAACTGATCCAATCATTTACTTCGACTGTTTTAACATGTGCGTACGCGCCGATGGCGCCGAACAAAGACCCGAACTCATACAAGAGCGGGCCAAGGTGCCCCTGACGATCCTCACGGGATATCTCGGTGCGGGCAAATCAACGCTTCTCGACTACATCCTCACCCAACAGCACGGCCATCGCATCGCCGTCATCATGAACGAATTCGGAGACACGGGGGACATCGAATGTGAGCTCCGATGACGCGTCCAGGCTACGCGCACGAGCATCAGCTCCGGCCAAGTTTGGCACGGCTCATTCTTATCTCTGAGCATCGTCTCGTCATAATCCTATGCCAGCCAAAGCGATCAATGTTTCGACCGACAATGTCTCGGTTGAGGAATGGCTCGATCTTAACAATGGATGCCTATGTTGCTCGGTCCGCGACACAGGCCTGTCAGCGATTCTTGCGCTCATGGAGAAGAAAGGTCGCTTCGATTATATCGTCCTCGAAACAACAGGCCTCGCCGATCCCGCCCCGATTATTCAAGCGTTCTGGAACGAGCCAGCACTTTGTTTAGGTAAGCTATATATTTGCGTCATGGGCGAGGGCGAAAAACCCACTAAGCTTGCAGCGAACCCCCTGGCCCTCTCAAAGATGTAGTGCTCGACGCTGTGATAGCCGTTGTGGACGCAGAAGGAATCGAGGCAGTCAGTTACAGCATGACCTACAATGTCCCATTTATATGTTGATCAAGCCCCACATTCGCGTCGCAGCAATTGCGAGAAGAGCGAACGGACGGTGCCGAAAACGAGGCGCAGAGGTGCGTCCAATCCGCGGAGCTATGTTCCACAGTCGCTCGCTGAGTCGTCAGTGTGACACCACACCTACGTCAGACAAGTTGGCTCTTCGGATGTCATACTATTGAACAAGGCCGACCTTTCAACGCCAGCTCGTCTCGATCGCATTGAGCTCACGCTTCGGTGAGTCTCAGTCCTTGGTAACGTATTGCTCCTTCGCCGACGCTGAAAATCATGATCTCGATATGTTCAGCGCTTTGAACCCTACGGCCCGTGTACATCGTACGACTCGAGCCGCGATTGAACTCTCCGACGTACTGAATCTCAACATGTACACGGCCTCAATTTCACTTGGAAATTCGTTCGCCTCAATGCGTCCCGACGATGGCTTGGCTTCATCTCCCCTTCATACCGACGAGTGTGGGATCGTTGGTCGCTGTCACGAGCAGCGCCCAACACACCGAAACGATATTACTAGCGTCTCTATTGTGCTACCCCACCTTTCGGAGCATGATATCCGTCTGGGTTCGTTTTATCGACTTATTCGAGATCTACTGTGGGAAGGAACGATTCCGGGCCTTGAAGAGCCCCCGAACACGTTTTCCTCGCCTGGAGTTGAGTCGTTCAGCATTTTGCGGACCAAGGCTTTTCTACACGCCTGTGACACTGGTCGGACCTTCATTCTACAAGGCGTCCGAGATGTCTTTGATCTACACGAGGTGCCTTCAAACTTGGACACTCGAGCGGAGCAATACCCCAAGCCCTTATCAAAGCTTGTACTCATAGGTAGAGGTTTAGCATCTTCAAGAATCCAGATGTGTATCTTGGCTGTGCTCGGAGTTTGAATGTATACAACCAACCTATTTGACATGCACACATTCAGTAGACGATCCGGCACCTAAGTACACACAATAAGAACGCCCTCGTACCTAAGAGAAAAAATTACGCATCTAGTTGAGTGACTTAGCCGTGGCCGATGAACTGGTACAAAACCGATCGAACAAGACCTGACAGCATCTTAGGCTCGTGTGCATATGTGGACATAACCATACTCAAACCCAACCTGCACCATTCGCACTTCAGAGCATCAGCGGCTTGCCATCCCTCAGGGGCCCGGTGTGCCCCGTGCCTACTCACGATGTCATCAAAACCTCTCCGCCAGGAACAAATGGTACGTAAGATCGACGACGCAAGACAGACCAAAGCGACTCCATACCTCGAGGGAGCACGTACCTAAGGGATAGAAAAGTGAGGAATCAGTAAGCGCCTGTTCCGATCAAAAGGCGGGAGCCCTATGCTTGCCTGTCGAGACGTACATGGCAAGCTCGCCGCGCCGTTTCTTCTCCTCGATGAACAAGGACAAGCAGGTGAGGAAACCTGCGAAATCCCAAAGTACCAGATATGTCAGACGCAGTGGTCCAGTAGCTGCCATTCACGGCACGAGCGCCCTACCCGACACCCAGTAGTATCCCTTGTGAAGCAAGACCCGCTCGACCCATGCCGGTACCCTGCCGTGTATCATGTGGTAGATATTCCGCTGGCTGCAGACCAGGCTCTGGAAGATGACAACGAAGGTGGCGAGGAACGAGCAACTGCGAATCGTGCCAAAAACACTTTTGCGGAGCACACGTTGAGGGCTACAACGAGAGGAGAGAGGAATCACATCAGTCAGCAGCACTCGTGTGACGGGGCGCCGCAACCCGGTACGCCTCCGACAACTGAGCTCCACGGCCATACGCACTCCTTCATAAAGACCTTGCTCCTCAAAAGTATCGGTGGAATCACGTGGAGAGCACCATAGACTGGAAGCATCCATCTAGGTGGGGTGCCGAGAGCAAGTCAGATCAGCCGAGGGAGTTCGGATGATTGTTATCGACGCCATGCCTCCTCACGAACCTGAACACTGCTTGCCATCGATCGACTGCGACCCAGCTGCACGAATCGACCCAAGGGTGGATGGCTGCGCATGGCGCAAATGGAGGTCCGAAATCGCCCTAACGGCCAGAGCACCGGTTGTCAGAGGGTATAGACGATGAATCTGAAATAATGCAGGAAGCCGATGACCGACCTTCTCTGCGGCGCGAGCGTAGTCTTCGATGAGCATGGCGTTGCGTGGAGTAGCGCCAGACTTCCAAGTAATCGTTTTGCGCGCTTGTTCGGGATCAAAATGGCCGGTACGAGAGACAGCGAGGTTGAGGGGAAGACATGGCTCGGCGACTCGACTTGCTTGAGTGATCCACCGGCGATATCCCGAAGGAAGAGCCTCGGGGGACATGAGCCATGACTCCATCTGGTTTCGAACCAAGTCCGTGGATTAGTTCGATTGGCGGTCGCAGGAAAGGGTAGATTGCAAAGTTTGAGCTCACAATTTGGCCGCAGGCAAGTCCAAACAGTAAGACATCACCGTGGGGGATATCGATCCAACCTCGACGTTTGGCGACGTTGTAGTGCCCCTGAAGCCCGCGGACCATCATTTGTTGACCGATTGTCACACGCCTCGAAGGTTTTTCCGCCCACACCGCCGCCCCCGATATCGCTCCTGCAACAGCAGCATGCCACCATTCCTCTTGACCTGGACCCCGTTTTCCTGGGTTGAAGATGCGAAGGCTGTGGTAGGTCTGCTTATACAAGAACGTAAAGCCGCCCAGCATTGCGGCAAAGCGAAGGGTGTCGGGCCCGAATAGAGCTCGGAACACGAGAGCCATAGGCAGACCTCTGGAAAAGAACACGGGATTTCAATTCAGCCTCAATGTGTGAAAGAACTTGGGCATGATGGACAATGTGTCGAGTGTGCAGCATGAAAGACAGTATGTACCGTTTGCGCGTGACTCGCAATGCTACAACGAAGAGATTGACGAGCGCTCGTAGACCCCCAGCCAGCAGCAGAGAGCCTGGCCGGTCGAAAACCAAAAAAAAAAGGGGGGGGGGGGGGGGGGGGGGGGGGTTCAGCGGCGGGGATTCAAACAGTGCAGAGTGAATAAGTAAGCAAGTATGTGAAGCGTGATGGCTCAACACGTCTCGGTAGGCTGCTCTGAGATGCATAGTGATGTACTTACGTAGACCGCCCCTGAAAGCATGGGCAAATGCCTCCTCGGTGTTCTTGGGACGATAGATTTGTTCCCCTGGGTCGCCTCTACCACCTTTCCTCCACACCGCGGACCTGACCTCCCTAAGCTCGACCTCGCACAACGATTTGAAGGACAAATTCTTCTTGAGCCCGTGATAGCTCTCGCTGAGCGTTGGGGTGGCGAGAGGCTCGGGGCTGTTGCTTCTTGTTGAGGACCCACCGTTGTCAACCTCGGTGAATGGCGCAACATCGAATCGCGCTCGGCGAGGATTCCGAGCTGGCGGCGCCTCGTCGCTGGGCACTATCCAGCTGGAGCTCATGATATTATCGGTGAGTGTGGTCCTTGTGCGCTGTTGGTTCCTAGAGTTATGGCAGAGTATCGTATGAAATCTAGTTGCAAATGCGAATGCCGGAGAGGAAGGGAAAGGGGGGGGGGTGTCAGCGGACTGACGCGACCGGCAATCAGGCTGCGTGTGGGGACAGCACGTGGTACCCTTGCACGACTCACTCGGTGCGGCGGCTCGAACAAGCGGTTGAAGACGAGTTGCACGTCGTTCCAGCAATGGAAGACGGGTAGAGTTTGCCACAGGTGCACCAACGTGAGGAATAGCTTTTTGAAGAGCGAACAGCTCGCGCGAAGAACCAAAGGTAACCGTGCCGGATCGAGTTGGCGGGCAATGGCGGCGCACAACGGCGATCCAGGAATTGGCGACCTGCTTGCCTACTTTTGTAACGAGATCTTTAGTAGATGTAGATAGCTGATGCCGTCACAGCGTAAAGCTTTGCAAAGTATCCTCATTATCCTGGCAACAGAACCCCATTGGCGCATGCTTATCTGGATAAAAGTTTCGTGCAACCATCAACTTCTTTTGTTTCCACCCGTGGCCACTTGCTCAATGCTCAGAGCCAGCACATTCCATGTAAGTGCTTGCTCAGGCTGGGACGCTCGGCCTTTCGCTGCCGGCCTGTCCCTCGGCTGACGGCCGCTGCCGAATGCCGATGCGCCCGGCCGCGGATCAGTCGCTGAGTCGCCGCCGGATTTGCTTCAGAGTCCTTTGGCGGCTTGTTGTGGCTTCATTTCATAGATAGGTAGTATCAGTATTAAACTAGGTGCACATTTTAGGGAACTGGAAAATAGTTCCTGGGCTTCGATTATATCCCTAGGCCTGATGCCTAATAGCCTTTAGTTATTCTGTAGAACTGGATTTCACGCGGCCCCACGGATCCGGGAGGGGATAGAGCTCCCCAGTCCCCACAAACCAGACGGATAAATGCAAATTCATAGAGCCTCCTCCGCGAAGAGGCCGGATCGCTCATAGCGCCACCGTCGTCAATCGGTCCTGTTGCTAGGCAGCCGCCCCTGCGGCCACCAAACATTGTTCGCCCCAGTCGTCTTGCGTCTTGGAGGATATGCATGAAGCTCAGCATGCCAATCATCTGCCGCCCCCTCCCATCGCTCCGGTATCAACCCAAACCGCGGCTGGCAGCGCAGCCCAAGCGAGTCACTCGAGTATACTCGCTCAGAAGATCGTGCTGGCGGGCGTTTCCAACATGGCAAGTTCTTTTGTGTACTTATGTGGCCTTGAACGCTCCTTTCTTTCGGACCTAGACTTGTCCCGAGAGATGGCCCACCAAATGTCAGAGCGACAGCTCTCGCTGCCGAGCTGTGCCTGCCGCTGCTGAAATCTGCGACTGCTGCAACACAGGCCGCTTCCATCGTAACAAACCCCTTTGACCTGTGAGTAACATAGAAACATCTTTGAAGATACAGACTAGTCTGTAAAAGACATAGCTGACTTCAATTTATCCTTGTCGACAGTGTCAAAGTTCGTCAGCAGTTGCAGCCCGATCGGACAACGACCATTTGGGCCACAACGATGCGAATCATGTTCGGGACAGAAGGCCCGTTATCTCTCTATAAAGGACTTTCAGCCAGTATGCTGCGTGAAATGACGTATTCGTGAGTCTAGAGGCAATGGTGGTGCCCGGGCGCCTCAATTCTTTCTGCTCTACTCCCACCCTTCGCCGAGTCGACACCGTCGGCATGCTGCTTCTATTGCGGTTCGAAGCGGGGCTCAACGGATGCAATGATTGAAGTCCACACAAGCCGGGCCGGTCGTCAAAATTCATCGCATGCGGAAGACGACCCCACCCCCACCACTCGTCGCAGCACCGCCGACGACCGCCGCTTTCTCCTCCAGCACCCGAGCCATTGCTGACCTTCTGTTTTTTACAGTGGTCTTCGCATGGGCGCTTACGACAGTTGTAAAGCTGCGGTTCTGGTAGTCCTTCCCTGGGCAGAGGAAGGGACCTTTGCCACGAAATTGACGGCTGGAATGGCGAGTGGGATGCTGGGCGCCGCCGTGGCAAATCCTGCCGATTTGGCAAGTTGAAGTTCTAGCCTGTGGGGGTGGATCCCACACAGCTCAACAGCGCACCTTGTTGTTTTACATTGGTTCTATAGCTCAAGGTCCGAATGCAGTCTCAAGGCGCGACAGGGACACTGCGGTGGCATGTTAGAGATATCGTCGGATCCAGGGGTGTCACGGGGCTCTATCGGGCAATTGCCCCAACTGTGCTCCGCGCCGGAATCTTGACAGCTTCTCAACTTGGGACGTACGACCATGCTAAGCATACGTGAGTCAGTCAGAAAAAAGAGAAAAAAGAAAAGGAAAAAATGGCGATCCCTGTCGCAAGTCCGCTAACCCCGAAACACCCAATTCCTGTCCGCAACACCGCGGTCTTCGCAGCCTGATGAATGACTTTCCGGACACATTCCGGGAGGGCTTTCGCACCCATTTCATCGCCAGTGGAGTTGCAGGGTTCACATGTTCGATAGTGTCCAGCCCAGGTAGGTCACAGGTTATTGGTAGGAGGCGAGCCGCGCTTGTGTGATCTCACTCTCATGCGTTGCGTCATCGCGCAGTCGATGTTGTCAAGGTCGGTCTCAGCGATCTCGCACGCCTAGCTGAAACAAGCACCTTGAAATGAACATCGCTGAGTCAGGACTGTGCTTATCTCCGCAGGTTCGAATGATGTCGGACGTGACTGGCCAATACCGAAACAGTCTTCATTGCGCGGCCATGGTTTTGCGAAACGACGGGCCCCTGGCCTTTTATCGTGGTCTCACCATGTGCTTCTTGCGCCTCTGGCCGCATTCGGTCCTCTCGTTACTGTTCTTCGAAAATCTTCGTTCGCTGACCGGATTAGCACCCATATGATTGTTGTATATGAATCACTTTTCGGTCTTCTTTTGCATATGTTCCAGTGTTCCTGGTAGGTAGGCCCCAGTGCACCCGCCAGAGTTGTTTTGCAATCTTCCACTTCTCCTTTCTCCTGACTCGGCTTGAAAGCAATACCTGTCGTATTTCCAGCTCGGCGAAGATGCCAGGAAACAGAGGTCCCCTTATACTCCAGTCGCATTATTTGGACCTCCGTTCCGTCTTCCCCTGTTCCGTTCTCGGAAGAGGCAGATGTCGACCTTTCAACCCGTGAAAGCCGACTGCTAGCAGGCATCTGCCGCTCCCACCCCCTCCCCCGCCCCCCGCAACCCTTTCTTTTGCATCAAGTCTGATTGAATTTCACTTATTCGGAGCCACCCCTCCCAGAACGGTGACGGCAGGCCACATGGTTTATCGTTTGTCTTTTTTATTAGTAGATTGTAGATGTAGATAGATAGAGAAATAGATAGATAGATATGTTGTAGATATTCAGATTCTCGGCCTTGCCCGACACGGGGTCCAAGCGCGTCCGTCACGCTTGGTACGAGACAGGTCCTCGCTGGCCACATTGCAACAGACCCCACTCAAGACGAAAGACTGCATCCCGGACTGCGACGATCGTTCTTTGGTCTCGAACGGCTTCCGACTCCTCAGCTAGATTATCGGGCCACCCTACACGGATAAACACAAGCAAGCATACGACGTCTGATCCGCAAGGCACCGCGCTCACCGAGTCGACCCCGTCTTCAACAGACCGCGAGATTGCATCGGCTAATCGAAAATGGGAGCCGGACAATCTCAATTGCTGGAGGAGATGGAGAAGAACTCCAATTGTCAGTCTCTCATTTTCCCTGAGTGCAGACAGAGCGGCGAAGACTGGACTGAGCTCGACGCGTGGCGCTCGCACCTCGCCTTGTGCTTCGCCTGTGTCTTCTCAGTTGCCCCCGCCCTCTCGTCTTTGAAATTGGGAAACTTCTCTCTCGTTTGTTACTGACGACCTTTCATGACTTGGAATGTACAGTCTCGGCTCCCGAAATCCAGCGCCTGAAGAAACGCTTCATGAAGTTGGACAAGGACGGATCGGGCTCGATTGACAAGGACGAATTCTTGCAAATCCCTCAAATCGCAAACAATCCGTTGGCAAGTCGAATGATTGCCATTTTCGACGAAGAGTAAGTTTCTCTCCCGAGTTTGAGAGGCTTGTCCTTCTCAATTCTGAGAGGCAGGCAAGCCAACCCATCCTCAGTTAGCACGGGCGGAGAGTGAATGGTTGGCTCGTGCGGCTCGACAATGCGACCGCCAGTCAAGGACCTGGTGCTGACGTACGCTTTTCGTTTTCGGGCTCGGTAATTGGCATAGTGGGGGAGGAACTGTCGACTTTCAAGAGTTCGTGGCAGGCCTGAGTGCATTCAGCAGTCGAGGAGAGCGGGAAGAGAAGCTCAAATGTGAGAAAGCCCGTGCATCCTGGCTGACGTGCACGGATACCGCGGGAGCTCACCTCGGGGCTTTCTGTTCGCTGAAAAGTCGCCTTCAAGGTGTACGATATGGATAGAGACGGCTATATCTCAAATGGCGAGCTTTTCCTGGTGCTCAAAATGATGGTCGGCAACAATTTGAAGGCTAGTCGTCCGAGCAGCGCGCCTCGAACCAGTTCCGCGACTGATGCCAAGCCGGAATTAAATTGTGATATGCAGGACCAGCAGTTGCAGCAGATCGTGGACAAGAGTGGGTTGAATACTGATAAGTAACAGGCAAATCAAAACTGCATGGGGCTGACTAGCTTTCTCATCCTTTCTGCCATTTCGAGCAGCGATCATGGAGGCCGACCAGAAGGGTGTTGGCAAGCTTGATTTTGAAGACTTCAAAGCGATGGTCGCAAATACAGATATCGCAAAACAGATGGTACGCCTTAGCTACCCTTGTGGAACCAATTCAGTTGAGCGGCTGACAGAACAGTTGACTCGAACGGCATTCTGCAGACCTTGGAGGGTAAGAATCGTCTCATTTGATGACAAGTCACTTTTGTCCTACGCGTAAGTATACTGATGTGGTTTCTGTGCCCGTGCCTCCTTGATCGCGCAGATATGTGGTGATGCCATGGATAGCGTGCTAGGTTGCCGTCCTATTCATACCCTTGCGTGGTCAGGTTCGATCCCGCAGTACGCTAAAGAGCTCCCGCTCTCCGCCACTCCTCCTGCCCCCTTTATGTTTTCTTAACCCAACGCATTTCTCCAGACGTCCCTGTTTGTTTTCACGAGCCCTTCTGATGCTCGGTCATAGCCTCAA
Source organism: Microbotryum intermedium (assembly GCA_022702645.1). NCBI lineage: Eukaryota > Fungi > Basidiomycota > Microbotryomycetes > Microbotryales > Microbotryaceae > Microbotryum > Microbotryum intermedium. The sequence goes on along the minus strand of JAHWDX010000006.1, from coordinate 1,469,196 downwards.
TTCCTCTTGCAAGCACTTTGATTTGAAACCAATCGCAGGCCTGCCTATCGGACAGATTAACGGGTAGGCGAGACTCATCGAGTTTAGAGGAGAAATGGAGGGCGAGACGGCCAAGCGGACTGGACAATGCAGGACAAAGCAGGACAACCATACAACATTGGGAGTAGACACTGTAAGGAGACCAAAAACCATAAAGAGATATAAAGGGTGGAGGTGCGACATCGAGCGCTGCTCATCTGACATCACGTGGCGACGCTGCGTACGCCAGAATCACCGAGTCGTCATCCGAAGGATACCTTGCCGCCGTCCGATCGTAGAGTCTCTGTCTCGAGGGAGCAACGTATTCCGCACGCGCTTCCGACCTCGCACTGTCACCCCGCCCGAGGGCTATGCCGCGCGATGTTTCGTTCCTGCCATCGAAAATAATCTCCGAGTTGCCTCCACTGTCCTCCGAAGGATGTGCTCTCGGGCTCCCATGTTGGGGAGAGGGCATTGCCGGAGCCTGGTAGTAGTCCGCGTAAAATTGGTGCGTTTGCGTCGTGGCCTTGCCCTCCTCCTCTTCTTGTCGACTTCGATAGGACGGCGCTCGAGACATTTCTTCCCCACCCATGCGGACTCGACTCGGGTTTGAATTGTACCCCATCGCCTCTCCCCGCTGTGCGAAGGCTTCCATCGAACTCACGCTCTGACTGTACAGCCCCGAAGGCGCATGGAGATCAAAGGAGTCCGCCTCGGAAGACGCATAATTGTTGGACTTGGACTTGGGCAGCGGGTGATTGAGATCGTAACGATGATCATCAAAATATCCTCCGGCGTCGTTATGGCTCGACATGTTGCTTGGCGGAGGATACCGATAGTTTCCGACGCCCGAGCCGACCTCGCTGTTGGAATACGACGGCGCGTACAAATCGTTATCTCGCAAGCCGACTTTCGGCAGCGTGGGCTGAGGTAGCGGTGCTCCGACCAATTTCCCGGTTTTCTTATCCTGTGCGCAGAAACGACAACGCCGTCAGTACCAAGTATTACTGCAGACGCATTGGTGGCGCCAAGCATCTGAGCGAAAGCCATCGTACGCGCCTTGAGATGGGAAAAGTCGCCTCGGGCCTCCTTTCGAGCAATCTCGGCTTCTCTGGCGAGGCGCTTTCGATTCTTGCGTTTCATCAGTTCAGCAATTCTGCGGAAACGTGCGTCTCTTTTGTCAGTCATCCGCCAATGAGAATACTCGAGGCTTGCGAATGTGCAGAAATACCGTTTATCGACCTTGTGACAGCAGTACTCCTTCAGGTTGCCCTGGATGTAGCATAGCAACGGCACATACATGATCGCTGCAATCAAGAGCAAGACGGCCGATCCAACAAAGATGATGACCGTGAAGAGCATGGTGATGATAATGCCTGTTTTGAGGAAGCCGCCGCCAAAATAGACGGAGAGATCGGTCGTCCATTTTTCAGATTTGCCGAAAGAGTAGAGTGTGATGCCATTGATCACTTGACGCGGGCCGTCTGCGAGAACGAGTCGCTTCCAACCTAAAAACATGTCCCCGTATGCCATCAACGGACCGTGCCGCACTGCGCAGAGACAGACTACTCTTACCTTTAAAAGTGAAGAAGACGAAGAAGGCGAACTCGTCCTTCTTCTTCTTCGAGTTGTCGATTTGACAGAAGAAGCAGAAGTGATCGTAGCTTCTCAGAGCGTACCAGCTCTGACTCATGACATTGGTGAAAGCGTAGCTGCGTCCGTTGATATGTTGAGCCGTTCAGCTGGACCGTGTGATTCGACAAGCTGAGATCGGTCCGCGTGCGACTGACGTACCTGATGTCCCGACTTTTGATGATGGCCCTCGACTTTCGCGCTTCCCAAGCCAATAATAGGAGCGAAAAGATGATGCAGCCTGTGAAAATCCACCTGGTTCGACGGACCCAAGACACGTCATGATCGAAATCAGCCGCGATCGTTATGTCAGGTAGGTCTGACCATGCATAGATCGGACGTACTTTCCAATGCTGAATGGCACTTCGAGCACAGATGACCCCTTGGACGATGATGCGGCCGCTTCGGACTGCAAAATCGAGCCCGACCACCTGCCCGACGCAAGCAAAGCGATGGCGGTGTAGATATCGGCTGCGTACACCGCGATAGATTTGATGAAGAGTAGCCAGAGCCAGCCGTATCTGCCGAGCAGCGGCGGCAATGGCGGTGGTGAATGGACAGACAGGAGGGGAGAACACGGGAGGCATATCAGGCTGTCAGCTCATTTGGGGGCTCAATCAAGTTTGAGCGACCGAGGTCATGGAGGGAATCTATAAGACTCACTGCAATCGCGTCGTGCAGCTCTCGGAATGGAACTCGTGGACGTCGATGAAGTCAAACTGCGAAATAATTCGATCACGACAAGAGCGGCGGCGGTCAGCGTCTCGTGCACTTGGCGCAACTGCGCGCGGCGTGGGCTGCGAGCAGACGTTGAGCGACGGCGACGCGTGGCGGCGTTGCAGTAATAGCAAAGCTCGACACGCTGCACCGAGCGCGTCATTGAATGAACTAGACACAGAATACACCTAATCCACCGTCTGGACGCGTGACGAGCACCACGAAGGAGCGCAGCATACCGAACCGCTCCGCGAATTGGCGCCCGTTCGTCGCGCGGGGCCGTGCCCTCAACGACCAAGGTGAGACAGCGCCATCGACGGTCGACGAGGAAAGGACGGACACGCACCTTGTGATCAGGGACGACTTCTCGCTTCCACGCCGCCGAAGAGCAGCACATTTTCGAAGATAGTCCTGTGCAGTCGTGAAGTAGGCTGGGATGTAACACGATAGTAGGACCCGAGCGATGACAGGGCAAAGGGGACGCTCCCGGCCCGCTAACGCTCAGCTGACGTTCCATTAGACGTAGCTAGTAGTAGCTTGGTACCCACTTATTCATTAGACATTTGCTCGCGTTTACTAGCGCATGCTCTCTCTCTGACGGGCGGCGATTTTCACCAAGCGCGTTTCTCCTGCGGCGCATGCAACGTCGGGGATTGCACGCTTTCGAAAACGGACTTGTACGCCCGCACTGCGTCCGTCATATGCATGCGCAGGTCCATCACGCGCATCACGGCCAGCGCGCCAAAATAATGGCGGAGTCATACAAAGGTTCTTTGGCCTATTTCTAGACCGCGACATAATCTCTATATCAGGCTTGAGGACTTCTATCCACAGAATAATCCTGGACTGTGACGTATCGGATGTGACGGTGATTGCAGTGAAAGTAGTCTGTCTAAAACTCAAGACAAAGGGGATTGCGGGGTGGACGTGCATGCCCGCACCCCACTAGGGCCCTTTCCTCGAGCTCGGGTTCGTGTTGCTGCTCCACCAGATCAGCGATCAGCACAATATAATTCTGTTCCGTTCCGATTCGCGGATGATGACCTGTGACACTTCATGAACTTGAGAAAGGAAAATTCGAAAATCTCTATAACACACTCACCGCTCGTAACTGTTGCGAAAGGGCGGTCGTTTCAATTACGCGAATACACAAAGAACCATGCTTGAGTACGCGTGTTACATACATACATACAGACATGCATGCATGTGTCCACCGGTCAGACGCTCTACTCCTCAGCCACACTGCTCAGCTCGACCTGATGTACAAAATGCTGCTCGGAATCTTCCAAGGCCTCGGCTTGCCCTTCAGCAATCGCCTCGTCGACGCCTTCGACCCAGCCATCGTCCGCCGGGCTGCCGGCGCCGTCCGCCGAGATAGCCCGGGCCTCGTCTTCCTCTTCTTCAACAATCGATGTATTGCGACTCAACAACGAGGTTGTTCCCACCGAGCTCCTCAGACTTCCACTCGAGAATGACCATGATCTTGATGGGAATGCGGTCACTGGGGGGGTCTCGGTCTTGTTCATCTCGCTTAGCTGCTCAAGCGCCATTGTGATCCAAGGGTGGTGAATCATCTCAGCTGCTGATGGTCGATCGTCGGGGTCGATCGTCAGACATTGACGAATGAAATCAATACCGAGCTCGGAAAGCTGTGACGGATCAGGTAGAGGGGGGTGCTGGACCGCGATACCGATGTGGAACATGATGGCCCTTATCGGTATTGTTCGGTCCGTTTCGCGTCAGCTAAGATTTGCCACGCGCGAGCCCGACGAATGAGCACTGTAAATGACGCACCATTCATTGTCAAGGTTGCTCCATGGGCGATGGCCCGTTGCGCACTCCAAGATGACACAACCCACGGCCCAAACGTCCATCGCTCCCTTCTTGCCCCTCCTTTCTCCCTTGACTGTTTCGGGGCTGAGGTACATTGGCGTCCCCGTCAACGAGTTCTGGTCGGCGCCTGGAACGGCTAAACCACCCTCGGCGCCGCCCCCGCCTCCGCCCGTAGTCATTCGTGATCGACTCGCAATCGTCTTCTGGCCCTTCGCAAGCACTTTCGCGGCTCCGAAATCGACGAACTTGATCGTTCCATCAGCATCCAGTAGGATATCTGGGGAAAGCGATGAGTCAGGAGTCAGTGCTCGTCACGGAAAGGGAGCCATGTGGAGAGATGGGAGAGAACGAGGATCAAGCTGCGACTGACTGTCAGGCTTAATGTCCCGATGAACTACGTCTTGCGCGTGCAAATAGATGAGCCCGTTCAGCATCTGCAAGGCATAGATCTGTATGATGATCTCGTCCTGGATCGCGCCATGCTCGAGCAAGTTCGCCAAGCTGCCACCGGGGCAGTACTCTTCAAAGATGTAGACCTTGTCGCGATGAACTTCGATGCCGTAGTATTGAACGATGTTCTCGTGTCGCAACATCTCCATGACTTTCATCTCGTCCCGTACGGTCTTCACCAAATTGGGCGCCGAAGCAAGATCTTGAAAGCGGATCTCCTTGACCGCCAACTCTTGTCCTGAGTCGAGGTTGACGGCGAGGTAGACCGTACCAAATGAGCCCCCACCGATAAATTTGCCCTGTTGCCAGCGGATGGAGATGTTTGATGATGATGAAGCGAGAAAGGCAAGGGCATTGTCCTCGGCGCGTTCTTGATCCAACACTCGCCCCACGACGCGGTTAGAAGTCTGGATCGCGACGCGTAGCTCGTCCAATTGGGCCAGCGCTTCGATGCGCTTGTCCCATGCCATCTGCAGAGAACCCACGCTGTCCCCGTCGTCCCCAGCTCGTCCAACCTGATCGCCCACTTCGAGCTCATCCGTCGCTTCGGATTTCATTCCTCGCGTCTCTTTGAGCTGCGCAAAGCGCAATGCAAGCTGCTCCTTCATCTCGATCCGCGCCGCGTCAATACGCTCCTGCTCCTTCTTGGCCTCTTGGCTCGACCTCGCACCAAGAATGTCGAAATGAGAGATGAGCAATGTCATACAGCTCGCGACCTTGGTTCTCAACAACGCAAATTCCTCGGCACTGAACTTGAGAATGTTCTCGCCCCTCGTGATGGATTGAGCAAACTCCAACGCCGCGACTGCCCACTTGAAGGTTCTGGGGTCGGTCGGTACGCAGTCATCGCAAATAAACGCGACCCATGCGATCGCGAACTTCATCAGCATCAAGACATAGCGACTCTTCATCGCCGGCTCGAGATATTTGATGCTGCGGTTCCCCAAATCGGCAGCAAAGGTGAAGTAATTACCCACGAGCTCCTGTTGGCCTTGCTCGGGTCTTCGGCGCGAGACCGCACGAACTCGGTCGACCGAGCCCAGTATCGTTTCGGCCAAGCGGTATATGGCACGTCCAATCTTCTTGATCTCACGACTGACCCGCGCGAGATGCGCTTTTTGCTCGACAATGACCGATCGAGCGAACCGAGGGAAAATGTCCGTGAAGGTTTGTTTGGATCGAGCAAGGCGCAACGAAGGGCCATCAGAGACAAGGCGCACCCGCTTCTCTCGCAGGTCGAATTCCATGCGGGGGAGCTCGAGGTTCATGACCCGACCGGTCCAAATGAAAGGGTCACGCGGCGAGAGCAATAGCACGTAATGCATCTCGTCGTCATAGTCCGCTTCGAGGACACCTTGAGCGTCGCCTTGAGTATTGCTGCTAAAGCACCGGGCCAAGATGGCGTGCACGAGCTCGGGTCGCTCGTGCATCGAGGGATCGCCGATGATATAAATGCCATCGCGCTCGAAGGTGCCGGTATAGATCATGAAGTGGTGTGAATCGACAAGGCCGTTGATGAAAGCCGTGAGATCAATGTCGTCTAGGAGGTATTCGGCACTATTCTCGAACCGTTGTAGCATGGTTCTGCCCAGCCGCAGGTGGACGCCAGCAAAACTCGGAGACGATCAGTGCCAGCTCGCAAGCATCGTATTGAGATTTGTCCGGGCGAGGAAAAAATCGGAAAGACTCACTTGCCAAAGCGAAGCAGCTTGCGGTGCCGGGCACGAACATTGTCCAACGTCTGGCTGAACCACCGCAACGTCTCCTGTGGCGACATATCCCTCGTCTCGAGAACCTGTAGCTGGGTCTCGAAGTAACTCATAACGCGCACGAGCAATCGATGCGTCAAGGTACTGAAGTGTTCTCCAACGAGCAGATCTCCTCCTTCGATCTGCTCCGTGACGATGCTGAGAAAGCCCCACTCCTTCTCAACGATCTCGGTTTCTTTAAAGTAGATCGCTTTGCTCGGGCTCTTGAGTTTCCAGTGCAAAAGCTTGAAAAAGTAGCGCAACGTCGACAGCATCGTCTCCTCGTATTCTTCGACTCGGCCAGGGAGGCTCCAGCCGACGGCGGGATCAGATCCGACAAGGTCGAGGTACTGCTTTTTGACCTCGCAGGCCGAAGAGAGTCCTTTCCGAAGATCGTTCGTCAGCTGGTCAATCAGCACGACCGACGGATCATCGATCTTGGCGACGGATTCGAGAATGCTGCGAAGAGCTTCTTGAGCGAGCCGGGACGGAAAGATGGCCAGTCGATGCAGATCAGCGGCGAAGCCGGGCAGATTCATCGCCTGGAAATCGGCGGACAGATCCGTCATGGCCTCCTTGGCGGTCAAGACGAGAGAGTAGACATCCGACAGCAAGCGTTTCTTGAACGTTTCCTGCAACGCGTCCTCGCGCAAGATGTTGGCGACGAAACCTCGTCCATCGCCGACGGCGGGGGTCGGCTCGTTGGGGTTCGCCTTCCATGCCGGATCCGAAAGCTTGTCCCATTCGGTACCGGTCCAGACTTTGAGAATTCCGCACCTCACTTTGAGTCGCTTCGTAATCTTTTGCCACGTGCGCAACGCATCGGTGCGTTGCACGACCTCGGATGTCGACACGCGATCCTTTTCCAAGGCCAGCGCCTTGCGAGACGGGTACAGTCCCTCGCACCAATCGATGCGCCTTAGAACGCCGGCGACTTGATCAGCGGCATTCTGTAGCCGAGCCTCCTCTGAGATGGGTGGCCCGTTCGGTGAAGGCTCGAGATCGACGACCCTGAACTTGAGGACCTCGTCGATCACCTCATCAACTTTGGCCCTCGCTTCTTCGAGGTAACGCGATTCCTCCTCGGGACTTCTGCCCCTAATTTTGGCACGAATCAACAGCCAGATCGCATAAGCCTGTTGCCGCTTGCCCGTCCTCGTGCCCGTGCCGGAGAAGGAAATGAGGTTGTTGGTGAGATGGGTCGTGGTGGAAAGGGACGCGGTCGAGAGCCGAGTCTTCTCACTTTTGAGCACGTCGCCCTGGAGGACGTTGGCGAGCATGTGTTGCCATTCGAACCTAGCGTCGACTTCGGGTCCACCCTCCTCTTCTCCATCCTCCTCTCCCGGGTGGTAGACTCCCTCGCGGTTCCCTGTCACGCCGTGAGATGAGGCGCTGTCGGCGTAACTCGCAGGGGTCAGATCGAATGACTTGGCTGGTCGCACGTAGGACGGGAAGGGTGTGGGATGTGGGCGACTGAGGTGGGGATGCTCGTCATCGTAGTCGTCATGGTCGTTTGCATGTGGCTGGTGACGGGCAGTGACAATGTTGGCCAAGGCGTCAGCGCATAAGTTCGCTGTGGTGCGCATCCTTGGGCAGTGGTCCACGCCGAGTACGCGATACTCACATCCTCATCCTCGTCTCCAGAGCTGTAGTACGATTCCCCCATTCCGACCGAGTCGTCGTCGGCCGACTCTTCGTCGCTGTCGAGTTTTCCCAAGCCTTTGGAGTAGTACAGTCGATCGGGATCATCCTCTTGATCGTAAACCCTGGCGCATCGACGAACGTATTTAATCAACCACGAAAGCCAGAGCGTGGTGGGCAGTCAGTTCCTGCTTGCGGCTCGCTGCTCGCCGCTCGCTGCTCTAGCGCATCAGAGTGGTCTATGCGACTGAAATTGCTCAACAACTGACCTATTGAACAGCCTCGGTCGACTCGAAGCGACAGATCGGGATCGGTTCAATGCCGAGGTGGCATCGATCGAGGCCTGTTTGGCGTTCGCGCGCGCCAAGGCACTTGCCGAAGCGGTCGGCGGTCCTCGCGAGGGCATGACGAGCCGAGCTGAGCTGCCGAGCTGCCCAGGACCGAGCACTAATCAAGGTGCTGCACCCAGCGGGATTAGGGTGTCGGAGGTCGAGGCTATCGTGAAAGGGCGGAAATCAAGTACGAAGGGCGTCGGGTGAGTCGCCCGTAGCGAGTGGGGGAAGGCGCGGTAGGGCAGTGGTAGGGCGCGGTCGGGCGCGGTCCCCGTCACTTCGCGGCGTTCGCGCTCACTGCGAGCGGCGATCGAGAGCGATCGATTGTTCACTCGAGTCTGATGACTGCGCTCTGCACGGAGCTCTCCTTCGCAAGAAGCTCGAGACGGCTGAGCTCGGCTCACCTCTCGCTCCGACTTGTGTGATTGATTCCTCTGCTACATCCCTGTCTCGGTTTACTTGTCACCACCTCTTCCTTCAAGCTTAAGGTCAAGTCATGGACTCTTCGCCATCCCACTCGAAGAAGCAAAAGCTGCTACCTCAATCCAACGCGACCCATGATATCTCACCAGCAGCCAAGAAACGAAAGCGAGACCATCCTCAAGCCGTCGAGGTCAGAGCATCATCCGCAGCACCTCCGGCCGAGACCGGGCGAGGCGAAACTTGCAAGGATGTTGCACAAGACCAGCAGAATGCGCGGCACGAGACCAAAGCATCCCCCTCCGCGAATGATGGCATGACCAAAGTCGACAAGGCCAAGGCCAAGAAGCGGAGGAAGGAGGTGCAAAAGGCCATGGCACGTCCCCTACCCCTTTCGTCCGGGCTCTGGGATGTCTTGCTCAGTCTGAAACGGCGTGACTATTTCATCTTCACACAGGAGAACCCCCCTTCATTTGCGTTTGATACGCGCGGTTTCAAGGGCGGCAGAACGATCCAGATCAAGGTCCGTCGCTCATTCGACCACTCGTCTCTTGCAACACTCAACTGACCGCCTCTAGTCTCGCTTGCCGTTTTCGCAGGACATTCGTGACTTTGTGCTGCATTTATTGTCAGAAGAAAAGGCCCAACAATGGCTCTATGTCGCTGCAAGTTTTGTTCGGATCTCGCTCTGTTTTCAAGCGAATAACTCGGCGAAAGCTGACCTCGCTACGTTCTTCTTGTCCCTCCTTCTTGTAGAACAAACGCAACGTTCGACGCGTTGTCGCGCTCATGATACCTGGCATCACCTCCACCACATTAGGAGTCGCGGCTCCACCTCATTCGGCCAATCTCCCGTTCGCGCTGAGCCCACCGGCGACACCCTCTCAGCTCCCCATCTTCCAGACGCTCTTCTCCCACGCATGCCCGACTAAAGCACCGGGGGACAAGTACAAGCTGCATTCGTGCTACCAACACTTCATCAACTGTCCTCTCACCGGTGGAGAAAAGGACCGCAGGGAGAAAGCGAGGAAGGAACTGGGTCAATCGAAGAAGACGGCCGACCCGTCCTTGTACCTTATGACGCCCGAGCAAATGGCCGAACAAGCCTACCCTGTCCCGAGTCGGTCTTCCTCCGATCGTCCGACGACTTCATTCGATGGCTGGAAACGAGACGACGGCTGGATCGAGGCGCCTTACCAGGCCCCGTTGCAGCACGGACAGATCCCCGAAGTTTTGGGTATCGATTGTGAGATGTGTCTCACCGAGGATGGCTCGGAATTGACGAGAGTCAGTGTCGTCGACATGCATGGCAAGAGCGTCTACGACTCCCTTGTCAAGCCTGACAAGCCCATTCTCGACTATTTGACGAGGTCAGTTCTCGCCAAAGCCGGGGAGCCCAGACGGCGAGGGATCGTTACTAAGTCGGTTGAGCGTGTTTCACAGGTTCTCCGGCCTTGACAATGAGAAGCTCTCGAATGTCACGAAGCGACTTGGAGATGTGCATCGTGATCTGTCTAAGCTCATATCCTACAACACCGTCTTGATCGGCCATTCCTTGGAATGCGATTTACGAGTCCTCAAGGTCCGTTCTTGTCCCCCTCGGTCGCCACCTGATTCAACAGCCAGTGATGCAAAACCTAACCCTGCAAGAGTTCTTACTCTTCTATTCCTTTTTCAGCTTGTGCATTCCTTCATCATTGACACCTCAGTCATCTACCAGCATCCTCGAGGACCTCCCTTCAAAGCCTCGCTCAAATGGCTGGCTCAAAAATGGCTCAAGCGCGAAATCCAGAACAACGCCTCGACCACTCCCGCCTCCATCGTTCCTCTCCCCTCCACCTCTTCATCCTCATCCAAAGATGCGCTCGCCCCCCTCACAGCTTCAACCGGGAGCGATCCCTCCGCACCGACCCCGCCTTCGATCGGAGGGCACGACTCGGCCGAAGATGCCTTAACCTGCATCGATCTGCTCAAACTGAAGATGGCGAAGGGTCCTGGCTTCGGCGAGTTCCAGAACGACCAAGAGACCATCTTTGAGCGCCTCGGTCGAGGAACAGACAGGAAACGGTGTGCGGTCGTTGACCACGGCACCCCGGGTCAATGGCACGGAGCCAAAGCCGACTCGGCGATAGGATGCACGAACGATGACCAAGTTGTCGAAGGGGTGGCGCGGAGCGTCGAGGGACATGAGCTGGTCGTGGGGAGATTCATGGATCTGAGTCATGCCCTCGGATGTGAGTGCTGCGCACCGTTCCACCCCCGTGCGGTTCAAAACACTAACGGGCTCGCGCAAACTTCACTCCAAGGGTCCCAACCATCCAATGCCGCTCTCGGCAAATTGTCCGCGACTCTACCCGGAATTAACGTCGGATCGGTCCCATCAACAAACACCCAAGACACGTCCTTGTCGTCCCCGTCACCATCACTGGACGAAGTCCACGCTCAACTTAACTCGCAGTTGCTCAAACTCCACGCCTCCCTCCCGCCTCTGACGGCGCTGGTCATTTTCACGGGCCACAACTCGCCGCTCGAGATGAGCTGCTTGGCAGCCAAGAAGGCAAAATTCGACCGGTTATGGAAGACGATCAAGCAGAGCGAGATCGCTGACGAGGATCGGTGGATGGAATCAGACGATAGGACACTGCTGGACGAGGTTGAAAGGTGTAGAACGGGGCTGAGCTTTTACTGCGTGAAATGAGGACGGCGCGCGAATCGCTCTTCCTTCAGAGACCCAGGCATTGTCAATCTTGAGAGAGAAGTCTGCGTCCAATTTACAACACAACAAAGACGTACACTAACAAATTGAATCTTATAGTTGCTGGTGCGAACGAAAATGTGCGAACTACGAACTAGAAACGACTAAACGGTGCAGGTATCCACTGATTCTGGAAGCAAGCAAAAGTACGAAGCGAGTGAGGCTGACCGCAGCTTCTTTTGTGTTAGTCGGTGTTCTTCCCCCCTCCAACGATGACTAACCCAACAGAGCCTCCTTGGTGCGCTTCCTGCACATCTTGAGGAAGACGACGAGGTCTGTGCCACCCGTCCCTTTCAACACGACGCGCTTGTCTCGGGCCTCTTCCTGTCTAAGCCTTTCCTTCTCGATCCTCTTGTCTTCCCATTCTTGCCAGAACACCGTCTGTCGGCCTGGCTCCCTCTTCGCTTGAGTGACGATGTAAACGGTCGCGAGCTTCATGTGCTCATCCCTGAACTTCTTCATCGACAGAACGGCGCGGTCGTACGATTCTTGCAATTGCTGGGGATGGCGAATGACGAGATCGCGGACGCTGGGCAGTTTCTCGGCGATGCTGGCCTCGCCAGCCTCGGACGTGTGGTGGAGAGAGGCCAGATGAGCGAGGAAGGCGCGATGGTGGCCAGGCATGTAGGTCGACATCCTCATCATGAACGTGTCATCCGAGAGGCCCTTGGCCTGCGCGTTGGGAGGGGGCAGAGGGGCAGATGGGTCCATCGACTGCCCCGAGGAGGCGGGGTCAGTGATTGTGCTCGAGGTGCGACGGGGCGAGTGGTCAATGCCGAGAAATAGATCGACGGCGTGGACAAGCGACGATTGGCCCGCCGACGGACCCCCATATTCGAGCTCGCCGACACCTTCGTACATCCAGCGGCCTCCGTTGAACCATGGTCGAATCTCCCAGTAGAACACGGGAGCGCTGATCGAGGCTCGAACGGGCGCCGGACCAAACGCACCGCGAGTCGATTCGCTCAGGAGCAAGGCCAGCTCATCGAGAGCCGAAGCGATGCTGTCGAGATGACCAGCGATACGAACGAGGGCGATACGGTCGGCGAAGAAGGCCTCGTCGAGCGTAGACGACATGGAACGCAAGATGGTCGGGCCATGCAGCTCGCACAGGATCGAGAGAAAGAAGAATGCCTTCTCCGAATCGGACGAGGTAAATGTCGTGGTGATGGCCATGTTGTCGGCTCGGATGCCCAGCGAACGATCGATGAGATGCCAGTTCCAAAGCACCGTGTCAGAGTAGGTGAGGATGGGAGGCAGGCCGAGGCTCTTGCTGATCTCGACGAGGGGTACGGAAACCGTCGACGGAACGTGGGTGTCGTATGGATAGACCGCATGCGTGTAGAAGTGTGCAAGGTATGTGAGCACGACATGAGCTCGTCGAAGCAATGGTAGCGACGTGAGTTCATAGACAAGAGGTTGGGGGAGCTGTAGCGTGGTTGAGATAAAACATGGGGGTCAGTTTCGGCGGTCTCGTACCGCAAAGTTTCCGAGTCAAACGGACGAGGGTGTCTTACCTCGCGCAGATGTTGACGCCACGACTCGCTCAGTCGACCGACCCCACCACCTGCCAGGTGAGACACCTCGTCCTGGGCCTTCTCGAGTACTTCCTCGAAGCACTGCCACTCTACTCCGAGCTGCAGCTGTTGCACGGGCTCTTCGGGAGGCAAGAAGCCGGTCGCCACGGAAACATCGTAGTCGGCGGCGGCCAACGAGGACGTGTCGGGGCGAGCACGGCGTTGCCAGGAGTCATGGTCGGGCGAGTCATGAGCGTCGGATTGTGTCAGGTTCGAGCCAGCTGGACGTTGAGCGAGAAAGTGGTCGGCGGGAAGCTCGGCAGGCGTCCAGGACAGATCCGTGCGACCTGTCGACTCGACTGGATCATCCGCGATCGGGAATGGCACAACAGTGCGGCGTCGTGGCGTCATCGACGTCGTTGAGGATGAAGAGTGCAAGTGCAAGGTGGTCAACATGGTCGACAGTGGGGAGGATGAAGACATGGTTGCAGTCGAAGGCAGGGATGACGGTGTTCACGGCCGAGGCTCGATCGCGTGATCTCCACGGCCGTAGGGGTCGATGCTGCGTGATCGATCACGGATCGCAATCAAGACTGCGACGGCGACGGCGACGGTGACGGTCGGCTCGTCCAACTCGAAGAGGCCTGCTGCAGCTTGCCACAAGCGGAAAAGTTGGGGGTACAAGGGGGTTTAGAAAGATGACTTGGATTTGTACGATGCAAATGTGGCTAGTGATGGGGGAATGAGATGGGAAAAGGGGAAGAGAACAAACGAAGAAGGCTCGCCTCATGACTCAGCCGACGAACTGGAAGCGCCAGGGGGCCCAGGGGTGGGAGCGCTTACAAGTTTTCGAGTTATCGGCGCGCCTGGCGCGGTTTGCCCCCCAAGGGGCCTGGACCCCCGCACCTTCTGAGTATCGTGATAAATCTAGTGAGCTCTAACATAGTTGAGCCACATCGAAGTGAGCATCATTACATGCCATTTTCTAGCAAGGGATCGCTGCTTTTCAGGGCCAAAACTTTACGAAGCAAGCTAGCCAGCTGCAGGCGCGCACATAACACACATTCTGTGGGGGTTTCGGGCTTTCAGGACGGTTCGAGCTTATGTAAGCCCCCGTCTGTCCGCGGAACTCCGCGGCGCGCTTGGTGAGTTCCCCGAGATCTTCGGAAGTATGGTTTGCAAGTCCCGAAGTCCGAACGACTCGACGACGTGCTCGATGAGGGGTGTCAATAATAGTAGGAAGATAATTAAGAGCCGTGCCTGACTTGCATGGCACTGGGAGTCGGGGTTCTGGATCGGGAAGCTTGAGTGACCGACTGGACAAATTCATTACCTCCTGACTTGAATCTAATGTGCGGCGGCGACCTCGAGCTTTCCGTGGGGGGGTCCCCGAAGTGGACGGGCGTCAGCTGCCTGAGAAATGCACTGAAGTTCGGCGATCGACATTACTCACTCTGCACACTACGGATGACGTTCAGCTTCCGACGAGGATTGCCACGAGGTCGCATGGAGCGACCAGACCGAAATCTCGCCCCACCTCCAGACAAGCGTGACCTGCATGCCAGCGTTATCGCGAGCAAGCTGAAAAAAGTGGTCGTCCCCCTGTGTGCGAGCTTTGTAGGCAATCAGAGCTCGGCGATGACCACCAGCTGCGGTCTGTTGGCTTAGAAACGAGGTCAGGGTGTCGAGCAAAGCTTGATGCGATTCGGGGTTGTAGAGAACATCGGTGCCGAGCAAGGTTAGGCCAATGCCGTCGTCGCTAGGGCCAATCAAAGCGTCGATCGATGACGAATCAAGTGGTCCCCATCTGAGCACCTTCGAGTCGACATGGTCGGAGAGGTGATTGTAGGCAAGATTTTCACGGAGCGTGGTCGCCACAGTATCTTCAACATCCGTAGCGATCACATGAGTCTGCGCAGCGGTCATCATTAGAGAGAATGATCCGTCCAACTTTTTTTTGTCCAATAAGACCGTCGCAAATTGACTTGCGAGAGCGCACCCGGCACCGAGCTCGAGCAGAACGAGTCGAGGGGCGGATCGCTTAGATCGTTTCGTGGCCGGACTTGGGTCGGCGGCTTGTTCGTTCGGTGAAGAAGAAGGGAATCTGTCGGCAACTTTTTGCAAGGGGTGGGAAGGAAAAAGAGCGTCTGGTCGGTGAGAGAGGAAGCCGGACATGCCGATGGCACAATCCCAGAGACGTTGACCTGTCGACTGGCGCTCCACGATGGAAATGGACCTTTTGCTTCGTTCTTCCCATGAAAACGGCGATGGAGCCGGGTGTGTGTAGATGCGCCGCAGATTCGTTTGAACTGCGTGGACAGAAGCCGCAAGTGGTCCCATCGACGCGGCGTCGCAGGCCAGATCAGCCGGGCTCATCTCCCTCGGACAGGAGCTCACTCACCTTTGCCCGAATCTGCAGGCAAGGACCCCCCTTTCTTCAGCTCGACGTTCCCGCTCAGTGAGGACATGAAGATATATCTCTGGCCATCCCATGCTTCGAGTACGGCCTGCCCCTCTTCCCCAATGATCTCAAGGATTCGTTGCGAGTATTCTGAAAGTCTTTCCGGCGGCGCCTTCGTCCCAGCGACTGAGACCTCAAATCTGACGGCCTTGGGTAATTTGTTCAGCGATCGACCTATTTTGATGGATGCAGTGACCTTGTGATAGTTTCCGCGGCTCGTGTTTAAGACGTAGTGACCCTTGTCATTGCCGTCGACCCAGAGCTCCACATGCTCGATCGGAGTCGAGAGGTGGTCACCGCAATCGACGACTCGCAGACGGAGCTCGAGCGACTCGAACATATCCAGATGGACTCCATAGTCGTCGGTGATGCCAATCATGAGGTCGATCGGGACCAGACAGGGTGTTTGGGGCGAAGTCGACTCGGGGACGGTGATCATAGCAGGAGGGGGGCGTAGGAATCGCAGCCTGGCGATCTTGAAGGCGTCCGCGCACTCGAGCACGTCTTGCTCCGAGAGCCTTCGATGCGACATTGGTCGGGTAGAGGAAGTAGCCCGTCGATCCAAGAAGAGAGAGCTGATACCGCAGAAGTCAGATCGGGCAAGAGAGGGGAAGAGAGAACCGAAGATGCTGGGAGCGACACCCTGAAACAGCTGCCTGCGAGGATTCGCGCGTGCGAGTGAGGCCGCTTCTCGGCTTCCTTCAATCTTTTTCTTCTTGGCCTTCTGCACAAACCCAACCATCGTTCAACCATGGTCGTAAGCTCCAGCCTAGACACGAATGGAGCCCGGCTCGATGTGCGCTGACCACCTTCGCATCTCTCCTCAGAAACTGAGAGTGTCGATCAAGGTCCGTCCACGCCGCATGCATCGCCGATCCCTACTCGCCAAGGCCCATGTACTGCGGCCTGCAACATAGCGGGCAGTTGAGTTATAATGTTTCTTCTCGCACAGGCTACGCTGGAGAATTGCACAGATCTCCAGGTCAGTCCCGTTCGAGCGTCCAACTTGATCGCTACTTCGGGGATCTCACCTCTCTTCCCATCTCTGACCAGGCCCATGGCGATGATTTCAATTGGATGGTTCGTGTCCCAACCCGTTAGGATTCAATCCTCACCGTCGATCTCAAATCGCATGTCCTCATCACATCGCAGTTCAGGGTTCAATGTGGCTCTTGCCGAGAGGAGCACCCGAATTGGATCGGCATCGACGCGACCGTCAGTTCCATTTCGACTCGCGAACTCTTAATCAGGCCATTCCGTAGCCTCAAGCTGATTCCATGGGATTCACGACGACTGGCAGGAGTCACGTGAGATATCCGGATCGAGGGGCGAAGCCAACTTTGTTTGGAGATGCACCATGTGCAAGCGAGAGCACACCATCAGCAAGTTCCCGTCCACATTCCGAAGATCTGACATCCGGCAGGCCGGGGGTCCCTTATGACTGACTGGTTCGCACCGTGGAACCCCTTTCAATGAACGCTGGCTCGTGCGATCACAGACTTTGACCCGTCCTTCAACCGGTCCAAAGCCTTCTACACGCTCGACCAATCCGAATCGCAAAAATTCGGCACCATCGCCGTCCTCGAATGCCGCGGGTGCGAGATCATCAAATTCGACCCTAAGGGGATATGGCACTGCAAAGGCGTCGAATCAGGGACCCTGTTTGATGAGGTCGAGCTGGGCCTGGACAACCCTGATGGCTGGAATGATTACGACGAGAAGGCCAGTGAGCCCGTCGGGGTGTCGGAGTTTGAGAGCAAGATCGAGCGAGCATAGTACGAAGGACGCTGGAGTAGACGGCTTGATGCAAATAGAAGCCGTTGCTATGTGTAAGGAGGTCACCAGCCGAGTGTGAAGGTCCAGGCGAGGTTACGAAGCCTCGGTAGGCTTCCCACACCGAGGTGCGCTGGCGAACAGCATCCACGCGGTATAATATGGTGCCTCCAAAAGCCCTGCTCCAGACTTCCAGTTCAATCGCGAAGAGAGACATGGTCACTTAAGAGATACATTACAACTGAGTCACATTAAAACCCCTGACAACACTACTACAGAACCATCCCCACCCAGTCATAGGTCAGTCAACTCCTCTATCCAGCGTTCTGCTGCGCCTCGGCCTCCTCTCGCAGCCAATCCTCTGCAACTGTGCGGACGATTTTCCACATCCCCTTGCGTCTCCGTTCGACGCCGAGCACACCGTCGCGAATCTCGGATAGCCGATCGCGGTATTCGAGCGAGTCCGCCAGGAAGCGGTGCAGATCGCTGCGATAAACGAAAGGGTCTTGGCGTCAGCATGTGAATCGCAAAACACTCTTCAAGCGGTCAAAGGCGACAACACTCACGTCAAGCAGTCATGCAACAAAACCTCTTGATCGTTCGGTGAAATCATCTCCATCGATGTCACCGCAGATTGTCCAAGCAAGCCCGGTCTTGTGATGGGCATCTCCACGCTTCCCGAGCTCACGAACAGACTGCGGACGTACAGCTCGGGATCGACCAAGCGCTTGACATATTCGGGCAGCTCCTCGACCATGGATTTGTCGTCGGGAGTCGGCTCTTCAACGGCACCTTCGATGGCGATCGCCGACGTTGATCCGTTCGTCTTGGCCGTACTACTAGCCGTAGCCGACGCGGTGGGTTCTTCCGCGATGGGCTCTTCCTCCTCCCCGAACTCGGCGACGTTCTGCGTCACTTGCGGTCGGTTTGCGACGCGTCCAGATCGCCTTCGCGTTGCCGTCCCTTCATCTTCTTCGGCCGCGAGAGCCGCCGCCATCGCTGCATCGTCGGCCTCGGAGGGGGCAGCCCCGTTCATGTCGGGCAACGGCGGCAGTGCGCCGAGATCGACGACGGGTAACGAGGGAACGGCTTTATCGACTTCCATCGCGTCATCTGCTGCTTTCGTCTCAGTCCCGACCGAGGGTACAGCGGTGGTGACGGATTGCTGAGTCGGCGCTTCCGCATCAATCGTCATCTCGCTGTTGACTAGGCTGGGGTCAGCCTCGCTGGCGGCCACAGTCTCGTTGGCGGCTGTCGCAGGGATCTCCTTCTCGGTCTGAGCCGTCGCGGCGTCTTGCAAGTTGGCCATCTCGACCTGCTCGGCCTTGTGCTCGGCATCGCGTTCCTGGTCAACCTGTTGCTCCTCGATCCGCTTGGCCTCGACTTGAGCCTGCTGTCGTTCTTCTTCGACGTTCTTCTTGTCCGCCGCCTCCTGCTCGACCCGCTTCTTCTCATCCGCTTCGACGCGCTTGTTCGCCTCCCGCTCCTCGATCTCCTTGCGTTCCTTCTCCTCTTGCATTCGCTTGACCTCCCTCTCCTCCGCCTCTAGTGCCCTCTTCTTCTCCTCGGCCTCCACCTTCTTCCGCTCACGCGCGAGCCGTTCCCTTTCCTCCCTTTGAACGCGCTCTTGGTCCGATCTCTTGGATAGAGTGTCATCGCCATGGTACCTAAAATCGAACCCTTCGCCTCTCAAGCCGGCGCAGACGCGACCCAGGCTTCCGATCAAGGGACCCTCTTGCTCGATTAGGCCCGTCGCACTCATTCCCAACGTCTTGAAGGTTTGGTTCTTGGGTCCAAGAGTGTACTGTAACCCGGGCGTCAACAGAAGGTCCAGAGGGGTCTGTGGGACGGGGGGTAGGACGGCCGGGGATGATCGTGGCTTTGACCCGCGAGGGATGAGATGAAGATTCGGCGCGACGGCTAAAGCGCCCGATCCGGAACAGGGCGGCAATCCGGACAGCAGCTTGCGTCGTTTCGTGCACGTTGTGGGCTCGAAGCCACCTGTGTCGGTGTGGGGGAACGCACCTAGTCGACCGCGACGGATGTGCGCGCTCGACCGCGACAGCTTGTGACCCCGGTTCGTTGTCGAGCGAGCGAGCGACGACGTGTCGTATACCGAGTCGAGATCACTAGGGTCTCGATCTTCGTCGGAGGATCCGGACTCTGAGTCATAGTAGATGCGCTGATCTTGCGAGGGGAGGGATCTGAAGTCGGACGGAAAGTGTCTCGTCATGTCAGCGTACTTCACTCTCAGATGAGGGGGTCAAAGCAAGTCAAAACTGACAGCATGAACACATCACGCTCGGCCATGGGTATTCTCGGTGGCATCGGCGCGGCGGCGGCGGGTGCAGGTGGTGGGGGAGCGGATGCGGGTACGGATGCCGGTACGGATGCGGGTACGGATGCGGGTACGGATGCGGGTACGGCCGCGGCGGCGACATTCTGAGCCGCAGCGGATCGAGCCGAAGAAGCTGCTGCGAGCTGTTGCTGTTGTTGTTGTTGGGAAGCTAGCTGCTGCTCGAGGTGGTACCCCTGAGCGTTGTAGCCGTATGGGGAAGCGCCAGCGGGCGGGTCGTAGGCGCCGTGTTGGGCGGTCGAGCTCGAAGCAGCGCTGTTTGCATTAGTCTTGTCGGAGGGGTGGCTGTGACCGTGGGCCCGAGAAGAAGAGGATGCTTGTCTCGAGTGGTTCTGCCGGGTGAAAGGTACAGGGCGCCAGCATGTGAGTTGGGGGGAATGAAGCGAGCAGAGTGTCAGCACGCCAATGACCGCAGGGGGAGAAGGGTAACTCACACTCGAGACGTGACCAAAGCTTGAGTTTTGTTGTTGAGACTGTTGCTGCTGCTGTTGCCAGTGGTTCGGGTGAGAAACGTAGGCTGTGAAATCTACGAAAGCCGTTCGCAAGTGACGGGGACCGGCGTGCAAGCAAACCCGAATCAGCTTGCCCTCCCTCATCAGTTATGACTGCATCTGGAAGCGTACCTGGATGGGAAGAGTTGCCGTATGCTGGAGCGCTCCCGGATGGATGGTTGTTCATGCTGCCAAGCTGTCACTTTAACGAGCGGCGGCTCGAGGGAGTAGCGCGATGAGGAAGCGCCGAGGCGCAAGGCTGAATGAAGTAGGCCGGCGCGAGCAGAGTTTCGTGCAGAGGACGGTGCTGACGATGCTGGGGACGGTATAGCAATAGAAGTCCTAACGTGACGACTCCGGTGAGCTTGGGCTTAATCTGGCTGAACCGAGTGAATTGTGCTCGAGGTGCGTGGTGGTCGAGGAGACAAAGCCGCAGCAATGGCCACTGGCCAGCTTGGGTTTTGACTACAGCTTGAGGACTCGAGCGCTTGAGCAGAGCGGGCAAACGTCGACCACGGCCGATGACTGCCGATGATGAAATTAGGGCGCGCTCACCAGCGAGCGGCACACCCGAGACACGGCTTCGGTCCAGACCCACGCACCACCTTCGACTCTGTGGCCTCACACCCCGCGTAACATGTCGGGCTATCCAGGAGCAAACCGACCCCATGGTCAGCACCACATCATGATGCCAGACCCCAACGCGTAGGTACCCTTTTACCCCCACCCCCCTCACTCTCGCTGGCGGCGCGCGGACGCACGGGACTTTGAACCGGACGCGGATAGCTGACACCCCACCTCCCTCACTTCATTTGCAACCCGTCTCCCGCTTCTCTCTCCTTGCCGACCATCACACCGTCAGCTACAACAACTACAACTACGGCCCACCACCCCCTGTCCCACCTCCTCAGGGCTACTACGCAGGGCCACCACCGCCGCAGCAGTACGGGGGAGGCTACGACAACGGTGGGGGAGGGGGAGGAGGCTTCAACGGCGGCTACGAGCAGCAGTCGGGCGGCTGGGTCCCTACCGAACCCCCCATTCAGAGCCAGTAGGTTATGGCAGAACATGATCGTCTCGCTGTGTGCTTCCTTGACTGAAATCTCACCTTGTGGTACATCCAGGTACGCGCCTCCCAGTGGCTTCCCTGGTCAGCAAGCCCAATACAATGGACCCCCACCGACCCACTATGGCCAGTTCGACCAGAATCAGGGGCCGTCCCGATATCAGGGGGATCAGTTTCAAGTGCACCAGCAACCCGTCGCGAACGCGCATATGTACTCCAACTGCTCCGGAAAGCGTCAGTACTCAACTTCGGGACACCTGGTGACCTGGATGTTTTCTCAACCGTCGAACTGACCTGACAACATTCTCCATCCCTGTGGCTGTGCAGGCAAGGCCTTGTCGATCGGCATCAACTACACCGGCACCTCGAGTGCTCTCCGTGGCTGCATCAACGACAGCGATAACATGATCAAGTTCATCTGCGAGCGATACCAGTACAAGCGCGAGGACGTCGTCCAATTGACCGACCGACCCGGATCTTCCAACATGGAGATCCCTACCCGAGCCAACATCCTTAGGGCGATGCAATGGCTCATAAGCGACGCGCAACCCAACGACTCGCTATTTTTCCACTACTCGGGCCATGGAGGACAGGCCAAGGATCTGGATGGCGATGAGGACGACGGTTATGACGAGACGATCTACCCCATCGACTTCAAGAACGCCGGCCAGATCATCGACGACGAGATGCACGCCATCATGGTCGCCCGACTGCCACAAGGGTGTCGTTTGACCGCCATCTTTGACTCGTGTCATTCGGGATCGGCGTTGGATTTGCCCTACATCTATTCGACACAGGGCAAGATCAAGGAGCCCAAGTGAATTTCCGACCCGAGCTTTCAACCTGCCCGCTTTACGGTCACTGACGATCTCACTTTCTACCCTTGTCAGCATGCTGGCCGATGCGGGCCAAGGAGCCTTGTCGGCGTTCACTTCTTATGCTCGAGGGGATCTCGGCGGTGTCTTCAAAGCTGTGACCTCTGTCGGGCAGAAAGTGATGGGCGGCAACAAGGCGTCCCAGATCGCGAAGCAGACCAAGTCGTCGATGGCCGACGTCATCTCGTGGAGTGGTTGCAAGGATTCGCAGACAAGTGCCGACACGAGCGAGGCAGGTCGGGCTACCGGGGCATTGAGCTTTGCTTTCATTGATTCGTTGACGAAGTACCCGCAACAATCATATGTACAATTGCTCAACACGATGCGTGACTCTTTGCGGGGCAAATGTGAGTCAATGTCCCGGAGCTTGCGCGTGCAGACGCTGAACTCACGAGGTGTTGTGCTCCCGACAGATGACCAAAAACCCCAACTCTCTTGCTCGCACGAACTTGACACGAGTTTGTTATTCGTCATGTAGACTGCGCCGACCCCCCATATCATTTGTTCCCGTCCTTGTCTCTGCTGATGCTTGTGCTGTGTCTAATGCGCTGGAATAACACACACATCGTTTGTTCCGATTCGAGTGACAAGTCCTATTAGACCAAAGAATCTCCTAAGCGCACAATCAGAGGGAGCTCGAAAGTGATAAGCAGGGATCAAGAACAATGGAGAAGGCTCTTAGGAGTCTGCAAGTGCGGGCGCGCGGGACGAAAGGCGCGCACACGACGGGTAAGCTCGAACGCTCCACTCTGGTGAAGCACAATTCTCCCTCAGGTTCGGTGTCCTCTTGTTGGACTCAAGTCGGATTGGCATCGTGTGTATGTGACCCCAATCGGGAAGTGGCAGGAGTACGGTATCAACTTTCCGCCTCCGACATTGTGAGTCAAATGTTGTCCGAGCTGCGATTTGGATAGGAGTTGAAGATGCGCGCGTGATCTGCGAGTCTGCTAGGCGTCGCGCTTGGCGCTTGAGGTTTCGAGTTACTTCCTTTTGCACTGCGTCGTTTCGCACTTGCCGGATCCAAAAGTCCTATCACGCTTGTCTCGAGGTGGTTTCTTCGAGTGCGGAAATGTTGGAATGCGAATCCGTAGGGCCAGCAGTGTCGGCCGCGACCTGTTGCCGAAACTCCCGCAGGGTGGACCGAGTGGGCGCAGCAGGCCCGCGTGGCTGGCGTTCCTTCGGCAAGATGTTCTCGTCGAACGCAAAAAACATTTCGTACATCCCGTGCAGTTGCAGAATAGTTTTCGGTAGGATGTCGCACAAGCGACCGCAGTCGGCTTAGCTTGTGAACTCGAGTGTTCTCTAGCCCGAGAAAGCAGCTGAGGAGCAGAGCTGCGCATTTGCGGACCGCTGGTGCCTCAGGAGCCTGAGCCGACTTCCACTTTAGTCCGGTCGACTGTGTGACGATCAAAATGGTTTCCGTGCTCAGGCTCAGCTGATTCAGATCGTAGACACTTTCCCTTCCAATGGAATTAAAGTATGGACCAGTTTTCTCAGGTTCAGGTTCCAAAACCGGAAAGCTACTCCTTCTTCGTGTCCCCGCGAGCGCACTGTGACACCCCAACAAAGCAAAAAAAAATCGAGCGACAAACACGTCGCACCCACCCAGCTCCTTGTTTACCGATGTTTGCCGGTTTATTCGCGTCGAGGCTGTGTGAACCAATTCAGAGGGTCTTAGTTCTCGCTGCTCCCGTCGAGAGATGTTGTGTACAGTAGGCGACGTACGTTGAGGTGAGAGATGGTACACATTGCTCGGTGAAAAAGCACTATGCATGCAGTTCACTTGGGTTATGAGGGCCATTGTACATTTTGGTGTGAAGCTGTTGTCAGTCCTGGCTTACCTCAGCAACGTGAACGCCAGCGGCGCCGCCCCTGGCTCGGATTGTCGTGACCGAGCGCCCTCGTCAAAAACGCACCTCCGAGTACGATGAATAAAGTGTGAGCACTTGTTATGGAACGACTCCACCTGTCCAGGCGTGTTGAAAATGATTGGGGGCGTAGGCATTAGCTCAATGGCCTTTCTGAAGAAGGAAGAATTCGGGCTCTCGCGCTGGACTTGCCTGTCGTCCGCCGCCGCTCCTGACCGAAGCCGCCCCTCCAGACTGCCCGTCGTCCGCCTCTCCAGACCGCATGTCGTCCGCCCCTCCACACCTGCTCAAAACAAGGGGGGCGTATGCATTAGCTCGATGGCCTAAAAGACGCGGACGTTTTGCTCGATGGCCTGAAAAATGCGGACGCTTTGTGACCCGAGTAGCCTACCGCCTGATGGGGTGAAAGCAAGACCGATTCCTTCCCAAGCACCTCTCCCTGCACCCCGAACAAACCTTTCTTGCTCTTTTCTTCACTTCTCGCCATCATCACAAAAAAAGAGCGAAGAAGTCTATCCACTTTAAGGCCAATCATGTTCCGCCCCGTTGTATCCATCACGACTTTCCTCGCCATTGTTTTCGCGATCGGTTCGGCCCTCCTCGTCTCGGCCGATAGCCAGTACGAGCGTGAGAGCCCGAATTCTCCTGTCTTCAGAGAGGCTATTGAGCTAATGCCCACGGCCCCCTTATTTTCAGAATGTGTGCGACGAATCGAGACTGCAAGGCCCCCTACACGCACGTCCGAGCGCAAGAGCCCGAACCCTTCCTTCCTCAGAGACCCCATCGAGCTAACGCTTACGCCCCCATTATTCTCAACAGGTGTGATATCTTCGGCAATTGCGCATACATGTCGCAAGTCCGAGCGCGGGAGTCCGAATTCTTCCTTCCTCATAGAGCCCATCGAGCTAATGCCTGCGCCCCCCTTGTTTTGAGCAGGTGTGGAGGGGCGGACGACATGCGGTCTGGAGAGGCGGACGACGGGCAGTCTGGAGGGGCGGCTTCGGTCAGGAGCGGCGGCGGACGACAGGCAAGTCCAGCGCGAGAGCCCGAATTCTTCCTTCTTCAGAAAGGCCATTGAGCTAATGCCTACGCCCCCAATCATTTTCAACACGCCTGGACAGGTGGAGTCGTTCCATAACAAGTGCTCACACTTTATTCATCGTACTCGGAGGTGCGTTTTTGACGAGGGCGCTCGGTCACGACAATCCGAGCCAGGGGCGGCGCCGCTGGCGTTCACGTTGCTGAGGTAAGCCAGGACTGACAACAGCTTCACACCAAAATGTACAATGGCCCTCATAACCCAAGTGAACTGCATGCATAGTGCTTTTTCACCGAGCAATGTGTACCATCTCTCACCTCAACGTACGTCGCCTACTGTACACAACATCTCTCGACGGGAGCAGCGAGAACTAAGACCCTCTGAATTGGTTCACACAGCCTCGACGCGAATAAACCGGCAAACATCGGTAAACAAGGAGCTGGGTGGGTGCGACGTGTTTGTCGCTCGATTTTTTTTTGCTTTGTTGGGGTGTCACAGTGCGCTCGCGGGGACACGAAGAAGGAGTAGCTTTCCGGTTTTGGAACCTGAACCTGAGAAAACTGGTCCATACTTTAATTCCATTGGAAGGGAAAGTGTCTACGATCTGAATCAGCTGAGCCTGAGCACGGAAACCATTTTGATCGTCACACAGTCGACCGGACTAAAGTGGAAGTCGGCTCAGGCTCCTGAGGCACCAGCGGTCCGCAAATGCGCAGCTCTGCTCCTCAGCTGCTTTCTCGGGCTAGAGAACACTCGAGTTCACAAGCTAAGCCGACTGCGGTCGCTTGTGCGACATCCTACCGAAAACTATTCTGCAACTGCACGGGATGTACGAAATGTTTTTTGCGTTCGACGAGAACATCTTGCCGAAGGAACGCCAGCCACGCGGGCCTGCTGCGCCCACTCGGTCCACCCTGCGGGAGTTTCGGCAACAGGTCGCGGCCGACACTGCTGGCCCTACGGATTCGCATTCCAACATTTCCGCACTCCAAGAAACCACCTCGAGACAAGCGTGATAGGACTTTTGGATCCGGCAAGTGCGAAACGACGCAGTGCAAAAGGAAGTAACTCGAAACCTCAAGCGCCAAGCGCGACGCCTAGCAGACTCGCAGATCACGCGCGCATCTTCAACTCCTATCCAAATCGCAGCTCGGACAACATTTGACTCACAATGTCGGAGGCGGAAAGTTGATACCGTACTCCTGCCACTTCCCGATTGGGGTCACATACACACGATGCCAATCCTATCGCAGAAAAGATACGAGCGCGGAAGGAGAACTTCCGATAGGAGACCCTCTTTTTCCTGAGTCGAAGGCGTGTCTGCCTGCTTTGGCGGTCGTCCTGTGCACGTGAATTGATCCTTCGAAGAGCTGAAAGGCTACCCCGACTAACCCCTCAAATTATGGATCAATACAGGCAAGGAGAGCTTCCCCGGTCAATGACGGAATCTTCGGCTTCCTAGAACTCCTGGGTTCGCTAATTCCGAAAGGAAGGCTGGGTCCATATTGAAGACAATCCAGGTCGCTCTTTTTTATTTATTTGATAGATTTCAATTACAGCACAATTATAATAGTACCTAGAAATCGCTCTGTTGTCAGAGAGTATAATGCTGTTTCATCCCACTTAGATTCCCGATTACGATTAGTCACTAGTTGTTGATATTAGCGGCTTCTCGCGCCTCGAGCGTAGCTCGCGCGCGCTTCCATAGCCTTCCTTCTTTCTCTCCAACTATCTTATCTATCATCGTCGGCTCTCGTACTTACGTATCTCGCGCCTGGGACCTCAGAGTCCTAATATCTGTTTCATGAGAACGAGTTTCTAGGTGCCCTCTTCCCTTTTGTCCGTCGAATGTTTGGTCGATGTATTTGAACTTTCTTGTGTTGTGTGAATGGGCCGGAATACCATGAGAGGTAGTGGCACTGTAAGGTTTGGGGGCCACTGCAGTTAACGTCACTTTTAGCGAACAAATCCGTCTCGCGGCGACCGTTCTGGCGACCTGAAAAGTATAGCGTCGTTTGCTTGATTGCTCCATTTTAATTTGTGAAGACTCTCGCACTCGATACGAACGATAGGCAGAAGCGAGAGGAAGGATGAGGAATCAGACAGGAAGGGTGAGAAAGAAACTAGTGCGCTGCGACTAGTTGCAGCGCGATCGTTCTAGCGCGCCCGGACCCCCTGCAGCTGGGACCGGATTCTAGATACCCAAAAAAAAAAAAAAAAAAAAAAAAAAAAAAAAAAAAAAAAAAAAAAAAAAAAAAAAACGAAAACCGCGGCACACTTTGGAACGCTGCAGCTTCACCCAAAGCTGATGAAAGTTCTTGCCAGCCGGCATATAGCATTTTTAAACTTGAGCAAAAAGCAAATTGTCGTTCAATTTTGACTGAATGGACCTGCTTGCCACGTCTTAGCAGACCACCCGGCGCCCAAAATGGCCCTGAACTTTGGGAGGCAACTAGGCCCAACGCGCCGATCTTAATTCGTAAGCCTCTCCCTGAGGGCGTAGCGCTTAGCTTATATTATTAGTTGTGTAAAACGACCGGCGCCTCGCAGCTTGGGCTCCAGCTGCTTGCCTCCGACCGACCCTGCTCGTCACCTAACCGACAAGGCCGGCATGCCGCTTCATCCATGCGCTCCGATCCCAACGACCGTCATCTTGGACCACCACGACTCGTACACGCGCAACCTGCTGGTGCTCTTCTCGCAGCTCTTCTCCGCGCCGCACGCCGGAGCTCAAGTCGGGATCGCCGCGATCGATGTTGGCGCCGGACACGTGCGAGATGGACGAACAAGAGATGACGGACATCCGGCGAGGCGATGGCTCGAAAGGGGATGGCAACAGCGTGTCGTCATTATCAACGTTGATGACATCACATGGTTCGTGCGGTCCAGGAGCCTGTGACTTTAAGTTCATCCCCGCACGTGACTTATCGGAATCGAACATGCCCTCCCCATCTCCTTTTTCTCTCTCTGTCTACCCATTTTGGGTCCCCACAGGGACCACTTTGTCTCAGCCATCCTACCGCACGTGTCGTGCATCATCCTTGGACCAGGCCCAGGAAACCCAAGTCGGGCGTCGGATTTCTCATGGTCCGAAAGGTTGATCAAAAACTTCGGTCATCGGTTGCCCATCTTGGGCTTGTGTCTCGGGCATCAGGGACTTGCAACGACTTTTGAAGGAAAGGTGGGTCAGCCCGTACCAACTAGTTTGAGAATGCATTCGAGAGGTTAAAGCTACCTGAAACTTTTATGATCGTTCAGGTCGACCGAGCTAGGGAGCCCAGACACGGGCAAATCTCGATGATCCGGCTGCCGACAGGCAACAGCAGCAAGTCCCAAATCGATCCACTATTCGCCGGTATCCCTTCCATGTTTAAAGCTGTCCAGTTCAACTCGCTAGTCGTGTCTACGCAAAACTTCCCGGATGAGCTCCAACCCATTGCTTGGAGTAACAATGGTGGCCGGGACGAGATTATGGCGCTTCGCCATCGGAGCAAGCCGCTGTGGGGTGTCCAGTTTCATCCAGAGGTACTTATTGATCACTTGCTGATCGCTTTCCCCCTCTTGTTCCAAGCTTATCTCCCGTTCTTTGGCTTGCCGCAGTCCATCTGCTCTACACACGGATCGACGATTCTTTCCAACTTTCTCTCGCTGGTTTCGGCTCACCATGCCGGGCAATCCACTTCGATTCCATCTCTCCCTTTACCCCTGGACGTACGCGCTCTGACGACTTCATACAAACGAGGCCTCCCGAGCGTCATCCCCGATGTTCCAGCTGGACCACCGTCGTATCGACCTTGGCTATGGGAACAACGCACGATCCAGCTGGAGAACGAGAACGAGAGGACACCGCAAGAGGTCTTTGAAGGACTTGTCAAGGGTCTAAATGATCTGGGAGAGGTCTGGCTGGATTCTGCTAGGGTGAGAGCAAGTACTTGATTCGGCCTTGAGTATCTATGGCCTGCTCATTTGCGGAGTTTGTGACCCACAGCCCACCGGATTGCCTCAATTCTCGCACGTCTTCGAGCCCCAATTGACTTGGACGCACACTCGGCCCGCCAACACGATCCTCGTCCGACACGAGGCCTCGACCGAGGCCATCGCCTACCAGCTCGAAGCCCCGCACACGTTCTTCTCCACCCTCGGGACGGCCCAAGCGTTCCTCAAGCGTCATACATGTCTACTCAATCCGGAGTATCCTTCTTTCTCCATCGGGTTCGTGGGATATTTTGGCTACGAGATGAAGGAAGTCTCGATGCCACTCTCTGCTTCGGCGGCAACCTTACCAACGAAACGAACGGATGCCGAATTCGCTTTCGCGAGTCGACTATTGACCTTTGCACACGAGACGGGCAAGTGGTACGTTACGGCTTTGGTTCGACTTGATGATGCTTCGATGGCTGGCAACAACGCTTCGATGATGGGGTTGGAAGCCAGATTGGGCATCGACGAGCCCGGATACAAGGCTTGGATTTCAACTGTTCGAGCCTTCTTTACTCCTCCTCGGTCGTCGACGACGATGAGCTCACCCATCGCAAGCACAAGCACGATTCTCCCAACACTAGTTCCTGATCAGGACAGAGCTTCGTACATTGTTTCAATCGACAAGGCGAAAGAATACATCACGGCTGGGGAATCTTACGAGCTCTGCCAAACGACGCAGTTCCGAACGACGGTCGACCCCGCCCTGGCCGCGGACCCCTACCCCCTCTACCTCTCTTTGCGATCCTCGAACCCGGCGCCGTACTCGTCCTACTTCCGCCTTCCTTGTTCCAAACTCTCGCTCCTCTCTTCCTCACCCGAGCGCTTCATGCATATCACCTCGGGCGGTCACGTCGAAATGAAACCCATCAAAGGCACCGTCAAACGATGTCTAGACGACGAGGCAGAGGATCAGCGAAGGAAACAGAGTCTGGAGAAGGACGAGAAGGAACGTGCTGAGAACTTGATGATCGTCGATTTGTGTCGCAATGATCTGTTGGCGTTTTGCGAAGTGCAGAGCGTCGCTGTGCCAAAATTGATGAAGGTCGAGACGTACCAGACGGTCCATCAGTAAGTGTGGTCAGTTTGTTCCAATTCCCGTATCGGATTAACTGATCCGTGAAAGTGACGGTCTTCTCAGACTTGTGACGAGTGTGGTTGGACAGTTGACCCCCGCGGTGAACCCCTTCGAGGCCGTCCAGCGAGCTTTCCCACCTGGTACGTTTCACTGAGGCCTATCTTAGTGGCGCAGTTGACTGACGCCTTAACAAAACGCCATCAATCTTGCTCAGGCTCCATGACGGGTGCACCCAAGCTTCGTTCGCTCAAGTTACTCGACGAGCTGGAAGGTCATCAAGCCCGTGGAGTCTACTCGGGCGTCTTTGGCTACGTCGCCATCGACGGCACGACCGACTTTTCCGTTGTCATCCGCACTCTTGTGCTCAATGATACCCGTACGTCTTCACTCTACGCCAGGTTCGCCCATTTACGCGGCCCCAATTACTGACGAACGACGGCGTGAACAGAATTGACTCTCGGCGCAGGTGGAGCGATCACCTATCTCTCGGACGCGGCGAAAGAATGGGACGAGGTCTTGACCAAGAAAGAAGCGGTGATGAAGTGCTTCACTTGAAAGGATCGATCTTCGTTGTTATCGGTTTCATCTTTGTCTTCGCATTACTTACATCTCTATCGCAGTATTACTCGCATGATTTATCGTTCTTGGGTGATCATGGCTCGCTGCCGGTACTTCGATAGTGCCACAGCGAGCCTTTTATTGTATTGGTGTGGCATCCCAATTTTGTAGATCCCGGTTCATTACATGGCTCGCACTCGTTGCCGCATCCCACGTTGCACCAGAGATCGTACATGCAGGCGGCGGTTCGGGTTCCACGTGTTATATCCATATGTCTCTCCAATCGAGTGAACGGGTGAAGTCTCCTTAAACAATCCCATTGAGTTTGTGGGAAACAGTCCTGAAACGCTGACAAGCCGAGTTCAGGCCGAAAACCTTCGATACCACAAGTTATCGTTCAGTGTACTAATCGAGAATCCTCAAGACCGTTATGACTGTGCATTCAACTTCAAAATTCAAGTGCTTGCACTTCACTCAATAACATCACCCACCTGCTCTCAGCTTCAGCGTACAGACCGTAAGAAGGATCGCCAACGCTCGTTCGGAGAATCGGGAACGATGAAGATGATGCTGCCGATGCAATTTTACTAGAACTCTGTCATACGAAACATTCCCACCTCTATCACCCCAAACTAAAACATCTGGCATCAGCGAATGCGTCGAGCTTCAGCGTGGCGGTCCCAAGGTTGCCTGATAGGGGCTATGAAACAGCCACGCTCGCCCGAAAACATTGAGATCAATCGCGCGATGAGACTGATTCGACTGCGCAGCTGATCTTCACGGGTCATGGGGAACCAACTTGTCGCCTTCGCGACCATTCAACTCATGCGACTCTCCAAGTACAGTTCAAAGTACGAAGGACTGCGATGGATTGCTCGTGCAACTGTGTACTACTGAAAAGATCGAAAGTTCGTCCCGAGCTCAATTCGGCACCTTAATCGCGTCTTCCTTGGCCTTACCTCGACTTCTAGCCCAAGACGTGCCCCCACCTTTCGAAAGGTCGGCTGGGGCTCAGGACCTTGTTCTCGGCGCGCATTGCAGCGCGAAGCCATCTTCGAGACTCGAGAGTAAGGGCGGCCGTTTGGGCCAGCATTCGCCCACACTCGCGCCGCTGCGCCGGTCGCCGCAGTGAAAGCGTCCGAGGTCCGTCGCAAGACTCCCAGAAGGTCAACTCGCACTCTCCAAAGTCACTTTCGCACCCTTTATGACATCGAACACACACTTCAACCTCAAAACTTGACACTCGAGCTGTGAATGTGGGGTGCGAGTGTGAATCTGAGTTGGCGAGGGTGAAGCTTGAGTCGCGTCTGCACTACTAGGGGACCTCCAAAACATCAATGCGCAAAAGTCGCTGAGAAGTTCGTGCGTTAATGACGACTGAACGGTTGGTGGGCGTCTGAATGAGTTGAAGTGAGAATCCCGAACGGCGGCCCATACCCATAGTCCCAAGCCTCAAGCGATCAGTTCGGGGGAAAGCGATTGCGCAAGCGACAAGTGTTTCGATTCAGCCATGGTGGGTCAAGTCAGGTCGTGCGATCGAACGGGACGGGACGCGTCTCGGTGCAGTGTAGAGGGACGAGGCGAGTCGGTGCGAGGTGAGAGCAGAAGCGAAGCTTGCCTGGCCGCCGCGCGGTCTCGCAGCACACGCGAACGCGCCACTATCGCGTCAGAGAGGTCACGTGATCCAAGTTGTGGCCACCCCGCCTGACCCCGCCCCCCGACCGCGTTCACAAACATGGGCTAAACAGGACTCGCTCCTGTTGGCTTCGCTCCTTGATCTCGTCGAGCCACCACCACCCGCTTAGCACTGCTCGCGTGTTCTCCCCCTCACCAACCCAATTCCCTATCGTCATGCTGGAGGACATTGTCAATCATCCCCGACCAGTTCGACCCCGCTCGACCCCTGTCCTGCTTGCAGGCGCCAGCGTAAGCGAGGGCGTCGAGATGGATGGCGATTTGACTCTCAAGCCGCGATGGAGTGACGAGGAGCCGGATCGGTTCAACATCAAACGGCTCTTGCGTACGTTTTGTTCCCGGAACATGGTCTATTTCTACGGCGCTACTAATCAGTAGGGTATTGCGCTTCTTCGCCTTTCCAGTCACGTCGTCTCCAGGCGGACGAACCGCATCGTCCTCATTCTCGTCCTCGCCCGCAGCACATACGCGCTTCGCCGCATACGACGCACCGACTTCTCCCGACGCTGGCTCAAGCAAATTTGCTTCTCCGGCCCCTCCCTCATCTCCGGGACACGAAAATGCGGATCGCATCGACTCTCACGTGACGTCGGCGCTGCTCTCGGTCGCCGCCGGCGCCATCGCTCGTGCCGCCTCAAACTCCGAAACACGGTCTAGGTTGCGATCCCCCGCACCAGCGATGGTCCGCCCGATCCAGTTGTCCGAGAACGACGACATACGCCTCATTCTCGAGCGAGGCGTGGTCATGCAGCTGGGACGTAAGGCCAAGCGACCCACTCAACCGCGACCCGAGACGACTTTGCCGGTCCAATTGGCTAAATCAGCCAAGCATGCTTCGCGGATGCATTGCACCCTCCGCATCCTGCCCCGAGCTCATCAAACTCCTCCTCACAAAGTTATTGTGCAAGTTCACGTGCTGGGCATGAACGGTATGAAGATCGACGGACGACTGTACCGAAAAGGCGGCGTCGCTCTCTTGACAGTCCCTATCGGCCACGAGCTCAAGCTCTCACTGTGGAGCTGGCAAGGCGTCGTCCACATTGCCGAATCAGAATTACCGAAACAATGCAGGGCCACAGAGCTCTTCTCTGCAGCCCCATTCTCGCCAGTCGCATTGAGCGGTTACGATTCGCTCACCGATGGTGCATCATCGAGTCGCGGCCAGCGGGACGGGAGCTTCGAATTGGCAACTCCTAACGAGAAATCACATGACGTCGCCTCGCCGGCTCATTCCGACCACTCTCTCTTATCCGTGCTGCCTTCATCACCCTCCGCCCAAGAGGACGACGGAGGCGAGATGGAGGACGTCGACCAAGTGAGCGCTGGATCGGCCAGCGCCGCAGCATTGGTGGATTCGCTCGGCCTCGACCTCCCGGGTCTGATCGCGAGTGCGATCGTCTTCTCCCCTCGTTCGACCGTCGACGTTGAGACAGTGGTGCGATCGCTGCTCCGCGAAGTCGGAGGGATGTGGGACGTGCTTGAGGATGGCAAAGGAAGCGAGGACCTGTCCCAGGATCGGGAAGATCGAGCGGTCGAGGCCTGGTGGGAGGTCGTGGAGAGAGTGCTGTACCACGAGCCTTTCTTTGGCTGTATCGACAATGCTGGCCTCAAGGTCAGTTCGCCCAGCCGCCTGCTGGAGAAGTCTAGTCCTGAATTCCGGAGGCAGACTGGGAACTCATTGATCGCTTTCTGCGCTCTCACTCACTTCCCTGCAGGACGCGTCGGGCCATCCCCTCCAACCCTTATTCTTCTACATGCCTGACTCTGATCCGTCCCGGTCCCGGGTTGCGGCATTGGAGCCGTTTGTCAAGCGTGTTCGAGGAGCCCGACAACGCCCCGCCCAGTACTTTTGGCGCAAGCCGTCCCTGCGCAAGAACAGGTGAAGAGTTTGCTTCAGTGATGCAGTGATGCACCGCCATTGCCGACATGCCGCGGTCTGGCAGACGACTGGGCCGGGACTGAGCTTCGGAAGATAGTACGGGGAGGAATCCTAATGAGCTTTTTTGGGACAGCGTGTTTTGGTCTTGTTTATGTGACTCATTGCTGTTCTCGTTATGATTTGCACCTGCAGCGAGTATTCCCTCGATGGCAACGTCGTCACCGCTTGTATTCATTCGGCCAAGATCCGCCCAGAGTTAGCCCCGGGCCAGAGTGCTCATTGACTTCGACAATAACCTTTTTTTGCGCGTTGCTTTGGTTCACTCATGATTTTAGCATCCGGTTAAATCAGGATCTGATAAGATGTTTAAACACGATGGAACGCATACCTAGGTAGCAAAGGTCTAATGCTGCTGTCGTACACGTCGCCGGCGCACACACGCTCGAGAAAGAACTCACTTTTGCCCTTTCGTCATTGCCAGGCCACCAGCCGACGGTCGACTGGCCCGACGACCCGCGAGCTTGTCGGCGCTTTGTTGGTACGACATGTTCACGGAGTCCGATGAGCCGACCGTGGAGTCCCTTGTACGTGTGGTGCCTATATGGCTCTGCTCGAGGGCCGTGCATTGCAGCTGACTGGCGCACTTTCCCGTGTCGCATCCGCAGGCATCGGCGTTGATGCGAACGATGCTGCACGAGCTCGTCACCGACATCGCGATCGAAGAACATCGCCTCGCGTGGCGCCGCAGGACACGCATACAAGCGTCAGTTCGATTCCGCAGGTTATCCAACAGCTCATTCGCCTTGCTGGAACCCTTGCCGCTACACCAAGTTGATACACGAGCTCCGACCGACGAAGATCCCCGTCGAATGGACCCAGAGCGGAGCGCGCCTGCTCCTGAACCATTCACGAACAAGGGCGTTGAGCGAGACCGAAGGAGCTGATCTCACCTGATTTTATTCCGTAAAACAGTACCGAAGCACAAGCCAAAGCCAAAGCCGCCGAACGCTTACTCGGTGTCAACGGCGACCGCTCCAATCCGAGCTCGGCAGGTGCGACGGCGTCAACCTCGACTCTGGCCCGTTCGGCGAGCCCCTTTGGGCATCCGAGTCCGCACAAAAAGGATGACGCTCTCTATGAATGCATGGTTTGTGGTAGACAGGTGTGCACTAACTGAGAAATAACTCGAGGCATCTCTTGGCTCTGCATCCGAGCCCGCCGAGCTGACGATCGGACATGCTCTCGGCGATTCCCAGATCGGAGCTCCCAGGTTCGCTTCTCACCTTTCGAGTTGCATGGGTTTGACGGGTCGCTCGAAACGAACTGCCGCGAATAAGCCCCCTATCAACGGCAAGCTTCAGTGCGTTCTCGTCAGCCTCACCTCTCATTCCCACCCGGTCACTCAGACGCATAGCAGCTAACCTGTTACACTCACGCTGCACGCGTGTGACGCGCTTTTCCCCCACTTCGGATTCTTTGGCAGCCACCTTGGCAGCGACCGTGCCTCCTCTTACGCGAGTGACGAGGACAGCCTCTCGGGAACCGAGAAACGTGAGTGGATAATCCAGATCCCTTTGATATTTTTAACATCACGATCCCATGAGTCATCTGATGCTCTTTCGTTATCGCACAGGCAATGGCACCAACGCGGGCTCGAACGGGCTCAAACGCTCGGCGAGCCTGTCCGGGTCCAACGGGTCGAGCAAACCCAAAAAAGCCAAAACCTCAAGCGAGTTATTACGAGCAGTTCAAGTATTGGGCCACATCAACTAATCGCTTTGATGTCATTTGCTACAGCAATACCGCATCCGGCCAATACATTGCATGCACAGATCGCATCGATCGGTTCTCATCCACTCGCCAAGACGCTCTCTGCACCTGCAATTCCTCCAATACCGAAGACGTCCTCCGAAATTGCGGCTTCACCATTATCAGGGCCATGTTATACCACACCCACCCCCCCTCTCTCAAATATGCACCCTTCATTATCTTTGACAAGTTCAAAGTCCCTTGCACCGAAGAAACCTCCAATACCTTCGTCGAAAAAGCCAATCAAGAGCACGGACCGACCCGACTCGGATAGTGAAGAAGACTCGCCCGACGAAGATGCCACAGGTGAAAAACCGACATCCACAATAGGATCAAGCCTGGTATCCCCGAAGAATGCTTCGCTTCCGCGGAAGATGCCTGGCGACCTCCCGAAGAAGGGCCTGCATCCTCTGGCGCATCGTGAGTCTTGCAGACCGTGTCGCCAGGTCGAATCGAGCACATGCTGATGGTGAGGACCACGTGTACTTTCCCTTTCCAGGTGTAGGCCCAGGAGGGTCAGGATATGGATCTGATTCTGACTCTGGTGCCGGCGACGTGTCCGAATCCGATTGAAGTCTGTTCGTCTACTCGGCTAAGGCGTGCCGCAACCCCGTCCTTCGAGGAGGTCGTTCACCTTCTGTTCTCCCAAATTCCTTAGTCCCTGACGCAAATCACGAGTCTTGTCCGCTATATCTTTCTTGAGCACGTCATTCTTGCGAACCCTGAAAGCATTTCTTGGTCAGCTTCCTCGATCTTCCTTCTTCTTGCAATAGCATTTCTTCGGTCACAAATGGCTCATCGGCCATAAGCTGCGCGGGGTTCGATGCCTTAACAACTGCGAAGGTTTGATGCACTATACAATATGGGGGCACCACAGAGTTCTACGCTATCTTCAAGGATAAGCTTGAAGGGAGCGAACTAAACGAAACGAAGCGATATACGCTGAGACTTTCACCATGGGACGATCAAGCGTTGCCCGCGTTCCTCCTTGTTGACGATTTGACGTCCATAGAGGCCTCACGAGACTGGCCACGCTGCTGAGCTCCGACCAACGCCGATCCACTTTGTACTTGCTCGGCATCGTAAGTGTTGCCAGCGACCTGCACCGCATCACCCATATGTCCTTTGAGGCGCTGAATGGTCGCGACAAGGTCGTTGTAGAACTCCAACCGAGGGGCAAGGCGATCAGTCACGGTCGGGATGATCAAGGAGAGTTCGCGGCGGGAATCCGAGACTGGCGTAGCGCCAGATCCAAGGTCGGAGACAGACACGTCGCCAGCTAGACGCCGAGGCCGCAGAGACTGCTTTGGCTCAAGACCGTACCGGTGTGAGACGGGATAAGTGGAGATGAACAAGAGGAGGAGCGATACACGCGAGGTTTGAAATTCGAAGAACTGCAGGATCTCGCCGAGCTGCACGCGGCTCAACGGTTGAAAAAGGGAGAGCAGTCAGCGTCAGTGGTGTTCAAGTGTGTTGGGTCCGGAGCATGGGTTAAACCGCTTGTACTTACTCGACTTTCGGCAAGGTCCCAAACATCCTCCAAGTTCGGATTCTTGGGGGCCAATTTGGGTTTGGCGCGTTTCGAGCTGCTTGGGCGCAGACGGCGGGTCGGCAAAGCTAGTAATCGTCGAGGTTTGGAGAGCTCATCATTTTTGGAAGAGTATTCGTCGTCTTCGTCGTCGTCATTTTCATCGTTGTTGGCTTGCTTGGGTCTGTCATCGGGGATCTCGTCCACTTCGATGTTGAGCCATCGGCGCCACGAGATGAGCTTGGAGCGATCGAGGGCACAAACACGCATCATGCTCGCCACGCGACGATAGTTAATTTCAACGACGGCCTGTCGCCATCTCTCGACAAGTT
This sequence comes from Microbotryum intermedium, assembly GCA_022702645.1. Lineage (NCBI taxonomy): Eukaryota > Fungi > Basidiomycota > Microbotryomycetes > Microbotryales > Microbotryaceae > Microbotryum > Microbotryum intermedium. The sequence continues at coordinate 1,431,347 of JAHWDX010000006.1, read as the reverse complement.
CGTCTTCGTCGACCGGCAGCGAGCGCTTCCTTTGATGGCGACGATATTCTCCGAGAGCCCGATCTCCTCCACGTGAACAAATCGTCGACCACGCTAGGAAAGGATCGATCTCGTGTAGATCGGGCTGCCAGGCATAAAGCTCATCTTTGAGCGAGTTGGACACAGGAAGCGAAGAAATAGCTTCGCGCAGTCCGACCGCAGTGCGGGCGGGCGTAGGTTCGGTTCCAGGCGAGTCGTATCGACATCGCTCAGATGGGTCGACAGCACGCGGTTGCCCGCAATCTTTACAATCCTTGCTTTCGTCACAATGTTTCAGAGAGTCGGAGTACTCTTGCGAGTAAATTTGCATGGCATTCCAATCGACGAGAAGCTTGAACTCGTCCTCCTCGCGCGGATCGTGCTGTGAGTCGGGGATGAAGATGCTGGCACGAACCCATCTTCGGCGCCGAACGAAGGAGCGGCTGGTATTGGCAACGCAGCGCCAGTGTCGACTGCCAAAGTGTGTGGCGTACGACCAACCGTGCTCGTCGACATCGCCACCCATGTCGACCATCCAGTCGGGGTCGAGCCAGTTCCACTGTGGCGTCGGCAAGCCAAACTCGTGTCGGGTGTAGGGCGAGTTTCTAGATGACAAAGACAGCTCAGGAAGTCAGTATCATTTGACCATTGACGGTCGGTAAGCACCTCAGCACCTCAGGAATGCTTTTACCTAAGCCGGCTGTTCTGGAAAGACGAAGGATCCAGCTGAAACAGTGCGCCCGAAGAAAATCTGGGCAGTCCAAAGACGACAAGCCTAAGATTGACGCCCACAGTCAGGTCAGCTTAATTGGTATCTCGAGGGACACATCCCACTTTTGCCCAGTGGATGTACCGCACGCACCCTCTTTGGTTCTCGTACAAGACCATGACCTCGATCCTCTCTTCCTCCTGCTCGCTCCCGGCGATGGCCGCTATCGCTTGGGCGAATGCCGAATCAGATTGTTCCACCTGCGCCGATTGCCCAGTGGCATACTGCCTCTGCCTTGTCCTTAGTATCTCGTCAAAGGCTCGTTTGCTCTTGGCGCGCGTGTTGGTAACCGCCGACTGGAAGGTGATTCGACGCCTCGGCGTGTCCATGGGCTGGTCGAGAGTCAGTACCTGGGACTGCTGACGTGAAAGGCTGAGGGTCGACTCGGCGAACGATGCACGGGTGGGAGCTTTTGACAGTGGAGGCAGACGAGCCGATTGATAGCTAGCGGTCGTGCTCGTCCGTGAGAGGTCCGGGAAGTCGACAGGACTGCTGATCCACGAAGCAGCGTGCGATGAAGGGAATCGCGAGGGGCACTCGGTGTCGGCCGGAGTCTCCGGATAGGAGGAGTTGGGGTTCGGAGTGGACGGGTCAAAGTGGGAGTCCTCGATCAGATCTTGATCCGGATATGGGCCCCGGGCCGACGAGCCCGTCGACACAATCTCTCCCTTCTTGTTCTTCCACCGGCGTAGACTGTGAAGTGCGCGCTTGGTTCCACCATCCTTCTTGAGCACGACCTCTATCTTGACCAACTGGTTCTCGCTTGTGAATGTTGCCTCGTCTTGGAAAAAGTCGTCGCCAAGTTCGTCGCGTCGCTCGCGGTACGACCGGTACGTGAGCTTGCCCACGGCCTTCTGCCGCTTGCCATTCCGCTTGCCGGTCAACGCGATCCATCCACTTTTGAGCAAAGGTCGTGAGGAAAATGGCGTAACCTTCCGGGCATTGAGCTTGGCCAGACATTCGGCAGAGATCGCACGCCGTTGCGCATCATCCTGCTCCAAGCTCAGGTGGTTGCCGTATGCGCCATCGATCGACGAGAACTGACCCGGCGGATTCTGTGCGTCACCATGTGGTGGCATAGTCTTGTTCGCTGTTTCCGAGACATCCTCCGTCATCGCTCGCACCGCAGCAAAGCGATCTGAACCCGAGTGCGAAGGGAAGGGCCAAGATGCGATGCGATGAGGTCTTTGACCGAACGGGGGCAGAACTAAGCTCGAGCCCTCCACTCTGTGGAGGGGCTTGTAAGTTAGCCGCGCGCTTGGCTGGGTTGCCTCGAGAATTTTTGGCCGTGAAAAGTGACCCATTGCTGTAACATGGCATGTAATGATGATCACTTCAATGTGACTCAACTTTGTTCGAGTTCACTATATTCTATCACGTAACTTTGAAGGGCCAGTTACTAGATCAGCTAATGATTTGGCTACAGCAGGGAAAAAGTCCCAAAATCTGCGTTTTGGCCCAGGCGCTCGCCGTCGTTGTCGGGGGCGTTGCCTCGCCAATTGAAGAGACGATGAGCGCCCCTCGCGATTCCCGTTTGACATTTGGCTGAGCAAGACGCGACCGCGCGGACCACTTTCACACAAAAACGCATACTTTGCGCCGCCGCCGCTTCACTCACAGCTCATGAAACTTTTTGTCAGCCTGCATACAGCGTTCTCTAAAGTAGATCAAAAATAGTGTCCTTCATTTTTGACTGAATGTACCTGCTTGCCACGTTCCAGCAGATCACCCCAAAATGGCCCTGAAATTAGGGAGGGCAACTGGGCCAGGCGCGCCGATAACTCCTAAGCCCCTCCCAGAGGGAGGGCTTTGTTGAGCTTAGGGCAGAACGGGGTCAGAGCGATAGAGTTCGCTCACGACTTCCCCCGGGCCACTCAAGCCGCTTTATGCCCACGACCGGGCCGCCGCAACCTGAAATATGTTTTTGTTTGGGAATAACGCACCGTGGGGCGGCGATGACAAGCTGAACCTCTGGCTCAGTACAGTCTACCTACCGTACCTAGATAGGTTTTCAAGACGAGAACAGCCATGTTCGGAGCTACATATGTTTGCGACCACAGAAACGAGGAATTCCATGCGCGACGACCCCAACCAAATGTGGTGGGCGCGCACGGCATTCCGCGCACCGGCGTCTCGGCCATTCTGTCCCGCGCCCCCGACTCGTTAAATGCCGTTCGAAGAGCTTTTATAGTCCATCCGCACTTCAAGACCCACCTCCCACCCGTCCACACCGCCTCTGCTCAACACGACAATGACGACCATAACGGACAACCTGGCCACTTACTCGCTCGGCGACGCGAAACGTGTTACTCTTCCTGCGTCCGAGGTTGCTCGCCTCGATGCTCTCTACGTGGAGAAGAGAGTGCCTCTCTCTTCAATCCCACTAATGCCAACATTGTCAATCTACCATCGGGACATCAAGGCGAGGTCGTCCTAGCCAACTTCGGCACCGAACTGTTACTTTCCGCCTCTTCGGCAAGAACCAGTGGCAGATTGAGGGTCTATCGAGATCGAGACAGTGATCTGATCTGAGGGGAGCTCATTTCTAGACGCGCGCGCGCATTCTTGCATTTTCGATGCACTTTTGTGCACATTTCGCCCCTCCATATGTGCACATCTGGCGGATCGACTCCCCTCCATGGTCCGGAAGGGGTTCCCCGCCGTCGTAAGCCTCGGCCCCAAACCTCAACCAAGTCGTAGATACATTCATTTTCCTTCTTTTTTTGAACAACCTTTCCTGTCAGCCTCATCTTTCATTTGGCATTTAGGAACTGATTAGGGCAAAAGGAGTAACATCTTGCAATGCCCGAGCGCCGTAGCTGCGTGCATATACCGCCGGCGTCCGGTCAGGGGGCGCTCTCAGTCGGTTCGTACTCCCTGTCAGCACGCACTATAAGCATGGTCACTGGAGCTTCCTCCCTGGACTCTCTAATTTTGAACTGTGATTGTCGCCAGCTACAGAGGTTGGGCGCATCAATCCCCGCAAATGTCTCTGTGGAGCATAGAATCTGAGACAAGTTTAAATTGCGACTCGGAGCCGAGTCTCAAAGAGCTCCTAAGGATCGACTTTCTTCGTCTTGTGCCATTCTCTCCCTGCTTCCCGCCCTTCATCTTATCTTTTCTTCGCGATATGACCAAGTTATGCTCTGAGGAGCTCAAGCCAAGCACTTGAAAGCTCGTCGCCTCCTCCTTTCAGACGCAAGCGCCAGCGATCGTCGTCGCTCTCCGATCACGTCTCTCCACGCAACAAGAAGGCCTCACGTAAGCCACGGTTCCTTCCACTGATAGAGATTTGCCCAGATTCAGCCAGGCGGTGCTGATTCCGCATTTGTCCTTCATTATGTAGGCCGACAGCCAAGGACGAAGCAAACTACGGAAGATACTGAGGAACCGGCAACTCCGAGATTCAAACCCAAGAAACCGAAGGCCACAGCGGTCAAATCGGGTCAATCCGCAACCGTCGCGCAGACGAAGAAGAAGAAAAGTCGACCTAGTTCCTCCCCCAGCAAACCGGAATTTCCCACTTTGATCTTCAACACTCCTCGAATTCTCCAATTTCTGAAACAGAATGACCGAGTTGGCGCCGCCATAACAAAGAACGATACTACCGCGGCAACAGCGTCAGCAAAGCGAAACGACGCTTTTTACGAGGTGCGCTCTAATCGATTTGAGCACCGATCCGCCGCCGCCGATCACCTGTTTGAACATGCGATGCCACATCATCAATCAGGTTGGAAAACATACAAACCGCGATCAGAAACCAGAAGTGGCGGCCCTCATGAGACGTTTAATCAGGGATAATCCTAAAGTCGTCGGCCCTTCAAGGAATCCGGCAATTAGGGCGCGGGAGGCTTTGACTAAGCGTGCGTCGGATTGGTGGACCCGGTACGTGCGCACTGTGCAGACGGCTGTAGTGCTCAATCCTGCGGCTGTATACTGACTGTATATCCCCCCGGGTGCATTGTTTGGTTGGTGTCGTAGGACGAAAACCAAATATACCACGGCTCGCGGGAAGCTGAACGAAACCGGTCAAGGATTGAAGAGTGTTGCGCAACTCGAGACGATCAGAGATCCGCAGATCAAACAAAATTATGGTGCGCGTGTCCGCAACTCGTCTGGAGTGGCTACATCAGATCACAAAACACTGATCCGCATGTAGCATATTCACTTTGATTCTAGCTGCAATATTCGATTCTCTTCCGTGGTACTGGGAAATGCTAGAGCTATGCGGTCATGGCAATCCGGATATGGGCGAGCAGACGGTCTCGGATTTGACCACCGACGAGCCTTCCGCCGCATTGAGCGCGAAAGTGTTTGGCAAGCTCCAAAGCGGGGTCGTTCAGTGCAAAAGTGACGCGAATGGTGAACATGAGAACCGCCCCAAAGCTGTAACCGGACCAATCCGCTGCCGCCTCCGCCGACGCTCGATTTCCGAATCCGCCGAAGCGCCACAAAGCGACCGCAAGTTGATCCTTGACCGCGGTCTGCCGCTTCTTCCCTGTCGGTTGAAACACTGGATGACCTTTGATCTGAACCAATTGGCAGAATCGGCAGGGTTAGGCTTAGCTTAGTGAACAAGCGGTGGTAGCCAATTCAGGATTCTGGGACGCACTGCATCGTGTAGTTGGTTGAAGGCCGTTCTGGTCATCCGCAAAGTTTTCTGGAAGCGCCTTTGAGCCCGCGGAGTGTCTCCGGAAGCGAAGCACTTGTCCAGCGAGCTGCCGACTTGTCGTCGAGCGTACACCGTTGGCCGCGACTCGTAGCGTTGAGTAGCCAGTTCTGCGGCTTGGTTGACGAGCTCGTCGCTACGCATGGCAAGCAAAATGATCGCTCGCGTGTTGGAAGCTATCTCTTCGTCACGGACCTCAGATTCCGAGGTCGAATATCCGGATGAAGACGAAAACGAGATTGCCATCGATGCTGAGGAGGCTGCATCTGAACCCGTTGATTCAGAGGAAGACGACGATGGAGAAGAGCTGGTGCTACTTAATGAAGATAGGGACGATATCGAGTCCATCTCCGAGTCGAACGTGTCGTACGCGTCGCTCAAGTCCGCAGCTTCCGCCAAAAGTGATGAGTTCAGGGCAAGCATGGCGAGCATTGCATTTTCGATTTCTGTGACCTCTCCCTGCACCCTTTCACGTCCGATCCGGAGGCGGCTTTTTCGGACCATCGGAGCTTGGAAGTCGGGTGAGACGTGAACGCGAAACGACGAGAGGTGAATTTCGGGCGCGTGCTACGCGCAGGAAGGCTTGTAGATGAGATCGAGGAGACGCGCAGAGAGCAGAGACGATTGCTTCGCGAAATGCGGCAGGCGCGCGCGCGGGTCCTCGGGGCCTCATTTCATTTTGCACATTTCGCCCAAAATCAGAAGTGACACTTTTAGGAAATGAACCCGACTCTGGAGTGTCTCTTCTGTTTGCAGTTGCGACCACCTGCCACTGGTTCGCAGTCAAGCTTACTGTTTAGCAACAGCGCCCAAAGGGGGCAGCAAATTGGACACAATCTCGCCAAAGAGGCGGACAGTAACAGTTCGGTGCCGAAGTTGGCTAGGACGACCTCGCCTTGATGTCCCGATGGTAGATTGACAATGTTGGCATTAGTGGGATTGAAGAGAGAGGCACTCTCTTCTCCACGTAGAGAGCATCGAGGCGAGCAACCTCGGACGCAGGAAGAGTAACACGTTTCGCGTCGCCGAGCGAGTAAGTGGCCAGGTTGTCCGTTATGGTCGACATTGTCGTGTTGAGCAGAGGCGGTGTGGACGGGTGGGAGAGTGAACAAGGCGCGCTGATGATGTCTGAAGAACAGGTGGGAAAACAGCAAAGAGCAAGCGGCACCGGTTTGGTTCTTTGCTGCTGTAGGGTATTTCCGTATCTTTTACCTGATTGTTGAGCCTTGCTCGAAAAGACGTCTCGCGGTGTTTCGAGACATACAGCTATTCACAGCATCAACTTCCGCCAAGACCTTTGCGAGTGCTCCAATTCGACCGCTCGGGACTGCCACGATTGCTCGGCAGAATGTCGATTAGAGCAAGATTCTCCGGCCCCTTGTAAGAGCTGCAGCATCGGGACAGCCAAGCCTATCATATGCTGGCACCTGCCCTAGTACCGTAACCCCCAAAAAACCTTGAAGTTCACTTGAATCGTGGTTCTCGGTCAATCTCTGACTCAGATCATTGACGAGCCTACCTACCTACCGACTGTTGACGCTTGGGAGTCGGGAGTCGGTAGGCGTGACTAAAATAGGCAAGCGCCTCGACCCCTTTTTGGGTCCAAGAACTCGGAATCCTGTGCTGCCCAGAGATCGCCGATCGTCGCCGAGACGACATGCTTGCGCTGTGCTCCCTTACATCTGGGATTCATCGCATCCATTGCCTTGTTCGGCAGTTTCAAGTAGATTTCTTGGAACGATTGGCTTGCTTATCACCTAAGTAGGCACCTATCGAGTGTCGTGTCATGAACAGATCGAGCTTGCAATTGGTTCATGGAACCCGTGGCATCACGGTGCTACCTATGCGCCGTGCGCGCCTTCGACGTCCCAAGTATCTAGGGGTCGTTATCTCTGTCTGCCTGATAGTACCACTAGGTACCTAGCTACGTAGGTGCTTTTGAACGTTGACGAATGATGACCTCGACAGAGGTCCGATGAGCCGAGTTTGAGGGTAAGCGCCATCGCCCGTCAAAGCCACCCTCCCCCGTGCGATATGATTGGCCGATTTAAGCCAAGCCCGAAAAAGCGCCGAGGCGATCTCTCAACGAAGCCGACTCGAAGCTTCAAGGTGAAATAGGTATTAGGCACTACATCCTTTGCTTACGCTGGGGCTGTCGCGACCTCAATACGGAGCAGGAAGAGAAGGCTACATGCTATCTACATGTATTATTTTCATGCAGGAGAAAGATGGTGATGATGCAATTGGCACCTTTTAGTTTAGCGCATGATTACAGCAATGCAGATTCATGATTGGACCCAAAGCCATCGAGTGCCAAAAATTGACCCCCGGTCCGCCAAGACTTTCCTTGGGTTCGCTTTTGACGCCGACGCCAGTTAGCCGATCGAATTCGACCTTGGCCTCTCTGCTGCTCGTCTTGGGCCTTCTTGGGCATTCCCCTTCTCATACCACACCCACATCCAACGCTCTCTGCATCGTGTCCAGTGACCCTCAGCCCTACGAACTCGACCATCTCTGCACCAACAACACCCGACGACCATGATGACCATGATGACCATGATGACCGATTGCCCAGCCTCAACTGCTCTATCGCCGCGGTCCCAGTCGCCCGAGGCGGCCATGGTCGCCTCCAAGCCCGTGCCCGGCCCTCCGGCCCAGCGTAACGGTGGCCAAGCGCCTACCACCGCGGCGGCCTCGCCTTCAGTTGATGCCATCCTCCGCTCATACGGCAACAACGACGTCGACCTGCTCAAAGCTCTTTTGCACGCCAAAGCCAAAGAAGACGAGGTAAGCCCCCGTCCCCTCTTGTCTTATCCCCCCTCGTTGCCTTGCACCGGGAGGGCCCGAGTTGCTGTGTGCAGGCAGGCGCCAGGGGCGGCCAAGCTATTTTCGTTTGGCGCTCTGGCGCGCGCCTCTTGGGCTTGGCAAAGCTCTACGCGCAATGATGTGACACCCGCAACTGCTATCATTAGCTCCATTAGCTTCGCAAACTGACCCTCGTTTTTCCTTTTCATTTTATTTTTGGCGCACCTTTTCTGCTCCCTTCCCCAAAACCACTTTGAATGTACACCTATCACAGCGACTCGCTGCACTTGATCTTTTGCGCGTCGAGCAACTACGCGCGGCCAATACTCTGGCGATGCACCAAGCCTGGTGGATGCAGGCGCAACTGCAGCAGCAACAAACCGCGTACGCGGCCGCCGCTGCTGCCGCCGCCGCCGCCGCTCAGGCCAAGAAGAGCCCTGCCTCGTCCTTTACCCCTGTCACGCCCCCTCTTTCCGGCGTGGAGGCACCGGCGTCGTGGCAACAGCTTGCTTCGCGTCGATTGTCGCCCGTTCCTCCTTATTCGCTTCTTCCGGCCACCCTCAGCGTCTCCGGTCCTTCTCGAGAAGGCTCTATCTCCGCCCAGGCCGGTCCCTCGTCCGAGGCGAGCTTCAAGCGCGCCAGGGCCGCCAGCACCGCGTCAAGCTCCTCGTCTCGCTCAAGCACTTCTTCCTCGAGCACGACCTCGATCAGCTCCGTCGAGGAGGATGACGCTTCTTCGACCAGCCCCGCATCCAAGAAGGTCAAGCACGGCAATACCCCTGTCGTCAAGGTCGTCGCCGCTTCCGCCCAGGCCAAGAAGGCGTCGCATGAGGAAGTGATGCAAGCCCTTCGAGCCAAGTGCGAACGCAACCTCTCGGCATCCAAGGTCAACCGACCCCGCGCGCTTGCTCCCCGTCCCATCAAACCCTCTGCCGTCCCCGTCACTCCCTGTGTCCTCGCCGCCACCGTGCCCACCAAGACGATGCCAATGTCGCCCGTCCGGGCCTCGACTACAATTGCGCGCGAGACCAAGTCGGCCTCGCCCCCGCTGCGTCAATCGGCTGTCTTCAGCCCCGCCGATGAGCAGATCGCCGCCGGCTTCTTGAGGATGCTCATCCATGCCGTCAACGCTTCCGAACCCGTCACCGTCGAGGCGAACTAAGTTGGGCATTCGATTGCCGCATCGTTCGTCGATAGCAGTTACAGTGCTATTTTCCCTATGCATATTTGTTGGCTCCCTATTTATACACTTTTAAGTTTTGTCTGTTGTAACACATTTTCTCGTTTTGCTCATCATGCTCTATGCTGCCCACTCGCGAAACTGCAAGACCGTCAGAGGCCTGAATGCTAAACAACGCGGGCGCGTAAGTGTGTGCAAGAAAAGGACATAAGGCTAAGATGGAAGGTTGTGTCTTCTGAGCAAAGAAGCGGGTATCGATAGGACCATCGATGGGGAGTTTATGCCACAGCACAGTCATGTGGAAACTGTGGGCGGATTGTGTGCCCCTCGCGCCGTGTCCTCGTTCGCGGAGGTCCTCGGCGACGAGGAAGCAACCAGTGGCCGAGACGCTGCTGACGATCCTGATAGAGACCTCGTTGACTGCTTTTTGCGAGCCGAGAGGCTGACCTGTTCCCAAGCCTCATTAGAAATGATCCTCCGGGCTTCCCCGACCGGTGGTTCTGACACCCGACTCGGCAGTTTCTTTCTCGGCGCGGCCGCGGGTCGAGGCGCCAAACCAAGGGGCAGCGGGGGCGGTGTCGAGCTTGAGGTGACGTACAGGGAAAGAGAGGCGGCAAGTTGCGAAGCCCCTTCTATCCCGGAGGAGGTGGAACGAGGTAAACATGGAGACGAGCGGGGACTGCGCAACGGTCGATTCTCGATCAGGAGTGGGGATGAGGATTGCAAGTGGGAGCTTTTGGAGGCAGCCCACATCATCTTCGGCTGAGCTCCGGAATGCGATTTGCGAGTTGCGTGGTGCACATGGCTGTTCGAGAGGTTTGATTCGAGCGGCACCGCCGACTCGACCGGCGAGTGGGTGGTACGTGGTTTTGTCGTCGATTCCTGGCAGTGTAAAGGCTCACGTGGGTTAGCTCGCCTGTGCAGAGACTCTGAGCTTGACGGGCGGCTCACCCTGCCTGCCCATGAGGTCTTGGCATCCGAGCGACTAGACCTCTCGATCACCAAAACATCTTCCTCAGTCCTCGTCCGACTCGGAGTTTTGCTCAACGAATTTGTCCGAGGGCTGCCCCGGAGACCCCGACCAGACGAGCCCAGCACTGAGCTCGACGAGATCCTGTCGGTCGCTGCCAGCTCGGCAGTGCCTCGATCGTGCTCGACAGCCGGTCTGCGCCAACTCAGAAGTTCTTCATCGGAGATAGTGTCGTCGACCTTGGACTGCTTCCGACCGGCGACGAACGATCCAAGTGCCTTGATGAAGCCGAAATCGGATTTCGAATGCCAGGACTGAGCTGTCGATGAATGAGACGGGGCGGACGACTGGACCGTGTGAACCGAAGTCGACGAAGGCGTCGAGGGTAACATCATCGCCCGGGTGGAATGGGGGGACTTTGAAGATTCCAGCTGCTTTCGACTGGGGGCGAGGAACAGGCTCGAGGTCGAAGGTCGCAAGCGCTGCCTGATCCAAGACGATGGCGGCCTAGTGGCTGGGAGGACAGGGGCCGAAGGCGCTGGCCTTTCTTCGCTCGGCGAAGCAGACCGGGGCAACCAGTGGGCAAGGGGTGGCATCTCATTCTGTTGCGATGATATTTTACCGAACAGAGCCGACACCGATTTGGCTCGACCATGTCGTCCCCTGGTGCCGGGCTCGGAGGTCGATCTCGACATGTCTGGTCTACGAGGCGTGTCATCAATGCCTTTCGACAGCAGGTTTTCGCTCGGAGAAAGCGACAGTGAACCATGTCGTTGCCGAGGGTCAGGGGAGTAGAAGGGTGCACGACCAAGCAGGGCTCTGAGCTTGCGATGCGGGGATCGAGGTGCCGTGGGTAGGGGTTGGAACTTTACAGCGTCAGTGAGTATAGAGCGTGAGCCTTCGCCATCGGTGGATTCAGAGTCGGCGCTCTGCTGGCTACGAGGGGTGGGCGTCGACGTGGCGCGGTCGAAATGGTGCAGCGAGTCACTGCGCATGGGATCGACATGTACGTGGCTCTCAAGACCCTCCACAGCCATGACGCGAGCGAGAGCCGACTTGCGCATGCGATCGGGCGGGGCCGAGCCGATTCGACGGGTACTGGCGCGGACGATCGTGGTCGAAGCGGGGTGGGGAGCCGTGACTAGCTCGTCGCGATCGAGCTGGACGTGCTTGGAATCCAAAGCGCAATCATGCGGAGAGGTGGTGACGGATGGCAAAGCTTGGGGGCCATGAATCGAGCTTCCTCGAGATAAGCTGTTGCTTCTCGAGCTGCTGGCATTGCTCTTCATGCTGGTGCTGCTGTCGGTCCTGCTGGTCGTGGTGACGAAGTTGATCGAAGCCGACGGCCACACTGGTGCATCGGACGCGTGACGAGCAGTAGCATCATCGACAACTGGCAGCGATGGGCGCTCATGAGATACGGTGCTGACCATCGTCGGCCTTGTAGTCGACACTAGTCCAGAACAAGCCTATTGTGGCATCGAGAAGGCGTCAGGGTGTCTCACGCCGAGTGCGAACAGGAGAGAGGGGATGTGCTGCGAAGGACACCGCGCGCCGCCCGGGGAGCGACTCGCTCGAGATCGTGCACCGCTTGAGCTGTCAGATCTGGTCTTAGAAGACACACGACAAGCTCCAGCAGAGGCTGTGTGCAATTCTTGAGCCGGGATTTTTGGGCCTCTCAAGATTACTTCTCTTTTGAGGACTGCCCGCCCAGGCGATGTGTTTCGGATTAACCTCAGCAAAGCATCCGACTCGAAGCTCGGGCTCTCGCAGCTCAGTGGAGCGAGGGTGATGTGATTCACCTGCACGGGGTAGTAGTAAGGTCGTGCGACCAGTTGGTTTCCATTGGAACACGGCTATACACAAGATATTGGGTCCCAGGAATACTGAACAAGACAAGCAACGGGCAAGACACATTAATTACTGGAGCACGGCTAAATTACGAGGACGTGGGTAGTGAGAGAGGAGTGTTTGGTGCAGTCGGCTTAAGAGCCGATCAACTGTCGGCGAGTTGGTTGATCATGGCCGTGTTGTTCAAACTCGATGGTCCAGCGACGCTTCCCACATCCGCCGCTCCGTTGCCGAAGAGGTTCATGGGAACGAAGATGGTCTGGTGGGCACGGGCCAACCTGAGGTCAGCTCGTGACCCCGACTGACAACAGAGAGTTCACAAGGAGCTCACCTTGGCCTGCGACGATCGAGCCATTTGTTGCAAAGCTTCCTGTGTAGCGTAAGTGAATAAGAGTACGAGATCATCCATCAGCAAAACGACCCAGAGATGGAGGGAAACTTGGTGATGGAGGGAACATTGATGTCCGCAGCACGACCTTCGGGGACAGAGGATGCTCAACTGACGAGTTGACGGATCTGGATCGCTGCAGGCGAGCTCAAGATGTCGGCGGCTTCCCTCATCAACTTGGCCGAGTCGACTTCGGCACGGGCAGCAATAATCTTGGCTTCACCAACACGTTTGGCTTGTGCGGCCGAGGATAGAGATGCTTGAAGCTCGGCGGAGAAGAGAATATCCTTAATCAAGACTGCGGATCCAGGAGCGTCAGCGGAGATGATCTCGATGGGTAATCGGTGGCGGGCGTCGAGCGCTTGTTACTTACTCGACTCGACTTTGACTCCCCAAGCTTCGGCAACACCTTCGACCTAAGTGATGACGATTGCATGGTATGTGATCAGCTGGGTCCGCAAGTTTCAATCGGGCAGATACGATCTCGTCGGGCGGCTCACGATACTCTCAATCTCCGATGCGACAGCTTCTCGATCCGTCAACAACGACTGCAGCGTGCGCGAGCCGATGACATGTCGAAGCGTTGTCTGGGCACGTTCCATCAGGGCGTTGCGCACATCGGCGATGCCGAACACTGCGCGGAAGGGGGAGACGATGTGGTAAAACATGACCGAGTCCAAGTCGACCGAAACGTTGTCGCGAGTTGTGACGTTCTGTCAAAGTGTCAAAACGAGGAAAGCCGAGTGAGCAAACAACGAGCAAACGCGACCGCATTCTTATCACAGCGTGTTCGCACCTGACGAGGGATCGGGATACTCTGGATCTTGACTATGGTGGACAACGGCACACCAAATCAGTAAATCGCCACAATTGACGATGCAGACTGCGTTTCGAGTGTGGCTCACCATCGACAATACGAAGCCTCTCGGTGAAGGGGTTGACCTTGACCAATCCCGGGTCGACAGACTTGTAGAACTGTCCGAATCGAGTGATGAGACCGACCGATCCTTGGCCGACTTGCTAGAAGGCCCGACAAGCGCAGAGTTGATTCAGCAGGAGTCAGCGCCTGACCCTGGCAGGGGAAGAACGGACCTTGTAAATGTTTGGCGCGGGGCAGCAGGGGATTGTGCCACAGTTGCCGACGATGACACCGCAAAAGTTGACGACCGATCCATAGCAGTCATGATCGAGAGATCCGGTGCCCATATCCTGGTATGAACAGCATCGCCATCGACATCAGCAAGCCTGACTTGGTCTGCTCCCTCGGGCCCCCTCCCCCACATGGCATTGCTCTCGGGGTCTTCTCACTCACCTGCGCATACGAAGTCTGCATGTCACTCCTCGAAAGGGGCTGGACGGTTATGATTCGTCTGTTTCCATACGGTGTAGAAACGTATATGTCAGTTCGAGTTGGTCGCCGCGAAGACGGCTCGATGTGCTCCAGCGACAGTGGGGCTCCAGAGGCTCAGAGCTCTAAAGCTTGCTCGTTCCTGAGCTAACTGTCTGGCAGGATAGCGTGACCTTCATCATCGGTGCACGCTCCGAGTGACGGGCCTCTGGTCATCTCATAGCGCTCGTACCAATCGGTTGCCGAAAATCTGGGTGTGCACGAGTACTAGAAAGGGCCTTCCACATGTCTTCGACTTACGGTGGGGCCTGCGCTTGTGCTGGGGCCGAATTGCCTCCGCTGAGGGTCCCGTGGTTGGCCTCATCGTTGAATGAGTGTGAATCCGACGAATCGGAGATGGGCGCCTTCTGGGTGGAATGCATAGCGAATTGTTGGGTGCTTGTTTGGAAGAGATACTGTTGGAGTAGGCAGGTGAATATCAAGGAGATGGAGGATGGAGTGAATGGCAGGAGGGAGAAAGAGGGGTGTCGATGGCTGAGAGTTTGAACGTCACGGTGGCACCTGGTCGAAGCTTGGCTAATTTTAAAGCACCTTACGGGCCTAATTATTAGTTGTCCCTGGTGGGGCCACCCGGAGGCCACAGCGGATCCGGTCAAGCTGTCCAGATTGCGGCCTGAAACGGCCGAGACAGTCAGTCGGGCGCGCGCGCCTCTATGGTCCTATGGCGGTCAATAGGGCCGAGGCGGTGCAAAAGCAATGGGATTGGGAAGCAGCAGTGCCATCTTCGACAGCTTGGGGCAATTTTGGGTGGGTTGTGGAAGGGCGCAATCATGCGATGCTGGATGAATGTATAGGCAACCTCATGTAAGGTAGGTGTGAAAACATCGCAAGCACCGTTGTCCGACAAGAGCTGATGGCATTGGCAGCCATGCGGTCCGGAACAGCTTTCTTTCACAGCATCGTGGCGCCACTGACGGACAATACTAGTATCCGTGTCCTAGCAACTTGGTAGTACTCCACTTATCTGAACCGCACAGTCTTGATGTGTGATCTTCATCTTTGATCAAGCAAGGAGTAATGACTTACTGCCAGGTTGCGGGGCTTGAAGGTCGCTGGTGCAACCGCTATTGTCCACCACGGCACGACCGTGAACGAGAGGATTTGAAGCCTGACCCTGACTCTCCGTTGGGATTCGCTCAGCGGCCGTCATTGGTACCGAGGTGCCGGAGACGGATTTAGGATCAAAAGCCTTGCTGCCCAACTCCCCGAGCACGAGGTTAAGTGGAATATCCCAAGGGTGAAAGAGCACGGCGCGAGTTTTCCCGCCACTCTCGTGTATGAGGTGCTCAGCTTGACCGTAAGAGGTCTCAGCTGACGATCTCGCGCTCGACCCAAATTTCAGCAGATCATCGGATGCGCCGCGTCGGAAACACGCTATGAACGGGACACCGCAGGTTTACTGATTATTGATTTCTTCTGAATGGCTTTTGGCTGATGATTTTGCTGCCTCTGACGCTATAGAACGATGGTCGGATCCGCCATGGCTTACGGCATGTGCCACGTCAAGTCGAGTTCGCTCTTAACCAACCAGGTGTGTGTTCCTCCTCCCACGTACTCCTCATAGTTGTCACCGCTTCTATATCTTATCGGCGTGCCAAATACCTGCCAAAATCTCTAGAAAGCGTCAATACGCCGTCGAGCGTCTCCTCAAAGGGATTGACTGAGCAGGCGTAAATTGCGCAGTCGTTGACCATTATCAGTCCCAGTCCAACGGTCAGCTAGAACTTGGGACACGAAAGAGCAGATGCAGCGAAGTGCTTTGGGTGGACTCAGGATCCAGCTACGTCCCAATTTGTAGATGGAAGGTCAACCATAGCTTTTCGGATTCCACTGGCCAGAAAGGGAGGGGCGCTTGATTCGACAAATTGAACCTCGGCCGGTCCGTCAGCCTGATCTGGCCTACGAGAATAGCTCTCATCTTGCCCATTCGCTGAGTGGTAGTGTTTAACATCTGTTCTAGCGTCGACTTTCCGTTTCCTGCAACGATGACGAACGCGGATGACAACTATGGTGGGATTTCCGGGTGTAGCTGGGCATACTTGTAGATTGTGATGCAAGATGGGTAAAATACCTAGATACCTCCTAGGTAACTAAATGTAACTAAGTTAGGCGGACTCATGCGGTTCACGGAAATTGGGCAGTGGTGTCACAGGAGGTTGTAGACCTATTAGGTACTAGTTAGATCCGAGTGATTTCCCTCAAGCGTGGGGCCGCAGATCCCCACGCTTCCGGCCCCACGCTTTCAGTCACGTGATGCACGTGGACGAGGCCTCAGACCCCACGCTTCCCCACGCCTTTAATCACGTGACCCAGCTGGCTCAACTCATTTCGAGCGACTGACGACTCTCCCGCGCGCTCTTTGACACATCATGTGATGTAGTGGGCGTGAAGGTACCTATTTGAACTTATCTGACAATGCATCCAATCCGAATACCCTTGAACTGTCGATACCTACCGCAAAATTTGCCCGGACGGGCACATGCACGCTGACATGCTTTCTCCCTCGGACTCTATGCGCCAATGATTACTGAACTCTAGTTTAAGACATGCATCAAGTCTTCAATTTTATCTTATGAGTTAGGCACAAGGGTTGCAAGGATGTGAAACGATTGTCTTTTTCTAGGTTCAATGGTCCAAATTGAATATGTGGAGAGCCAGGGATTCCGGAACGATTTTCCGGGGGACATGGGGTCAGCGCAAGTGCGGGCTATTGGTACCGGTAGCTAGGTACCTACCTAGCTAACCACCAACATGGGGAACCAAGGATGAGGCCCGAAGTCCTCACCACGAACCACATCAAATCGCTGACGTGTGGGTGGCTTGAAGGCGTGCGGCAGGGTAGAAATTACTCAAGTCGACGACCCCGCGGGGAACATTGCTTACACCCATGGCGGGCGGAGCTCCCGATCTCCCAGCACCCGAGACCCCGGCTGAGTGCTTTCCTGTCACGATCGGCATGGATGGAACTGGGTTTGATCCCATGATGCACCGGAGTCCGAGGGCAAGTCACGGCATCACGTGACCTTCACCCCACGCTTTTCTCCTGCGCCCCGGGCCTCCCCCACCCCGCGCTTCTCACCCGAGGCTTTGAGACGCGCCAAAAGTGTCTTGGCGCGAGCTTGGACCCGGCCAGCCCGCTGCTGAACTGACTTTTCAGACCTTCCTGCGCGTAAACCACCCTGACGATTTCTGGGCCACTCGCAATTCGCGACGCTCCGGCGTCACGAGGCTTAACCACCCGCGGGCGCCGTAGCTGTCACGGACCGGACGCCGAGGTCGTTTGGCCCCGCTCAACACCCCACGATTTTGCCTTTCCCTCACTCGTCGCCCGAAACGCTTCGCTAGTCCCCCTCCACACTCCACCCCTCCCTTTTTCTTCTTTCGCACACTTCTCCATACTCTACCCTCCAGGCACCTACCTACATTTCTTCCTGGCCTCCACCACGCCTCACTTCGAACCCTGTCGTACACCTCGCGCCTCCATCGCCAGCCGCAGCCATGCCATCTTCCATTTCCTCGGACGATTCCAAGCACGCAGAACCCGTGACCAAGAACACGACCGCTCACCAAGAGTTTTCCAAACAAGCCGACGCCGGCCTCGCCCTCTCAGAGGACCGAGTTGTTGTTACTGAAGCCGATGTGAGTCCTCGATTTTCTCCCGCTAAGTGCGTGCTCTCGGCGACCGCTGGGAGGTTGGCTTGGCCCACCTTGCTCATCTTTACGGACAACGCTTGCTTGCTCGCGCCACAGAGTCGACGGATCTGCCGCAGGACGGACATCCATGTTCTGCTTTTCCTAGCATGGGGTAAGCTTTATCACATTAAGTTCGGTGGCTCGTCTCCTACCTGACTGACGCTTCAACTCTCGTGCTTCTGCAGTCTACTTCCTGCAAATCTCGGACAAGTCCATCATTGGTCTCTCGGCCGTCTTTGGCTTGAAGAAGGATGCCGGCCTCGTGGGAAACCAATACTCGTGCGTAGAGCCAGCTTGCCATAGCCTCTGCCCGGTTTTTGCAAGCGAATCCTCATCCGTTGTGCCTGTCGCAGAAATATTGGCAACATCGGATACTACGCTCAACTCGCCATGCAGCCTCTCGCGGCCTACATTCTCGTCAAGGTGCAAGTGCGCCAATTTGTACCCCTGATCATCTTCATCTGGGGCGTCTCGCTTGCGGGAATGGCCGCGTCGACCAACTACCGCGCCCTGCTCGCCACTCGATTCCTTTTGGGGGCTTTCGAGGCTGCTGTGCTCCCTGCCTTTGCGATGATCACCTCTGCTTGGTACCGAAGATCCGAGCAGCCCCTGCGCGTCGCCACCTGGGTGAGTCTTCCCCCTTTGAATGGCCCGGGAAACCTCGAACTGACGGCGGGCTCTTGAACTATCTTTGATTGATGTAATATACTTCATCTAGTACTCAATGAACGGGACAGCGTGAGTCTACGTCTTCTAGTTTTTCTCCGAGGCCTCTTGGCTGATGATGCTGCTTCCTCTGACCCCACAGAACGATGGTCGGATCCGCCATCGTTTACGGCATCGGGCACGTTAAGTCGAGCTCGCTCTTCACCTACCAAATCGTCTTCCTCCTATACGCACTTGTCACAGTCGTCACTGCTCCGATTTTGTACTGGCGCATGGATAACAACCCCATGGAGGCCCGTTTCCTGACGCCCGAAGACCGACAGAAAGCCGTCGAACGTCTGCGCGCCAATCAAACCGGTATCGCATCCTCCGAGTTCAAGTTTTCCCAGGTCATTGAGCTCTTCACCCAACCTTCGACTTGGATCTTCCTCGCATGTTCTTTCTGCATCAACGTCGGGGCTTCCGTTTCGAACGTTTTCGGTCCTCTTATCCTCCAACAACTCGTCGGCTTCACCGCGTACGAGTCCATGCTGCTCAACATCCCCTTTGGAGCGATCCAGCTGCTCGTCATCCTTTTGTCATCGTGGCTCGCGTACCGCTTCAAGCTCAAGTCCGTCATCCTTGCCGCTTTCATGGTTCCCGTCATTATCGGCGTCGCACTCTTGTACGCAGTCCCTCACACCAAGGCAAACCGTTCGGCCCTTCTCCTCGGCTACTACCTCATCGCGTTCGTCTTCGCCGCGAACCCTCTTCTTGTCACCTGGATCAGCGCCAACACCGGAGGTCAAACCAAGAAGTCCGCTGTATTCACGGCCTACAACGCCGCTTCGTCGATCGGCAACATTGCGGGACCTTTCATCTTCAAGTCCAAGGATGCCCCTCACTACTAGTGAGTCTTGCCTCCTTTGCTAGACCGATCTGGCCCCTTTTCTCGATGCAAACCGTACTGACGCTCCTCTTTCGTCTCCCCTTCTTCCAGCCCCGGTCTCAAGGGCACCTTGGCCATCTTCTGCATCCTGATCGGTCTGATCGGTCTGCAAGCCGCGAACCTCGCGTGGTTGAACCGCAAGAAGGCGGCGCAACGCGTCGCGAACGGCCAAGCCGGGCAGATCAACGACACCTCGATGGCGGCCAAGTTCGAACAGGTCGACCACGGGCTCGAGAACGCGTTCCTCGATATGACCGATAAGGAGAACCCGGACTTTGTCTACGTCTTGTGAACAAAGGTCAACGCGCTTTCGTTTCATGGTTTGGGATTTTTGTGCTTTGTGTTTTGTGTTTCTGTCGTCCTTATCTATTGTTTAGTTGTTTATCAGGCCAGATCTGTCAGTGTTTTTGGAGGTCTTTTGGAGTGTATAAATATGACGAAGACTACGGTATCATTTAAAACAACATCTCCAAAGAGAGAGAGAGAGAGAGAGAGAGAGAGAAAGTGTCGTTAATTGTTCTTGGACTCCTGGGAGGTGGGAGTTGTTCCTCGTCGGACTACAGACAGAGGTTTGTCCGGCGAGATGACTTATGCATCCCACATGATGCATTGAGTGTTCCTTCTTTTCAACACCAGGAAAGCAACAACACATTAGGCAAAGCAGAAGAAAGTAGTTTTCGCGAATGTTTCATGGCCCAGGATCATAACATTCAACAACAGAAAACCCGAGGAGAAAAGGGATTGGTTTTTGAGGGGTCTGTGTGTGTGTATATGTGTGTAGCGAACGGGAGAGAACGGGGGAGAAGAGACAGAGATGAGAAAGACGACGACAGAATATGAAAGTTCGGTAGTAGGAGCGGTTTTGGAAAGAAAAAAAGAGAGAAGGGTCCGAAAACACGATGATGATGGGCGACCGCTAGGAAGCAAGTACCCACTCATCCCAAACGCCCGAACATCTCTTTCTTCAAATCCCAATCGAAGGCTTGACGCCTCTCGAGACGAGGTGATGGTGCAGTTCTCGCAAGAGTTCGAGCTGCTGCTGGGTCGTGAGCGCCGACGCGGCTTGGGCCATCAGACTCGTCACGGTGACGTGTGAGACGCGGATCAAGGAGGCGTAGTAACTGTTCGCATTCCAAACGTCAACCAACACATCAGTTCAGAAGAGTTCTGTTCCACCGAGTTCAATAACAAGGGCTTACACATAAGTGAACCAGCCCATGAGGAATTGACAATCCATGCGATCGGTCATCCCTCCATGACCCGGAATCGAGTCGCCGAAATCCTTGATATTGAAAGCGCGCTTGAAACCGCTCGCAAAGAAACCTCCGAAAGGAGCGACGACGGAGGCAAAGATGGCGAGGACGACGAGGTGGAATTGGAAGGGGGTCCACCAGAGCGAACGGATTGCGTGGCCGCCGGTCTGTTGGGCGAGCGTCATGACGTGGTCAGTCGGCTTGGTAGGAATGGTCAACTTTCGGAAAGGAAGAATGACTCACGAGACGCTCCATGCCTGCCACGATCGAAGATGGGAGGGGGAGGCTATACCAGTTGAAGACAGGGTTGGGCTTGCACGATGCGGCCGAGAACGCGTTCGACGATAGGTCTTGAACGGGGCAGATCATGTAGTCGGAGCGCATAAACAAGGTGCCAACCTGAACTCGATACAAAGGATGAGACTACGTCAGCATGCACGGCTGATCAACCAGCTTGGGTTCGGCACTCACGGCAACGGCGATCGCAATCGTCACAAAGAAGGCGCCGACAAAGCCCTCGACCGTCTTCTTGGGTGAAAGCTTGATGAGTTGGTGTCGACCGAAAGCCATACCTGTAACCGTCAAACATCTCAAGTGTGAGTGATGGACTCCCCCACAGTGTAGTGAGGCAAGGACGTACCGCACGCGTAAGCGGCAATGTCGTTCGTGATGACGATCGTGGCCGGGATGAAGAACCAGATCATGCCCTGATTGTCACAATCGCACGGTCAGCAGTCCCTTTGTAATGGGCGGCTGCACCAACTCACCTCGAGGATGTTATTGACGATGAAGTGACTGCTGACGACGATCAACAGCAACGACATGTGGATCCAGCCAAAGAGGCCAAACTGTCTCCTCAACTGAGCTCGATCCAGGTTGGCGACGAACGAGACAAAGCCTGTATATCCGATCAGTACCATCGCTCCACCAATCAGTGTTCATTCCCTGCGAGATCACGTAAAAGCGCTTTGGGACGCACCTAATGTGTAGAGACCGAACGAGATGAGACGGTGGTGTTGCGCAAAGGTGAAAGCCGACGGCAGGAACGACGTTTGCAAGGTGAGGATGTGCTTAAAGTAGTAGATGAGACTCTCGCCATAGAGAAAGTAGTTGGTCACGGCGAAAAAGTACCTGATTAGATGGATGGGATAAGAACGGTCGGCACATTTCCCCTCCCCCCGATCGACCTGACCTGTGAACTGACCAGCTCATCCTCCGACTGTAGCGATTTCTCTCTTCCCTCCTTCCTTTTCTCCTCAACTCCTTCTCTGCGGCCCTCGGATCCGAAGGGTGAACAGCGACATGGGGCTCGTGGATGGTGTTGGAGTAGCCGACATCGAACAGACTCGTCAACTCGGAAAAGACCACGGCCTGGCACAGGAAGACGAGGACGATGCAGTAGAGGTGACCGGCCGCAACGAGCGCGATCGCGCCTCCACCCATGACGAAGCCCCACACGGTGCGTTCGATGATGGCCTTGACCTTCTTGTTGGGGTCGTGGTCGGCGCCGGTGTAGGCCTCGGCCTGGGGTTTCCTGCTCGGTGATTTGGGCGTACCCGGTAGTCGCGCAGACGAGGCGTGTCGGGCTGCCGAGTCGTGGCTGTTGTTAGCGGAGAAGGGAGTGTCGGTCGCAGACGGTGTTGCAGGGCCGGACTGCTCTACGTCGGCATCTGAATTATCGTCGTCGTCGTCATCGTCGCCGTCGGTGTAGTCTGCGACGACGGATTCGACGTCGGAAGACGAGACGGAATCGATGACGACGGGCGCAGCAGCGGCGGCGGCGGCGGGGTTTAGCCTCCTCCGTGTCGCGGATGATGGGGTGGAGATCGGGGTCGACGTTGATGACGCCTTGGAATTGGGTGCAGACGAGCGCTTCTTAGGGGCCATCGTGTGTTGGGGGTCTTGGGAGCACACCCACGCGGGTTGGGATTGCAGCTTGAACAGACGAGGGAAGACAGATCGCTCCTACGTGCCCGGAGGGGAAGACAGCGTCAGTTGGGGTGTTGGGAAACCTTTTGGAAAGGTGCGCAATCTTGGATGGTGAAAACTGGATTCGGAGTCGTCCAAGGATCGCCGAGGACTGAGTTCGAGTGGACAGGGCCGAGTTCCAAGCCGACTTTCACGCTCGAATCGAGTTCCGACAGTGGGTGCGACGCCCTCGGGCAGCGGGTGCAGTCGGCTGTATGCCGATGTGGCAGAGAGCGACGATCGTGCTCTTCGTTAAAGTTCTCCAAACAGCGAGGGTTGGGGTTCGAACAATGTTGTATGGAGTCACGAGCTGGGATCGTCGCCAAGCAGGAGGGCACGTGTGTGACGACGAAGACGATGGCTTGGTATGCAACCGCATACAAGGTCGTGTCGGGTGGTCTTCGAGGAGCTGCAAAGAGAGAACTCACACAGGATCGTCTTGAACAGAATAAAAACGCCTTCGATCAGTCGAGAAGGGTTGGCAGCTGGAGGTGCAAGTGCAGGTGGGGTGAGGCTGATCGAGCAAGCAATCGCTTCGGGAGAGAACCCGCCCAGCCTGATGACGCATTGGAAGAGACTGCTCAGCGCCTTGGGCTCCGACCGCCGTTCCGAGTGGCTGTAATTCGACCGGTTAGGAACCATCTCGGAGCGTAGTGCCGAATTGCGCTTTCTTTTTGCCCACCCCCCGAATGCTCCGCGCGCGCGCGCATCCCCGCCAAAGCCCAAAGGGCCTATTCAAGTGTTGGATTTTTTTTCCACCAAGCAGCCCAAGCCCGCGCGCGGGCACGACGAAAGCGTGCGAACGGCTCCTGGCACCTTTCGCCTTCTGCTTCTTCTTCCATATCGCTTAGGACAGCTTCATTCAAGTGTGAGTTACCACCACCTCGCATACCACAGACCCTTTCGCGATCGACTCGACCTACGACTTCCGGCTCGACCCCGTCCGACATCCAGGCTGTTCTTAACCCTAAGCTCAGCTCGCACCTGGCATCGCGGCGGGGAAAAAGACGCCCACCCACCTCGTTCGAGGTGCAGTCGAGCCATCCTTGGCAGAGACCGTCTCAGACGTCGCGTTCGTCTTGTCGGTCGAATCCCATCTTGGCCATCTCACTCGGCTGCTCCGCATTGTCGGCGAACAGCTTGCATACGCGACCCAACCAGTCCAGCTGCCTGTAACCACGCACACACGCACCTGCCTGCGCATTCAATCAGCGCCCCTGGTCATACCACCGCTGCCGCCGTCGCCCACCGCCCTCCTCATGACCTTGTCCACGCGTGTCAACACTCGAAACTGATCGCTGCTCCCCCTTGGATCTGTCACAGTTATTAACCATGAGTGATAACGGAAGCGAGACCCCCATTGTTGCCGACGTCGAGGAGGTACAGGTCGCCGAGGCCGAAGCCCCCAAGGGAAAGATGTCGGTCGAGGATGCCCTCCAAGTAAGACGAGAGCTCAACCTCCTCTCCATCGTTGAGAGAATTGCACCTGACACGGATGAAAACTTTTGTTCCATCAGGACGTTTTGAAGAAGGCCATGATCCACGATGGTCTCGCCCGCGGCCTCCGCGAGTGCGCCAAGGCCCTTGACAAGCGTCAAGCTCACCTTTGCGTAAGCCTTATACCCTTTATTCCTACTGTTGAAAACTGGGGATGGCTCTGTTATTAACCATTTCCCCCCATTCCGTCGCCCCCACAGGTCCTCAACGAGTCGTGCAACGAGCCCTCGTACGTTCAATTGATCGAGGCGCTCTGCGCCGAACACAAGATCAACTTGATCAAGGTCTCGGACCCCAAGTTGCTCGGCGAGTGGGCCGGTCTGTGCAAGCTCGACAAGGAAGGCGTCGCTCGCAAGGTCGTCGGTTGCTCGTGCGTCGTCGTCAAGGACTACGGCGTCGAGTCCGAGTCCCTCAACGTCTTGTTGGAGTACTTTGCCAGCCGTTAAACGGGCTTTGGTAGAGCATTCTCTTCAACAAAAAAAACAACAACATTTTGCCTCTTGTCTTTGACGGGGAAGGGTTCGCCCCTTGAGTAGTTTTTGATTCCTCCTTTTGTCGGCGGAAATGAACACCACTCGGGAGGAGAAGCTCTCCTCGCCGAATTTCGGCATCAATCATCCCTGACACCGCTTCTTTTCGAGAAGTCAAGGCACATCGTGCTCACACGAGCGTAAGGGTCGTGATTCTACAGTTGGGAACTCGAAGGCTAAGATGTAGTAGTAGCAAGCTAGAAAAAGAACGGGAAAACGAGCAAAACGACGAGGTCGGGAAAACACGACGCCGTCTCCTCGTGCGATATCGACATGAAGATACAACAGAACGACAACAAAATAGCCAAAAAAAAAAGGAAGAAAGAAAGAGCAAGTACCTCCTCTCTCTCCTACGATATGAACGATCCCACCTCCCAATCACAACCCCCACCCTTCAGCCGCATCCTCCTCATCATCTTCCCCTACAGTCAAAGGACTGATCGACGTCGTTCGTATCCGATCCATCTCATGGTTTGGACTCGAAAGTTTCTCGTCCCACCCCATCGTATGACTCTCATCGTCATTGGCCAACAAGTCATCGATCGCTCGTTCCAGCGACCCTCGATCGAGCTCTTCCTCCTGACCATGACCACGACCGCCGCCGCCGACTTTCTCCCTCTGCGTTCGCGTCGCGCCACCTTCATTTTCCCCACTCGAAATGGAAAAGTTGTCCGCCCAATCATCTTCATCCGCTCCTTTCAATTTTTCCACCTCATTCAAAGGTGGTAAGAACGTGGATATGGTCGGTGTGACGTTCCTCGATATAGGGGAGACGGTTTGGCTGATCGGCGTTTTAATCCGGACGGGGACGACGATACGTTTCGTCGAGGTCATGGAAGGAGGATAAGCGATCGAGGGACTCGTTCTTCTTTCCAAGCCCATCCCGACGGAAGGATTCGCCACCAACGATCCTCGATGCGTACGCCCAAGTCCCTCGGTCTGCAAAGCGTGCGGCGGTGTCCTCCCTAACGTCGTCGACGACGTCGTGACGGTATCGTACCCACTATCCCCACCATCCAACTGCCTCCTCGCCACTTTGGCTTTCGCATCCTCGTCCTCAGCCTCATCATCTCGATCACCATCATGGTCCTCCAAGAAACCTCGTTCCTCATCCTCGCCGTTCGAATCGACATGACTCATCTCGCCCGCGAGGGGCAAGTCCTTGCTCCTCAAGATTGAATCGGTGATGAGGAATTGGAACAGGTTCATGATGATGGGGAAAATGAGCATGACGGCGATCACTTGGGCTTCGTCACTCTCGAGCCACGAGAGGCACCAATTCGCAAAGACGAAGAGGATCGGGAACGCCCAAAAGAGCAGCAGTACGACGATCTTCATCGCCGTCAGGCATCCGACATAGACGGCGGCCTAAGTGGCAGAGTGGGAAGGGGAACGGATCAGCAATTTGGAGTTGTTGCCTGTAGATGGTGCTCTCACTGACCTGCCGGGCCCAAAAAGTGAATTGTGGCGGGTTCCCGTAGTAGCCCGTCTTGTAAGTCGGCGAGTACTGCTTGAGAATGTGGGTCGAGATCCTTAGGAAGCTGTAGACGATCAACACGCCCAGGGTGGTGTCGATCAAGATGTTGAGCGCGTAGAGCGAGCAAGGGTTGTCGAGTTTATGCCGAGCGATCAGGTCTGTTATTCGGGCGGCAGTGTTGACAGGACCGCGAGTCGGCGAGTCAGCAGAGGCAAAGGAGGAATACTTCGCGAGACTTGGAATGTACTGACCACTTATAGCGACATTGGAAAAATGTACAAAGGCCTGTCCTACGATCTGCTTGCCCACGTCGCCGAGCCAGACCTTCCACCTTCGTCGTGGCTTCTCCTGTGCTCGCTTGATGACCAACGACCCGACCACGACGATGCCCATGATGGCCTGTGGTTGAGTCAGAGGTGTTAGTCCAAGAGAGTCAGTTCTGGGCCAGAGCCTTATCCCGTAGCCGACCTCATCAGACCACGACCGCCGTCGTCACACAGTCGTGGTCGTGGTCGTCGTCGTCGTCGTCCTTGCTTCGCCCCCCCGTTCTAACAGTGGCCACCGCCGAACACTCACCTGAACGACCAAAGCGAATGGGCCCAACAGTTCGCATGTTTCTGGATCGATCTCTGTTTGAGCGTTAAGAAAACACTGTCAACTACTATACCGCAACACGTGCTGGCGCTCATCGTGCACTCCTTCCCTGCCTCCGGTGCCGCCGTCCAGATCGGGAACGACGAGGCACGGATCGCTGCACTCGTAACAACTCTCTCGCGCGCGAGTCGCACAACTGACCTTCTTTGAGAGCGACCAAGGCCGTTGCATTGATCAAGGGAGCCAGAGGAGCGACCAAAGTGTCAACGAATGGTACGGCCACGTCCATGGTGGTCGTCGACGGGTGGTGGACTGGTACCTAGGACCGGCGAGCGAATTAAGAGGGCGACAACCGAGTCCCGACCGACGACAACCAATGCGCGGTGGGAGGTGGGCGCTCGGACACGAATGAAATCCACCGCGGCGGTCTGGGGGCGTAAGCCGACTGCAAAGCGCCGGGCTAATAGAGAATTTAGATTTGATCTCGACTTTGGAGGTCACTCCGTCGTAGTTGGGAATCTATACGACTGATTCCCATTATGTCCCAACACGAACTTTCCTTTCCTCGACCCCTGAATGGTCAACACCCGTCATTCTCATGCTGCCCCAGTCGACTTATCATCGCATCCACCGCCTGGCCTCGAAGTTCGACTCGCTCGGTATGCCCGCATCCCACGTTGCACGCCGAGGCACCGTGAGTTGCAAATCAGTCAGTAGTTTGGCCAATTACCCCAAAAGTTCGAGCTTGTTGTAAGAAATGACACTAGCTAGATACCGGGTGGGCTTGGTACTAAGTGTTTTTTCTGAGCATGTAGCGCGGGGGGGGGGGTTAACATGCGTGTATTGATTGTTGAGAATTCCCTGATGATATGACCGCTCGTCGGCGAAGAGGAGGTGCGCACAACGCTACAAACTTTTTTCCTGTTTCTTAGATAGATTAGTTTACCAGGATACAACGCTACACTGTGGGAAATGTACAATCTGACGTTGAGACTTTGTCGCTAGCGGGCATCTACCTGCCGAGTCAGTGCCGACCAAACTTCGAGTGCTCTATAAGAATGTGCCGAGCTTGTAACGAGCAAAAGCAACAAGATGGAAGCGGCTTTTGTACATTGGAGCTTTAACTCCACGGACCCTCGAATCGCTCCAAGGTAGGTAGGGGTTGCTGAGCCCAGCAATTCCAATGCGCAGCAGATGCCGCGTCACCCGGCGACGCTCTCGCCAAGTTCGACTCACTTGCGAGCACACAGCAATGGTATTTTAGCTGGTTGCTGTCTTTCATTTAGGGTTCATCATGACAATTTTCTGACATCATATCCAAACACTCAGTGTGCAAGACAGCTTTTGGGACTACTGCTCTCGAATACATTCCGGGAATACCGTTGCTCCACGCTGGCCCCACCTCTACGTCTGAGATTCGAGCTGGATCCGCCCGCCTACCTACTACCTAGGTCGACGGTGCCGATGTATGTTCAATCGGCCCATAAAAAAGGGTAGAAACTCCCGCTTTCAGGCATAACCGAACCTAGGGCTCTTGCATTGGAGCAGTAGGTATCTAGACACCTGAGAAAAACCCCGGCCCGGGGGACAATCGATCAACTTTCTCGCTCGGTCTGGTCGGTTCATTCTGGTTGAACTTCGGCATCGTTTTCCTCATGTAGTAGGGATACGTAGAACACAGCTACACTGGTAAGCAGACTACCCCATTCTACTTTCCCCATTAACCAGTGTCCGGCATGCTGCAGTTTGGGACGGGGTTTTCGAGTTGTCAGGCCTGATATTTGTTGTCTACTTTGGCTGGCAATCCCCAAATGTTTCTTCCGCCAAAGGCTTGATTTTTTGTAGCAGTATGTTTGGACTGGGCCAAAACAATGGCTGTAGGTACCTACACTGGATCGTCGAAAGGGCGAGCGGTCCGATCGAGCGGGCGAGTTTTGTTTTTTTTTGGGGGAAAATAGCCGCCGTCTCTGGTTCGTCGGGGGACGATCGGAAGCCCCCACATGAGAATTGCCCGGTGAGCGTTCGGTAATTCCGGGGTTTGGACTTGGACCAAGCACCTCTTCATTCTACACCCACCACTGTCCACTGATTCCCTCCGGTCCTTCCCATCCAACACATCATGACGAGCAACCATACCCCGTTGAACGTCGACGTGCTACTCTCAAAGCTCTCTGTCCCAGAGAAGATTAGCCTGCTCGCCGGCAAAGGTGAGTGGCTCGCGATCTCCGCATAGCCCCCACCCGCCCTACCCTTCGCGTCGACGACGATGAGATCGATCATGATGATGTCCCCCTGGCCTGACACGCCCCTGCAGGATGCCTCCAGGGCTTGGCAAACTAGCTCTACAAGTATCAATATTTGTCAAAGCTGATGAGGATTTTCTTTTATATCTTGACTTGCGGGTACAGACTTTTGGCACCTCAATGACGTCGAGCGGCACGGGATCCCTTCGGTCCGAGTCTCCGACGGTCCCAATGGCGTGAGGGGGATCAAGTTCTTCAATGGCGTCAAAGTGCGTTCACTTGACCACCGAGCTCGCACAAAAGATTTTCCACATAACTGATTGCTGATCCGGATTTCTATGGCAGGCCAACTGCTTCCCTTGCAGCACCGGTCTTGGCGCCTCGTTCGACAAGACCCTCGCCAAGCAGGTCGGCGCCGCGCTCGGTCACGAAGCGCGCGCCAAAGGAGCTCATGTCTTGCTCGGACCCGTGAGTCGCGGACTATCCCGTCATCTTTGAGAGTGCCGCTTGCACCTCAAGAGTGTTCATCCTGACCTGCCTTCCCCTGCTGCACAGACATGCAACATGCAACGGTCCCCGCTTGGGGGTCGTGGCTTCGAGTCGTTCGCCGAGGACCCCCACCTAAGTGGAATACTCACCGCCAACTATGTTGAAGGTGTACAATCCACCGGTGTCGCCGCGTGCGTCAAGCACTTTGTCGCCAATGATCAAGAGGTGAGTTCTTTATATGTACCCCAATAGCCGCTCAAAGGTGACTGACTTGCAACAACGACCACAGTTCGAGAGGTTTTCGACCGACTCTGTTGTCGATGCCCGCGCTTTGCGCGAAATCTATCTCGAACCGTTCCGACTTGCGGTCAAGCACGCCCATCCTTTGACGTTCATGTCCTCGTACAACCGTGTCAATGGGATCCACGCGTCCGAATCCAAGGAATTGCTCGATGACGTGCTCCGCAAGGAATGGGGTTTCAATGGCCTCGTCATGTCGGATTGGACTGGGACCTACTCGACGGACACGGCCATCAAAGCCGGTCTGGACCTCGAGATGCCCGGTCCTTCGACGATGCGAGGTGCGGCGATAGATCGCATGTTGGCCGCTGGCAAGCTCAAGGTCCAAGACATCGATGCGCGAGTGCGCAACGTGCTCGAGCTCGTTAACCACGCCATCGCTTCGGGCATCCCTTTCAATGCCAAAGAATCGCTCGTCGACACGCCCGAGTCGCGAGCACTCCTTCGTGAAGCGGCAATCTCTGCTCATGTCTTGCTCAAGAACTCAGCCTCGTTTCTTCCTCTCAAGAGTCCGAAAAAAATCGCCGTCATCGGCATGAACGCCAAGATCCCCGTCGCGAGTGGTGGCGGATCCGCTTCACTCCATTCGACCTACACCGTCTCTCCCCTCGAAGGCATCACCTCGGCTGCCGAAAGCATCGGTGCCCAAGTCGATTTCGCGAATGGATGTTCCACCTTCCGCTACTTGCCCCTTCTCGACCCGCTCATGAAGAACGGCAAGATCGAGGCGTGGAAGGAGGACTTCCTCGACGACTGGTACCACTCGGTGTTCGATGGCTCCAAAGCCCCTGAACCGGATTATCGATGCGATCTCGGTACCTCGATGGGCATCCTCATTGATGACCGTGCGGTCTACGCCAAGTTGGGCGCCACGCCACGTACCAAGGTAAGCGTTTATAGTTCTCCTGAACCAAGAATCGGATGATGGAATCCGATCCCCCCTGACCCCTCCTGTCCGCTTCAGATCTCATGCGACTATACCCCCGAAAGCTCGGGCAAACACATCATTGGGTTCTGCACACTCGGCGTCGGCTCCGTTCTTATGGATGGTCAAGTCGTGCTCGACAATACCAAGACCCGCAAAACGGGGGAGATCTTCTTTGGGGGTGGATCGGAAGAAGAGCGTGCTTCGATCGAGTTGGAGAAGGGCAAGACTTATACGATCGAGCTGAGGCACTCGAACGATCCGACGAGGGTCGAGTCGGGCCCGTTCTCGGCTATGCCTCAGGCGATCGGTCAGTCTCTTTCCGATGATATCGGTGAGATTATCGGTACTGAATCCTATTGGGCTTGTATTAGGTTTCCGACTTGGTTTGTACATTGACCAAGCGGAGGAGATCGCTCGTCAAGAAGCCGTCGAGCTCGCCAAAGCCAGTGACGGTGAGTCACCCTTGAAATGGGGGTGCTTCATTTCAATCATCAACGCAAGAACTCTTTAACCTATGTCGCCATTTTCCTCTTCCCCTCGAAAGTCCCCATCGTCGTTGTCGGCACCAACAAGGATTGGGAATCCGAAGGATTCGATCGCAAAACGATCGCTCTCCCCGGAGCGCAAGACGCTCTCGTGGAAGCCGTCCTCGCCGCGAACCCCAAGACCATCATCGTGACCCAATCAGGATGTCCCGTCTCGATGCCATGGATCGACGAGGCTTCAACGGTCTTGCAGGCCTTCTTTGGTGGAAACGAATTGGGCAACGCTTTGGCGGATATCCTGTTCGGTAAGGTGAACCCGAGTGGCAAGTTGCCGATGACGTTCCCGTAAGTTTTTTCCCACACCACCAGACTATTTGACTTGTTTGTTTTTGAGCTGACCCTTCGTCTCCGGGTTCTTGTAATTACTTCTCACAGTGCCAGACTCGAAGACAATCCCTCGTTCGAATCATTCGGCCTCACCTCCCCTACGCCTGAGGCATCGCACTACACCGAAGTCAGTCCTCTATACAAGAAAACTCCTTTCGCCCTCCCTATTCAAAGATATCCATCCTGAACCACCATCTCTCTTTCACCCATCAGGGTATTTTCATGGGTTATCGACACTACGACCACGATCGCATCACGCCCCTCTTCCCTTTCGGCTTCGGACTGTCCTACACCTCATTCTCCCTCTCCTCCTTATCCTTTACCCCTCTCTCCCCTCAAGCCGAATCGACCCTCACCCTCAAGGTCCGTAACACCGGTTCCATAGAAGGTCGTTCAGTCGTCCAAGTATACCTCCGTGCGTTAGGCGAACGTTCCGTCGAACGACCGATGAAGGAATTGATTGGGTTCTATAAAACTCGTTCCTTGAACCCCGGAGAAGAGGAAGAAGCTTGGGTTGAAGTGACGAAGGAGGCGTTCAGTTATTGGGATGAGAAGAGGAGTTGTTGGGTTGTGGAGAAAGGGTGGTATGAGTTTATGGTAGGGGAGAATTCGGAAGGGTTGGAGTTGAAGAAAGAGGTCGAAGTGAAGGAGGGGTTCGAGTGGACGGGTTTGTGAGCGGGTTCGAGGCGTAGAAAAAATAACACTATGTAGATGCTTGGGGTTTCGTTGTTTATGTATTTCTCTCCAGTTTGAAAGGTAGTCATCTGTTCAGATAAGGTACATGGATGCAGCACAATACAGTACACGAATTCTCTCCGTAGATGGCTGGCTACCACCGCGGATGTCAAACCTTTCCCGAAATCCCAATCGCGAGCCTACACCCCGTCGCGATCGCCGCACTCAACAAAGCATAAGCCGGGGCTTGTTGGGATTCATTCTCGACGGCCGTATCGAGGTGTGCTAATTCGTCATCTCTGAATTCGAGCAAGAGTCGTTTCAAGAGTGGGATCGAAGGGTGGTCCGAAGGGAAGGCTTGGTCGAGTTCTTTGAGTTGGCTGATAAGGTGCGGGTTTTTTTCGTACGAGTGGGAGGGATCGAGGTTCGAGGTGAGTCCCAAAACACACCTCAAGAAAATACATACCCTTCTTAAAAAACGTACGAATTGTAATGTTCCCCAATAACGGTCTCGACAGCTTCGGTACAAGCCATTGCGGCCCGATTACCCAACAGCGCCGTCCCCGACCCTAATGCGAATCCAGCGGCTTTCCAAACGGGGTACAATGCCGTCGGTCGTACGCCATGCTGCGTGATGAGTTTGTCGAAGGTGGCGATGTGCTTCTTCTCGCCGTCCCACATGTCCTGTGTAGCCAACAAAAGGGGGGGGTTACATTTTCCCCGATCATGAGAATAAACTGCTCGAGAAGGACCGATTCCCCCAAAAAATCTCTCTCACTTGAATCAAGGCCGCTATCCTCGGATCGTTGTTCCTTTTCAAAACGGCATGTTGCCCTCTGTAGATCCAATTCGCACCCAACTCGCCGGCTTGGTCGACTCGAAGGATCTTGTCCAACACTCGCCTCTGATGATCGGTCAGATTGGAAGGCGTCGTCGTCGCTGCTGCTGCTGCTGCTGCTTCTGTTGTGTCGGAGGTGGCGGTCGACGCTGAGGCTTGGGGGTTCATGGGGAGGTAGACGGAAGATGGTTGGGTGGGTTCACCGTAAGGTATCTCAGTATCGGCTGAAGTGCGGGAGAAGGGGACGAAGGTCGGTCGAGAGGACGAGGAGGAGTAGGACGAGGAATAGTGGCGAAGGGCCGAGCTTGCGGAGGAGAGAGGTTGGAGTGTGGGTCGATAAGAGCGTAGTAAGAGGGGGAGGGGGGTGCGGGATGCCATGGCTTTGGAGTAGCTGTAGGGGTGAGTGGGGTGACCGAGGCCAACCTGAATCACTCCCGAATCTGACGCGTTCCTTTCCCTTGTCGCCGAGCTGTCCCGGCTCTCCCTCCGGCCTCCCCTGGCTGTCGCGCGCGAGGATCGAGCACGTGACCGGACCACTCAGAAGCCAGCCTCAGCCAGCTCATCGGTGTGGAGCACGAGTGGCACCTCACAACACACGGATGCTGCACCACTGAAACCAGTCCATGGCATCGACACCGACCTACCCACCCTCATCAGCCACTACCATGCCCCGCTCCACCTCCCTCGAATCCGAATCCGAATCCGAATCCGATTCGACAGCCGCAGCCGCAGCGATCCCACATCGTCTGCGCTTCGGAGCGAGTTTCTTCTGCTTCGGTCTGCTCAACAACGTCCTCTACGTCGTCATACTCAGCGCCGCGTTGGATCTGGTCGGTAAAGCCACCACGCCCAAGGTCAGTGCGCACGCAGAGCCGCAGAGCAGACCTCCACCTTCTCCCTCTGGCTTCGAGATGGCGTTCGTTCGTCGCTGATGACCGCTTGTTCCATATTCCCAGGGCCTAATACTCTTTGTCAATAGTCAGTCCAATGAATCAGCCGCAAGACGTGCAGCAGCACCACCTCACCTCAATCCTGTTCCTCCACTCTCCTCCCCCACGTTCCAGTCGCGCCCGCTTTGGCCGTCAAAGTCGGATGGCCCTATTTCGTACCGGCACGTAGACTTGACCGGGCATGCCGATGCGATTGGTTCATTCTGACACCTCCATCAGCATTGCTTCCCACAGGGCGAGGCACAGTACGACCGTCGGATCCTCAGCTGCTCGTGAGTTGAACCCCTCACCAACCTCCGACGAAATCCACCGAGCTGATACTGCTTCCCTCCTTTTCGACCGCCAGGGCCATTTCCTTCTTTGGCATCATCGTACGTCTCGTGCATCTCTCCCCTTCGAGAGCCTCCTCAAACAAGCTCATCTCTCTCCCCCTCGACCCCTCGAAAGATCGTAGCCACCTCCTCGACTCTCTTCCTCCGCCTCTTCGGCATCGCCGTCGCATCCTTCTCCTCCGGCTTAGGCGAAATGACCTACCTCCAACTCACGACCATGTACGGATCGCTTGAGTTAGCTTCCTCGATTGACCTCGGAGGATTCGCTGTGGGGTGGTTCTCCTCTGGGACAGGAGCGGCGGGGTTGGTTGGCGCCGGGCTTTGGTGGATCTTGAGAGGGTTCGGAGTCAAGATCGGGTTGTTGATTTGTTCGGTGCGTGAACCGAGGACGAAAAGGCTACATCCGTGGGATGTGAAAATGAATCTTCTTATCGATGGCCCACCTTCCCTAGTTCCTCCCCCTCTGTATGGCACTCACCTTCTACCTCCTCTTGCCTCGAGTCCAAGCCTTCTCATCCGCACCTTTCGACGCCTACACCTTCGTCATTGATGAGGATGACTCGGATCAAGAGGAAAACGATGAAGAAGATGAGAATGATCGACGTGAAGAAGCCTTGATGCATCCTCAGGGTCCAACCCCCAGTGGTGAGGCTCATCATCGAAGTCAGGCAGGGACGGGGGAGGAGATCATGTTGACGACGAGAGAGAAATTGGGTGAGTTCCGTCGATCCGAATCAGCCTGGTTAGAAAAAGCTCAACACCGAAGCAACGTTCTTTGGACTCTCAGCTCTGGCAAAACCCCTCGTGAGGCGCTACATGTTGCCTTTGTTCTTCGGTACGTCCAAAGATCTTTGCCCGATCTTCGGGACCTCGGAATCTCGAAACCAACGAACTGACCATTCTCCGTTGTCAACCACCCTTTAGTCTACCTCGCCGAATACACCATTAACTCGGGCATTGCCCCGACCCTCATATACGAGATCCCCGAACCTTCCACCGCGCCCTTGCTTTCCCTGCTCATCCACTCCCTTCGAGACTATTACCCCCTCTGGCAACTCGTCTACCAATTCTGGGTCTTCGTTTCCCGATCATCCCTCTCCATCCTCCATCTCCCTCCTTTACCCATCGCTCTCCTCCCTATTCCAACCTTGTTCCAACTCGTTCTTTTAACCCTCACCTTCCTCGAATCATCCCGAGGCATCTTTTCCAATTCTAACGCCCTAGGAGAGAATGGAACGATCGTCGTCGTCTTCTTCTTGGTTTCGTGTGAAGGTTTGGCAGGGGGTTCGGCGTATGTCAATTGTTTTTATAGGTTAGGGAGGGAGGAAGAGGAAGAACAAGGGCAGGGGAAAGGGGATGGTTTGGGAGGGGAGCAAAGGAGGAGCGTGGACAAGTCCAAGGAGAGGAGGAAGTTGGAGAAGGAATTCAAGATCGCGAGTGTCGGGTTCGCGGATACATTAGGTCAGTTATTCAAGGTCGGGTGGAACAAATCACCCCCAAAAAAATGGGGGGTTTTTAGGGCTATCGCGGATCCTGATCGCACGCCTTTCATGTTTTTTGACTTTTGTAAGGTATCCTGATGGCAAGTTTGGTCGCATCGGGGTTGGAACCTTGGTTGGTTCGACAACAGGTCGCAAGAGGACGGACGCTTTGTCTACAATTGTAAACGATACGATTTGTTCAAGCGGTGTCTGTAACATATTTTGACCTCCAAAAAACCAAGGCAACTCTGTGATGTAGTCTAAAAGAGAACAAGAAAGCGAATGAGCTCAATATTTCAAAAAACTCCCTCATTGTCGAGCGCAGCGAATGCTTCGTAAGAAACGCTGGTATCAAGCTTTTACGATGAAAAGGACCTCCAAGCAGGGGGGGTATAGTTTTGAAAGAAAAAAAAGGAGAGCTCTTGAACCGAAATAGAGTTTGAGTGTCTAGGTAAAAAAGTAATCGAGGGAACACACAATGCCAATACACAACCGCGACGACCATTGGAGAGCTCCCCCCGGCTCTCTAGTCAGACTCGTCGGCGTCATCGACCGAACAACTGCATTGCTCTTTGCCTTTGCCTTTGCCCTTGCGAGGCTTGGGTGCCTTATGGTGGTGCGAGGGTTCGTGGTCGTGGTCGTGCTCGTGATGGTGCCCATGATGATGTTCGTGTCCGCGACCATGCCCATGTCTGTGTCCATGTTGATGCTTGTGATGGTGAGGATGGGGTCGAGGATGATAAGGATGGTGAGGATGCGATGTAGGGACTGGCACTCGATTCGAAAGCGTCGAAGTCGAAAGCGAAGTTGAAGAGGGCGTCGAAGCCGTGGTGCTGGTCAAGAGTCGAACGACGGAAGTCGTGATACGTCGAGTAGTAGGTACAGTATGGTGGTGGTGGTGATGACGCGTCGTGTTGTTTCGACAAGGTGGGCTAGGACGCGTCGTCGGTACAACAAGGGGGGATGTCGAGGTCGTTGATGAGCTTGTGGAAGTCGAGGAAGAAATCGTCGTCGTCCCTTGCATAGTCGTCGTTGCTGCTGCGGACGTAGTCTGAGCATCGGTCGTCGTCACAGATGCGGAGGTGGTAGTAGCTTGAGCACCGCTAGTCGTGGTTTGCGCCGTCGTGGTCGCCACAGCAGTTGACGTAGTGGCCCCAGCAGTCGAGGTGGTTTGAGCATCCGTCGTCGTCGTAGCGGCCGGAGTCGTAGGGTCTGCCGTCGACGAACTTGACGTAGTCGTCGCCTGCCCACAAGGCGTGGTAACCTGCGTTGTAGTGGCTTGAGTCGTCGTCTGAGCATCAGTCGTGCTTGCCGTCGTGGTCACCTGAGCATTAGTCGTCGTGGCTTGCGCGGTCGTCGTGGCAGCCGCAGTCGACGTAGTCTGAGCAGCGGTCGTAGCAGCCGCAGTCGACGTAGTAGCAGCGATAGTGGAAGCCGCAGCCGAGCTCGACGTCGTCGTAGGGACAATGGCGGGCGTTACGCTCGTCGTCGTCGTCAGAGCAACCGTCGAAGTCGACGTCGTGGTCGTGGCAGGTAGAACCACGATGGGCGTAGGGGTCTGGCAGCGTCTGCACGTCCACCAACTGGGGCAGTTGCCGAAGTTAGGAGGAGGGACCCATTCGAACGGGGGTGACCACCAAATGGCAGCGTGGAGATCACCGCAGCCGCTGGGGAAGACCTGATGAAGGAAAAGGAGACGCGGGGATCAGTTCAGGGCCCCCACCGGCGCTATCAAAGAGCTCTTAAGAGGCTCAACCCACAAAGTTGACGTCGATAGTCAAGCCAGCGGGCGGAAGCCACCCTTGGCCCGCACCAAAGTACAAGAAGCCGCTCGCGCCGGTTGGGGGTCCTTGACCGTTTGGGTCGAACCCGTAACCGCCAATACCGAGGTTGCCAGAGCACGACCAGCCGATAGAGGGAAGCCACCAGCTTGGGATGCTGAGGCTGGACGAGTAGGTGAGCGAAACACCGGGTCCGGGTTGGAACCAAGGCGCGAGGTGAGCTGAGGGGCACCAAGCCGTCGGGACGTTCCAGCTCGAACCGCAGTTGAATGTAGCAGGTGGTTGCCATCCAACTTCACTGAGGACGCGAGCAAAACGAAACAACACGTCAGAACCTATGGCATGCATACATCAAGTCGGATAGAGCGGCTTTCGTCGTCACTCACATGCCAAAGTAAAGCCAGGTGGATGGGAAGCTCGAGGGGACCGCCTGGCCGTTGATGTCATATTGATGACCATCCAAACCCGAACCTAAAATATTTTGCAAGGCGTGATAGACGGGGAATTTAGCAAGGCGGTTCATACAAAGCGACGCACGCGCTGAGCACGGGCCAATCCGACTTCGATAGGGGCTCACCGTCGCAGCGGAACCTCAAGGGGCATCGCACGCCAGCATTGAAACCAAAGTTGAGGTTGAGCAATAAACTTGAATAGGCGCTGATACCACTCATCCCGCCCTGGAAGATACCGCATGGCGAGAGAGGGATGAGCGAGAGCCCAAATGTACGCTTGTCGAGATCAAGGGGGTCATGCTGCTCGGAGGGGTTGGTCGCGGAGGCGGCAGCAGCGAGCGCGCACGTCGCGAGTGCGAGCAGCGAAGAGCGAAGAAAGACAGTCCTCATTGTGGGTCGAGAAAACTGGATAAAGTATCTGAAAACGAGTGTGGTATCGAGAGGCTGTGGAAAGTTTCCCGATGTGGCCCTTGGTCAGATCTCGTCCCATCTCGAATGTTTTCTTCGCTCGACTCACCTCGAGCCGACGAGAAACTCACAATCGGGCCTGCCGACGACGTCTAGTGTGTGGAGGGAGGAAAAGTAACGAAAAAATGAATGTGGGTGCTCGGAGACGGAAGGTAGAGATGGAGAATGTAAGGAGGAGAAGGAAAGGGTGCAAGATCACGTTGCTGTTTCGACGAAGGACCATCCCGCACTGGCCGCCGGAACCCGGTCGAGCGATATGTTCACGGCATGTTCGTCCCGGAGGACATAATGAGAATCGGTGTGCGACCAACTACAAGGAGGCCTTGGCGGCTGGCCAATGCGATGGGAGCGAGCTCACTGGCTTTGGTCGCGGCACCGAAAGGCTAGAGCAATGGGCGCTCGCGGTGCGCAATAAGGCCCCCCGTCGATCGGCTAGCCGGAAAAACGACTCCAGTCTCGCGAGGACGATCAATCGAAATTTGCGACATGGAAAACATTTGTATGTTCCTTGTGGTTATGGCTATGGTTTTGTAATTCCATGAATTTGCTGTGCCCGTGACGGCAGATTATCTCCGCTGAGGCGCAATTATGTAGCACGAGGAAAGGCACCGTCGCGTCGGCAGGAGGCAGTCCTCCACGAACGATACCGGTGAGTGACGTGCCGATGGGTATTACGAGGTCGAAATCAATTACCTGACTCCGACGAACCGGTAATTGAGGACTGAGCGGAGGATGAGCACTTGAAGGCCTGCGCTAATGCTGTGCGAGCGCTCGAGCCCCTCAGAAAATCCGGCAGTGAGAGACCCACGCTTCGTTCGAGCACAAGAGAACGCAGCGACCCTGTGAAAGTCGGGTCGGGTGGTTGTGATGAAGCTTGATGGCTAGGATATGCGGCCCTTGCTCCGACTCGGTCGTCGAATCTGCTTGATGACATCCTGCTCGTCGCGGCCTGACCTTCATGCAGTCGGTGTCTGAGATCTCGAGCGGTGAAAGCCTGACAACTCGACGGTTCGAGTAGGGACTAAGTTTTACATCGAAGACATCCCTGGATCTTGAACAGTGAGAGCATGAAACGCGTGGCAGCCTCGCAAAGGATTCACCGTCCACTTATTGCTCGTAAAGCCGCTCCTTCTTGATCACCTCGCGCACGCCCTCCACGTTGATCCACTTTTGGACGTCTCGCCACCTTCCCTCCTTGACGGCGTTTCTGACATCTGTCGAACTGACGTTGAGCGCCTGGTCGTCGACGTCGCACATGGTGATCCTTTCGCGGTACTTGTGCACGTTCGGGGACGACAAGAACTCTTCCTCTTCGGTCGATGAGACGTCCCCTCTTCGCGCACAGACGATTGATGATCGGTCGGTTTCAAAGAAGATCGCCATGAATGACTCGAATTCATCGCCATAGTATTTGGGGCTGAAGAATCGAATGAGTGTGTCCCAACCTGGAGGGCGACCGCAGACAGCCTGTGGATCAGCGAGTGAAGCCGAGCTCGTAGCAGGCGCAATACCGAGAGACCGACCTAGCGCAAAAACAAGTTCCATTTTGAGGTCTTGATGGTGTTCGGTGATCCATTTACTGATGTGCTTGCTCTTGTCAACGAACCTGGCGCCTTCCACGACGGCGACCCCCACTTGGTCGTGCTGGCGGCCGTTGCCGCCGCCTCTGGCGAGGTCACGGTCCAGCTCAACTGCCATGCACCTCATCATCTCTAGTCTCGTCTTCATCTCATCTTGATTTGTAGATCCTTTGTCTGCGTTCGAGGGGCCAAGTACGAGCAGTCTCGCGTTAAAAATCGAGGTCCCAGTGGGATCGACTGGGCCGAGACGCGCTAGCGAGTAGTGCGCGATGTGCGGAGGATTGAATGACGAGTCCAACACGTTGATCCTCACTGTAGATGACACCTGGCATGTACTACTGGCTGACGATGGTGGCCAGTCTGTTGGGTAAACGAGAGAGAATCGAGGCAGCGGCGAAGGCAACGTGATCGGAGCCAGCGGACGTGCAGAAGCTGCAGGAGATGTAACCGATGCACTTGCTGTCGATGTCGACATGACGCGCCGATACACACTACACGTGAGCAAAATGACAGCGACAGCTTGCTCCGTGTGAATGGTTAGGCGACGGACAGGAGTCAAGGGGCTTCCACAGTGCGGGCGGCGCGACTCGACCTGCAGGGTGAGTCACACTCGGGCCCAGACCTCAGTGCAAGTTATCAGTCACTGGCATAGCTGCGCAATACTGTATAGGACAGTGGCTCGCTCGACCAAATTCTGAGGAGATGCTGGTAATTCTTATGTTTTGCCCTTTGATTTTTTTATTTTTTTTTCATTTAAACCATCCCCAGACTAGGCCCAGACAGCAACAATGGAGGTGCGTTGACAGAATTGTAGGACGGGGTCAAATTTGGCTCTACATTCTAAGTTGATTCCGACTGCTCAGTAGTGCTCAGGAGGAGTCAGGGCGTCAGGACGTCAGGAGGTGGGGGCATTGCCCGCAATCTCCAAGTGAATGTTG
Organism: Microbotryum intermedium; assembly: GCA_022702645.1. Taxonomy (NCBI): domain Eukaryota; kingdom Fungi; phylum Basidiomycota; class Microbotryomycetes; order Microbotryales; family Microbotryaceae; genus Microbotryum; species Microbotryum intermedium. Next base: position 1,390,356 of record JAHWDX010000006.1, on the reverse strand, counting down.
GGGAATGACAATCTCAGCTCCATTTACTAATGGTTGTATGCTCTTTCCGGGTTCGATGGAGGAAAAACATCTAGCTGAAAAAACGTGGCCGACATATCTGATTGCACAGATGCCTACTAGTGTCTGGTTGACAAACGGAGTCCGATTTGCCATGTACCTGAGCTCGAACGACTTCGCTCCGGGAGCCGCCGACTCTTTCACTCCAATCTTCAATTTCCAACCTTCAGCTGCTTCGGCCGTCGGGGCGAGTGGGGGGTACTCGCTAGCTCACTTCTTGAACTTTGTCCGTCAACTTTGGGTGAGCACACACACGAAAGTAGGCAAGCAGCAGCATGACACTCGAGGACGAGATGAGACGAGCCCAATCCCCCGAGCGACTGATTGGAGTGGCCCCATCGTCGTCGCCGCGCCTATCGCTTGCGCAGCGACTGCCGACCGAGCTGCTCGATGAAATCACCTACCATGTGTGGATGCGACGCTCCTCTGGGACCGCGGACGAATGGGAAGATAGCGATCCTCCTCCTCGCCAATACAGCAGAAACTGCCCTGTTCGACGTCGCCGCCGTGATTTGAGAAATGCTGCGCTCGTGTGCAAGTTGTGGCTCGTCCCATGTCAACGACGCCTCCTCGCCAAGATATGCATCAATAGCTCGCGCATGACCAAGCGGCTGCTGGACTTGTGGCCCAAGCAGTTGGACATGATCCAAAATCTTCACATCAAAGACTACTGCGATCAAACTGTTGAGGTGTTCGTCCGTGCAACTGCGATCCAACACCTCAACATCTCATCATTCGACATGGCTTTCGACGAAGTGGTGGTAGCATGCCTTCAAAGTACGACGGCGAGTGCTGTAGGAGCATTGCTCACCTGCACGTAGTGGTGTTGTGCTGACAGGTTCTCATTTCAATTATAACAAACCCAGACTTGATCAAGTTGCGTGTGCTAGAAAGATGGTCCGCAGCTTCGCTCACGGTTTCGAAACGGGCGGCGTCACCGCTCGTCCTCCCCGATCTCCAGAAGGTATGTCTCTCCACGACCAACCTGAGTGGCGCTCGAGACCTGGTGTCTGTCATTCACATACCTGCACTCCAGCACCACTGGGTATGCTTCACTACGAAGCCTTCTTATGGGGAGATTTATTCGGTCGATCCCGACGACTCGCCAACACTTGACCAATTCGTGTTGCGCCTCCTTGACGCGAAGGGCTCCCATCTCCTTGGGGTGCATATCATCGTCGTCGAAGCGCAATGGTTCGACGTAGCGCATCTTTTCGAGGAGACAGTGGTACTGAAGGCCTTGGCTCGAAACGTACTCCGCTGTACAGCCCTGCAAACATTACATCTGGAAATCGAAAACCCCATGTGCGACAACAGAGCATCCGATGCAGGGGGAAGACTAGTCAGCGTTCAAGATGTCACGCTTTTCTTGAGCGCCATTCCACCGACAACGCCCTTGCGCCTTCTCCAGCTCAACCTCCGAACTAGCTGCCAGGTGCTTGCACCTGAGAATTGGGCTCCCTTTGGAGACCTGGTCGAGCGTGGCCATCTTTCAAGCCTCGACACATTGATCCTTAGGCTTAGCATGAGCCATCTACAGACAATAGACCCATTCGCTGCGTCCGGGCTTGTCGACCCCAAGTTTGCGGAAGGGGGTAGTCTTCTGAGCGACCTCAGAAAACTTCACCTTCCTACTCTCGAAAGATTGCTACGTAATTTTATCATCCCCCGCTTTCTAGCGCAAGAGTGGGCAATCCACTGCGCGCGGGAGAACATCGCCATCAACTTGAAAGGGGACTTTTGGTAGTGCCTTCAAGGCTCTGGTCCATGATTATGCACTTTTCAGTTCCAGTTGAAGACCGGAATATGTCGTTGAAATGAAAAAGGGGCTGGGGTACCTGATTGCACAATGTGTAGTGTCTAGTGGAGAGTGGGTTTGCTGCGGCAAAGGCGTGCTGGCGAAAAAGTGTCCGAGCAGAGAGAAGACAAGACCCGAAAGGGAAAGAGACGAGCGTGAGACAAAAGAAGCGTGCTCAATCCCTGCTACGAGTGACCATCACCATCTTCAAAGTGCGGGGTTGTGCGTTTTGACGCTTGTAGACGTCCAAACCTCCTCCGGCCCCGACTCCAACACCGACGCCAGCTGCCAACCCGGCGCCCAACCCGACCCCGGCACCAGCGACCACTCCGAACCCTGCGCGAGCTTCCGCGCCTGCGACACTCGCAACATATCCATAGCTTGGACCATCATCGTAAACGACGACGGGGACTCGTCTTTCTCCACAACCATGGTGGCAACGACCGCCGCCACCACCCCCTACAACAGTTCCCCCGGCGCCTACGCCTACACCGAGAGCCACCCCAGCATTAAGGCTGGAACCGATGCCTACTGCAGGTCCTCCGATGAACGTCCTTCTTTCGTTGCCATTGGTTTCGATTGAGCGAGTCTCGAGTTCGGCGTTGGCTTCCACCGCGGTGACCGCGGTCGCGAGGGTCATGTGGACGGTGCCGAGGAGGAGAAGGGCTTGAACGGGGACGAAAATCTTCATCTTGTGGAAACTTTCGTGTCTATGTTCAAGAGGAGGATTAGGGTGCGCGGCAGTGTCGTGGTCAGTAGAAAGCTGCGAAAATTTCGGTCGATTCATGAAGAGGGAAGGACCTACGGACTTGGGGTGGCGACGGGGAGGCGGCGAAGGGGCTTGTGAGCTTGGGAAGAGCGAGGGAGTGTGCAAAGGGAAAGTGAGAGTGGCTTGCGTTTGTGGTGTGAAGGGAGAAGAAGAGTGAAGGGAGGGATTCATCCTCTGGAACACTTTATGTCACTCGAGAACTGTCGGCCGAGCGATCGTCCGTTCGCGAGTTCAACGATCAATTTCGGACGTCTGCTTACCTTTAGTATCCTCACCCACCCGATCCGTTGTGAACGCCGTTTTCCACTTACCGCTTACTCGTCTCTGCACCAAGATAAAAGTTTTAGATTTAGCATTCCTATACCCTCTTGTCATGCTTTCAACTTTTTTGCGGCACGTCAGCAGTAGCCAGGCTTGAAAGCTTGAACGTGCAAGTCGTCCATGCGTTGCATTGCTTGGGAGCTCCGTAAGCTGCTCTGGGCAGCATTTTAAAATCGCTTCTGCTTAAAGTACAAGGACAGACGTTAGCGCGCTATCATTCCATGTCAGCCGCTTTGACCCCTTCCCACTGCGCGTTGCGAGCGCCGCTGAGTCCTCGTTCCGTACTAGTACTGCACTTTCCGTTCGCCCAGCCGGACGACGTTCACAAATGTTCAAACCAACTCTGAAATTGCGACCTATAGCTAACGGCTATATAATCACGTGGCCCCCGGCAGCTCACCATATCGTGCACTGCACTCACCAAGGACTCAACCTGCCGAACAAACAGATCGCCCCGAGCGTTCAACTTGGCAAATGAGATCGACGAGCGACCTTTCCGAAATTCCCGATGGAAGTCCTCTCACGGTGAATCACCCAGCCAACAATTGAGATACGGTGAATCTTGTTACAAAAAAAAATTGCGGGATCATTGAAAAAACACACTCTACAAGCAAAACGCCTTGGACTTGCTCTAAATCTATGCAACGTTGCTGGGGTACGCGAACTCAAGAGGGGGCAAGAAGGTCTCCTTGACGGACCTAGCCTGAACGAAACGCATGAAGATCGACATCGATCCAGCCTTATCGTTCGTCCCCGAACCTCTGGCACCACCAAAGGGTTGTTGGCCGACGACGGCGCCGGTGCACTTGTCGTTGATGTAGAACATGCCCGAGGCGTTGCGCAACAAGGTGTTGGCCTTGACGATCGCGGCGCGATCGGTCGAGAAGATGCAACCGGTCAAAGCGTACTCTGTTGTTGTGTCGATCAACTCGCATGTCTTTTCGAAATCGGCATCCTCGTACGCGTAGACGGTCATGACCGGGCCAAAGATCTCCTCGACCATCGTCACCGACTTGGGGTCCTTGGTGACGATGACGGTCGGCTTGACAAAGTACCCGACCGAGTCGTCACCCGTTCCACCGCACACGACCTCACCACCCGCAGCCTTGGCCTTCTCGATGTAGCCGATGCACTTGTCGAACGACTGCTTCGAGATGACGGGGCCCATGAAGTGCTCGAACTGGTCGACGGCGCCGAGCGTGATCTTGTTGACCTCCTCGACGAGCACCTTCCTGAACGCGCCCTCACCTTCCCACAGCGACTTGGGGACGTACAATCGAGCGAGAGCCGAGCACTTTTGACCTTGGTACTCGAACGCTCCTCGAAGAGCCTGTATGGCGGCCGCACGAGGATCGGCCGAAGGGTGGACGAGCTGCCAGTTCTTGCCACCGGTCTCTCCGACGAGACGAGGGTACGACAGGTACTTGTCGACGTTGTCGGCGATCGACTTCCACAGGCCGCGGAAGACGTGCGTCGAGCCCGTGAAGTGCAAGCCGGCGAACAAGCGGTGGTCGATGACTCGGTTCACGAGTGAGATGGTCGGTTCACCGTTGGGGCAAGGGAGGAACTGGATGACGTTCTTGGGCAAACCGGCTTCGAGGAAGATTTGCTGCACGATCCACGAGGCGTAGGTCGCGCCGGGGGAGGGCTTCCACAGGACGACGTTGCCGAGTAAGGCGGGGACGAAGACGAGGTTGCCACCAATGGCGGTGAAGCTGGAGGAAGGCGGACGGAAAAGAGGAAGTCGGCCAAATGCGCTTACAGAGGCTGAGATCCGACAATGCGACTCACTTGAAAGGGGTAACCGCAAAGACGAAGCCCTCCAAAGCACGGAACTCGACTCGGTTCCACACTCCAGGCGAGTTCTCGGTCGGCTGCATCTTGAAGAGTTGCTCGACCTGGGCGCAGCCGAATCGGAGGAAGTCCGCAAGCTGCAAGCAAAGAAGAAGTATGGGTTAGTTCCAAACTTGACCGGCAGTTTTCTCGTAGCTGATCAATGACTCACTTCGGCGGCAGCGTCAATCTCGGCTTGCCATGCGTTCTTGCCCTGTCCGAGCATCGTTGCCGCGCAGAGCTTGGCGCGGTACTTGCCCGAAACGAGGTCCGCAGCCTATCCCAGCACATGCGCGCACGATCAGCAAAAGATAAAACTGTAATACCACAACCGTAATTCCACCACTCACCTTGAGGAAGATGGCGGCACGATCGCTGAACGGCATCGACTCCCACTCGGGCTTGGCCTTGAGCGCGGCTTCAATCGCTTCGGACGCGAGCTCGGGCGAAGTGGTGGAGAAGGTCGCGAGTACGGATTGGTGCTTGTGGGGCATCACTTGTTCGGTCTTGGGGCCCGAACCGGGGATCTGAAGGGCGAGGTGGGAAGTCGTCACAGTGATCAGCTCTCGCGCTCTTTGGAAATAAAGATCGGACCGGACTGTGCCAAAGCAGGGCTCGGTGGAAGGCTCGTGCCCTTTTCGTCAGAGCGTCGCGTCACTCACCTCCTTGCCGTTAACGAAAGCAGGGACATGGAAGGGAGCAGCGGCTTGCATCGTCTTGAGCTCCTGGGACAGGGCCTCTCGCTCGGGCGATCCAGGCGTGTAGTGCTTGTTGGGCTCGTTCGCGACCGTCGGCAGCTTGAACGAAGCGTTGCTGAAGCCCGACATGGTGGTGAGAGTATCTGCGGGATGGTAAAGGGAAGCAATATCGTCGGTATACGCACTTGAAGGGGAAGGGATGCTAAAGGCTCGAAAGAGGGCAAACAACGGACTCAAAAGACCTGACGAGGGTGAACTGTAGAAACACGTGGAACGGCCGGAATGAGGGGTCGAGAGTGAGGGGGAAGAAGCGTAAGCAGGGCAGTCCATTGTCCCCCATCAAAGCCTTCCAATCATGCACATGAACTCACAAGGCGCGATAGAGTGGCGACGAAGCGATGAGGAAGGCAGAAAAGGAAAAGAAGAGCAAAACTCAAACCAGAAAGCACACGACGGCGCCGGTCCGACTCAAGGCTAGCCGACCCGAACTGTTCGTTCTCGCGCACCCGCGCGCTTCGGCATCTTTCGCCTCGGCAAGTCTCGGTGCTCGCTCGCGCCTCGCCAACGCTTTCTTATCGGCTTCGGCTTCGCAGTGTCTCGCATGATAGAGATCGACGATTGAGCCGAACATGGGGTAAGTACGGTTACAACAATTTGGGAACCAGAAAAAGCAAGCTTTGATCAGTGCAATCAATCACGATTGAGGAATCTTCGCTCAGGCGATAAGATTTGCCCATGCCGAGCATTGCCGAGGCGACTCCTTTCTAGCCAGGCCCGCGCCGCTCTCTAATAAAGGTTCTTCCGTGCCTCGAGGAACCACAACGAAGGACTCTGTGCCACTCAAGCCCTGACGGCAATCCTCGTGGGACCTCTATCCCCTTCCCTCCCCCTCTGCGCCTTGACATCAGCCAAGAACCGAATCTTCTGCGACATCGCTCGAGCCGCAGCCGTTTGCCCATACTGCAACGAACTACGACCCTCAGTCTCTTCGACCAACAGGTTCGCGACCATCGTATCGCGTTCGGTGACGGCTCGTGGGAGGTCCAGGGATGGGAAGGCGTGCGTCGAGGAAAAGGTCTCGCCGGACAAGAAATGAATCTAAGCAGAAGGTGTCATAGGGTATCAGTCACGTGACAAGCCGAGATCGCCGCAGGCCTGAGAGTAGAGAAACCCACGCCGAAGGGGATCGATGCTGGTGCTGGTTGCCCGCTGAGCTGAGGGAAGATGGGTTCTCCCGTGCCTTTGCACGTTGTTTCGCCTAGCATACACCACACATCATCAGTGAAGTGCTGGTATGGGCCACATACGAGCCTCAACGTACCCGTCCACAGGAACCCATTGGATTGCCCATCGTTGAGCGCGAGTGCAAGTTGTCGACAATCGCTGTACAAAATCGTCTTGCATCCTTCCATCAAAGAGATCTGTGGAGAAGACACCAACCCAAATTCAGACCTATGCCCAACCATCCCTCCCCTCCCACCAAAACACCCTGACTGACCTGCAAATTGAAATTCTGCAGAATCTTGATCAAAGCCGGCTTGAGCCCCGGGATCTCCAACCCATTGCGGATCCTCCGAATCAACCGAATCGGATCAATTTCCGGCCCGACGTTCTCCAACAAACCCCGTATGAACCTCGGTTTCGTCTCCGAGTACTTGAGCAGGTCCTCCCACAGATCATGGTCGTTTTGTTCTTTGGCGAATTCGATCGCCTATGAAAACAACCTCGAACGCGGCTCGAAGAATCAGCGGGGTGGTGGCTTCTTCCGGGTCTGTCGAGGGTACTCACGCGTTGTACATCCCCCAATCGTTCGATAATGAGGTTCAAAGCGCCCTTATTATCCCCCATTCGACCGAGGAGGAAGACCATCTCCGGCACCAGATCTTTCTTATCGCAAATGTCGTACGCGCGTTCAAGGCTGTAGTAATTGCTCGCGCGGAGGAAATCCATTAATTTGTTGGGGTCGTATTCGGCGTACAGGTCGACCTGTCATGAACGGGAGAGCTTTCGTGAGCTCTTGGCTTGTCAAGTTGAAAGGTGTCATTGAGGCTCACCTGGAGATCACTATGATCGAACGCGAGGTGCGGGTCCTCGTCGAATAAGGCATCGAGGTACATGTATAGATATCGACGATGTCCCTGAAGTTGCGCGATGACCTTCGAAACCTATCGAATCATCCAGAATGGTCAGCTTAAGATCCCCGCCACCCTCACGTCCATGCCCAATTCAACTCACCGGTATCGAATGAGTATGATTGACCAACAACCCGATCGCCTTGCCATGTATGGATCCCTCCCCCTCCCCTTCCCCACCCTGCTCCTTCTCCCCCTTCCCTTCCTTCTCCCCCCTCAGTTCCTCCTCAAACTCAACCAACTCCAACGCCAAATCCATCACATCCGTGAACAAATTCCACTCCACGACCAAATCGAAGACCTCCCTCCTTCTCAACTTCAAGAAATAAGGCACCGCTTTCCCCGGTTGTCGATGTAGGATGTACAATTCGGCCAAGGCCTCCATGATGAGTTTGGAGGAAGATGTGCGTTCAAGTTGGGCTTGAAGCGCGACGAGGACGGCGTTGGTGTCGTAGATGTCGCACGGCCAGACTTTGATCGTTCGGAGGAAGGCCTGGTCGGAGAATGGGAAGGGTGTTTGTTAGAGTCAGGAGGTTAGGGGATGTGATGGCTCTTCAGACTAACTTCTTGATCGTGCCGCAGGTAGTAGGCGAGGATCATCTCGTACACCAGGCGCCCGAGTTGAGGATCATGGGTTGGGACGTATGGGATGATGGTCTGTGAAGATAAAAAAAACTCAAGATTTGAGCCCAGACTCAGCCTACTTTGCAAACGCCTTGAAGCAAGGCCCACATTGATATGCCCTCGGTCAGCATAAAGGAATACAAAGTCCTCCCACAGCTTGGCATTAATCCCGAGGATCTTGGGGCACGCCTCGGCCGCTTTCTCGTATTGATCTATGCAGTCAAGAAACCAAATCAGCTTCATGGGGCCCCACCACGCCTCATCCACCCTCAAGAGGACTCACCTTCCTCAATCAAGAAATCCAGATACTTCCTCCCGACCTCGGTGACGTCGAACGTCTCGCCCAACACGCCCTTATTGCCCATCACTTCCAACGCCTCTAGAGCTTGTTCGTACAATCTCTGTTCGATCAACCAAGCGACATGATCCTCCTCGTCCCTCGGTCGAGCGACGACGATGTCCTGCGGCGAGATGACGAAGAACCTCTCTTCCTCCCCTCCACCACTGGTGGACGGCGGTGCGCGACACAAGGAATAGTCCCTACATTGGAACCGATCGTAATCGCGCAGGGACAACGCATCCGACGACAGTTCGTCCCCGTCTTTCGATATGATTCTCAACTCCGGTCGTTGGCCGGCCTTGCGTCGTTGTTGATCCCTATCCTCGGTCGCTTCATCTTCGTACGCGTCTTCGATCAGATACGCCAAGATGAGGTACGAATCCCCGTAAGGCGCGATGCCGGAAATCATACAATCGACTTGGAGAATGGCGTTGACTTCGACGTACGTCTCGGTCGCTTTCGATCCGGGAGTAGGGACGATCCCACCCAACGCAGCTGCGGTTGAAGACCGTTTCGTTTCCCTCGTTTTGACAACGGCGACTTTGATGATGTCGGCCCACGCGATCAACAACGTTCGATCGTCTTGCCAATGCAGAGTCGACTTGAACAGATCCGCCCTTGGAGAATCGACCGCCCTCGGAATGTAAGTAATCCGCGTCGACGTCGAGGTATCGTAGATCCTCACTCCCGCATCCGAAGTCCAAGCGATCAGATTCGCCCTCCAAGCGACGGTCCAGATCGGTCCTTCACCTGAGAAGAGCGTCGTCTCCTTGTAACCCAACCAACCCTTTTCGTGCAGGATCAAGTTACCGGCCATGCCGCCCGAGACGAGTTGGCGCGTGTTACGTTTACCAAAGTTGGGTTCGAGCGCGACGCAGCGCATCGGTCGGCGGAGGTCGAAAGAGTAGGCCTCGGCAGGAGTTTCTTTGGTCGAGAGGAGGGACTGGACCGATATTTTGCCTTGAGAAATGACAAAGGGGGGGACGATCAGCTTGGATTCGATGCAAAATGGTCTGTGATTGGGAAGTAGCTCACCATCCATACTAGCTGCGGCGATGAATTCGCTGGTGGTGTCGATGTTGAGGTCGTTGATCATGGCCGTGTGGGGTTGAAAGATCTTGACGAGTTGGCCCTGACGATCGAGTACGCAGATGGCGCCACTGTAGGTGCCCATGGCCTGTATGGAAGTGTGTAATGTACGATCAGTTTGACGGGATCAAGGGAGAAAGCTGAGGTGCAAGGTCAAAGACACTGACGATGTATTTGGCACACACGGCCAAGGCCGATGCACTGTCCTTGAGCAACAGATTGGTCGTGGCCCCTCCCAGTCGGGCGTACTTGAGTGTCGGCTCTTCCTGGTCGTAGTTGGTGCTGTCTTGATCCTCTTCGTCCCCGTCATCTTCATCGTCATCGTCCTCATCGTCGTTATCGTCGCCGTCACCCGCCGAGCCCGTCTTCCCGTCCTCCTCTTCCTCAGAAGCGAGCTTTGATCCCACCTGCTCCTCTTGCACCTCATCCTGCACTTCCATCTCCGTCTCTGAAGACGAGCCTGATTCCTCTCCATGATCAATCATACTCTCTTCACCCTCGACCTCCACCTCGGCCCGCGTCTCGCCCACTTCCCCTCCCTTCCGTCCCTCCTCAACATGCCCCACCTGGACACTCCCCTTCCCCTCCACTACACTCCTCTTGACCGCATCCCTCGTATCAGGGATAGGGTCGATTTTGCCTTGCGGTCCTCGAAGCACCTCATCTTCACCCTTCCCATTCCCGCCGTCGTCGTCGTCGTGGTCGTGGTGCTGGGTCGAGGTGGGGCCGACTTGGACTGCTGACTGAGGTACTGTAGATCGTCCATCGTGGGGAGGGTTGGATGGTACGAGTTGATCAATCTCGTGAGGTTCGGCAATTGGTGGTGGAGTCGGCATCTCACACCGTTCGGACGCTTCACGCTTCACGCCTCCCTCCCCTTGGAAGAAGCACGTGACGTCGGGGCAGGAGGAGAAAGAGGCGACATCGCGCGCACCTCGGCGTCATCTTCCTCCCAGCTTGCACTACTAGCTTGCAGCTCCACGCCTTCACACCTCTCTCGTAGAATACAAAACGATGGACTCGTCCCTCTTCAAGATGATCATCTTTCTCTGCGTTTTCTTCGCCGCGTGGATCGTATTCATTCTACTCTGTAAGCCTGCCCCTGCCTGTCCATTGTTCAGCTCTCCACGTCGCCTCGCCTGAACCCCACCTCCTACACACCCCTATAACAAGCAACCTGTATGGGCCCTTCCATACTCCATCTTTTCCGATCCGTTCTAGGCCTCGAAACGCCGCTCGATCCGCGCCATCATCGTACGAGCTCTCGAAGCAGTCGAGGTGAATACAGTGCGGTCCGAAATCAAGGTTTGGGGTTCGAAGGTGGGAGAGGGGGAATGAAGGGTGGGAAATGAGTGCGTTGGGTGGGGATAGGGAATATGAGTGATGGATGAATGGTGTGTTGGAATGCGGTATGGGGATCCGTGAATTTGTCCGAGCTGGACATAGGTATGGGGACAGGATGTATATCTTGAATCAAGATGCGAGGGGTTTGGACACTGATGCCACTGGATTTGGTCATTTCAACCAGCTACGGACAAGCTGGTCCCCTACGATAGAGAAACGAACGAACGATAGAGCAAGGAACGAGATACGAACTCATCAGATTAAAACTCTCAAGTCACGATACGAGGTTGGCAGTGGATCGGAATCGATGCCCGTCGCTTGATTGGTACCCAGTGCCGACGTGGGGACGCGCCGACTCAGACCTGTTCAAGTCATGTGGTCACAACTGGGAACGAGCTCCACATTCCAATTGGGGAAGTAGGCTCGGAGGGGTCGACTTCACTCAGTCCGATCCGAGATCGGCGTCAAAACCGGCCGGCGGATGTTTCGGCAACAGGTTGCCAGACGTGCCGAGCTGTCTCACACGGTTGGTGCTTTCTCTCGATCTTTCTCGCATGTTCCATCCATCGTTGTTGAATTATACCGACCGCTTGAATGAGTCATCTGTGACAGCTGTGCTGCAATGGCATTGCGTAAATGAAATCATGAACCCAATTTGGCAATCCCTAAACTGAGGTTGCCTAATCGAGCCTCGGCCGACACTGGCTGACACGGGATGGGCCCCACACCACACGGCCGCGTCCGAACGAGAAGGGAATTTGTCACGCTTGCCGATCTCGGCATGGCACACGGCGCACGGCACGTTGCTCGAGCTCCTTCCTTCCTTGCTTCCTTCCATCACCTTCCATCTCTTTCTTTGCTCATTGCTCATCGGCATTGCCTTTTGAAGAGACAGTACACACCTGGGACGATACGGTTTCGTCTATAAAAGCTGGCTTTCCTTCGTTCGTCTCTCTTCCCCCTTCTTGTCACTCTCAGTTCACTCCTCCTCGCCATCTACTTCAACTCGCATTCCCTACTACCTTACCCCTTGGCTCGACTTGTCAACACCCTGATACCCCACACGCCAACAACTCTCAACATCCAAACCAACACCAACACACAGGACATGGCTGCTACTGCTACTACCGAGGCTGTTGCTTCTCAAATCAAGTCGGCGCTCAAGTTCATCCCTCGTCGCTCCGCCGCTCGTGGGCATGCCGATCATGGATGGCTCAAGTCTTACCATACCTGTACGTACACCATGCAGCATAATTTTGACTATTCAACACAGTACCCTGATCATTGCCCCTTCCCCCCTTTGCCCACAGTCTCCTTCGCGTCGTACCAAGACCCGGCCTTCAGCCAATACGGTCCCCTCCGAGTGATCAACGAAGACCGCGTTGACCCGGGCGAAGGTTTCGGCCAACACAGCCACCGCGAGTTCGAGATTTGGTCCTACATCATCTCGGGTGAACTCGAACATCGCGACAGTCTCGGCAACCTCGAGATCATGAAGCGCGGCGACATCCAAATGACCTCGACCGGGACCGGCATCTCTCACTCGGAATACAACCGTAATTCCAAGACGCCCGTTCATTTCGCTCAAATTTGGGGCATGCCTCATACCAAGGGTCTCAAGCCATCTTACTACAACCGTCATTTCACGGACGCGGAGAAGACGAACAAGCTCGTTCGAGTCGTCGCTCCCGTAGGTCGAGAAGGTGTGATCGATACTCGAAACGGTCAAGGTCCCGCTCCGATTCGTTCCAACATTACGATGCACGCCTCGATTCTCGAACCGGGACAATCTCTCTCGTACGAACTGGCGAAAACGACCAAGCGCGCTTTCCTGCACCTCTTGATGTGTTCGGGTTATCGCAAGCCTTCCGTTTCGGCGAGTGACAAGTACGACCATGGAGGCGCGATCCTCAAGTTGAACCAAGGGTTGGTCTTGGAGGAAGGCGATGCTTCCTTCATCGAGGTCAATCAGGACGGCGAGAGGACACTCGAGGTCAAGAATGTCGCTGATACGGAGGGCGAATGGTTGTTGTTTGAGATGGAGTAAACGAAGTTTTCTTTCCATGGGGGGTTTGCTTTGATTCGATCTCGCTTCGCTTCAAGGTTTTCATTTGTGCTTTTATGTTCTCTGGATTGTGGGATTGTGGCTTCTACATTATTATATCATACAAAAGAACGATGTGCAATTGTATCGCTTTGAAATTCTCGGAATGCTTTTGCATGAGACAAAAGAGAGTTGGAGAGGACTCAGAACACGCCGAAGTGAGTCGACTGGATGACGCACTGAAGCTGTAGTCTTATTGAAGCACTATGAGAACCCATTTTACTCATGATCAAGTCTCATTCCTTGACCTCGAGAGCTGAAAGCTTCATCACTCTTCGGAGGCGATCCACTATTAGCTGCGGAACGACGCTTGGCGGCCGCACTCGAAAGCTAGAATGGGTTGTTCGTCCTTCCTGGAGCCACTGGAGTTGTACGATGGATCATGTATAAAGTGCAGAAAACACTGGGAGGATCTCAACATGGTATCCAAACTCTAAAGCACCCACTAGAGTGTCCCGAACCTTTTCAAAACCTCAATAAAAAAATCGCAAAGTCACGTGACTTTTTTTTTTTTTTTTGTAGAACTTGTTCATCATATTGCCCCCAATTCCTGTTCCCCCTGTTCGGCCTACGGAAAAACTGGATGGAAGTCGACGATGATAACACAAACCGCCCGCGCAATGCGAGAAACGGGCCGGTGTCCACTAATCCGATACTTGGGATTCAAGTGCCCCAGCCAAGCGGTTGCTCCCCCCCAGGAGACTAATGAGAGAGAGAAAAAAGAGAGAGAGAAAACGAAAACCATTGTACTAACGACAGGAGGCCCACCCCGCACCTACTTCCCAAATCGGTCGAGACGAAGACAAGAGAGCGACTGCGCAAGCACCCCGACCCGCGACGCTCCAAGTCTATGCTCGGTCACAACAAGACGCGGTGGAGGGCCCTCAAACCCCCACCTCGGCAGTCCCTGGCCCCTCAAAGCCGACTTCATGCCTTTGTCTGCTGATCCCTCTCCCTTGACTCAGAACCTCGAAGCCGAAGAACGCGCGTCACCTCGAGTCGATGCCAAAACACGAGACGGTCCATGAGCAACGGAAGCGGACCTGTATTAGATGAAAGATGAAAACTTTATATTTAGTATACAGTCTGGAGAACGAAAATGAGCTGCAATGTGTTGTGTGGGGGGTGGTGGGGAGGAGAATCGAACCCAGCCTCTACTGCCCTCGCGCGTCCCTCGCTCCTCCTGCCCTCAACTTCATCCTCTCCTCCAAAACCACCCTCCTCCGCTCCACACTCTCCACCCTCGCCCCATGCCTCTGTATCCTCCACCTTCCGCTACTGATCGTCTCCAAGACCATCCCCGTGAAGATCTCGATTGTCCTGCCTGCGCCTTCCTGTTTTCTGAGTTCGGCTTTCAGCTTAGGAAGACCGAAAAGTCGTTGCAGCGGCGTGTAGTGAGCGTCGTCGATCGTTTCGCGTCCGAGTGCGTCGCAGAGAACACCCCTTGCCGCCGTCCAGACGTTTTTCGAGTCAAAGCAATCGAAAAAGTAGTGGTCGGTGTCGTCTTCCGGCGCTCCGCAGATCAGGCACGCGGGAGAAGTGTCGTGCTTTTGCCGGAATTGGCGCTTGCGAGTTGGAGTGAAGCCTTGGATCAGCTTGAACCAGACCTCCCTCTCCCTTGCCGTCAGCGCCTTCGAGTTGACCCCCTTCCAGAACCCCCTGAGATCCTCAGGCTGTGGCGCTTGACTGCGCCCGAGGGTGTTCGTGAAATCCTTCGCATTCAAGACTCGGCGGATGCGACGGATGATGTACGGTCTAGGCATGTTGAGTAGCGTGTACTGGGTCGCCTGACGTGGAAGAACCGGGTTTGGAAGGCGCTGTTCCATTGCGAAGCGAGCCACGGGCTTGGGAATGATCGCGTCGAGCGGCCCGCTGGTGCCGATCCCCGGAGGCACGTTCACTCGCCCCGCCACCGCCGCCACCGCCAAGGGCGTCGCCCTGTGTCGATCGATCACGAACCGGGTCCAAGCCGCTATCGCTTGTCGATGCGGGCGACCAAGTCGATCGTAGAAACTGTTGTCGCCGACCACATCCGCTGGTGGCGTCCAAAGATGAAAACCTCCACCCGCGTACAGCTCGCGCCGGTACAGGTCCGCAACCTTGGGGTAGAACTTGAACAGCCTGTAGTCGCTCAGGTAGGGCTCGAGGATGCGTGGTGTTTCTGTTGGAGTGAAGTGCAAGCTGGCAAGCCTGGTGGGGAGCGCGAGCAGGTTCGCGGTGGTCAAGGTCCTCGGATTGACCTGCGCGCTGCACCTTGCCGGAACCCTAAGGGCGGCTTGCCATCGGGGATGAAGATCCTCGGGGATGACGGTACTTGCCTGAGGCCAGAGATCAGTGGCCAAGTCAAAGTCGGGTTGTGCTCGCTTGAGTGACGCGCGCGCAAGTCCTTGCCAGATCGCGCCGGACCCGCCGAGAAGAACGTCCCAGATCCGTGCCGCAACCGCGCCAACCACGTCCTCCATCCTCATCACCCCGAGTCCCCCCTTGTGCTTTGGTGTGAAGACAACTTCCTCCCTGTAGCTGCGCCTGTTCTTGCCTCCGCGGACGAAATCGACGAGCATGCCATCGAGCTTCTTGACGACTTCGGGCGGCGGGATGTCGGCTGCAAGGAAATGCAAGACCTTGGGGATGGCGTACCGATTGACGTAAAAGGCACGGGTGTGGTGCGTGAGCCATCGATGCTGGACCGCCTCCAGTGCCGCCTCGAGCCGTTCGATGAGATTCGCGTAACCGAGTTCGGTGTCGCCGCTGGGGTCGAAAGGCAGGCCGATCCACTCGAGCGCCTCGCCTGCGGCCTTGATGACGAGCGACCGTTCCCCAGGGTCCCAGCGATGTCCGATCGGTAGGACGACCATCTTGTCCGTGTTGAGCCGGCCATTGGTCGCGTGCCTCCAGTCGAGCGCCAGGTCATCGAGCAAGTTGAGTGACTCCAAGCCCGCGACGGCGACGACAACGTCATCGGCAAACGCAAGTGATGTAATGGCGCGACTCTGTGGGTAAGGATGGAGCGCAGGTATGGGAAGGTTCAGCGCGATGTTTCGACGGTGTAGAGCATCCAAGAACGGCTGGAACACGATATCCCAGACCGACGACGACGCCGGGTCCCCTTGGCCAAGCCCACACGTCAGTCGCAACGGCGGCGTCAGGAAGCCATTGATGATGTAGCGGGCCGAGGTCGAGTCACCCGAGTAGAGCATCCTCAGCACGCGAAGGAAGGCAGCAGGAGCGCCCAGAGCGTCGAAGATGGCGAAGATCCAGTCATGCTCGACGAGGTCATAGGCGGACGATTGGTCAAGAGACAAGAGCGCGGCCTCTGGAAACTCGCTCCCGCGCGCGCCGAGCTCCTCGATCAAGAGTCGAAGGTGCAGCGCCGCGTCGGCCGATCGGCGGTCCTTGACGAAGCCGTGCTGTTGTGGTGGGAGCAGATCTGGTAGGATGTGGTTGAGTCGCGCGACGTAGACCTTGGTGAAGAGCTTGTAGTCGCACTCGCGCAGGGTAATGGGCCGGTACGACGAAAGTTCGGCGCGATCGGCGTTCTTCTTGTGGCGCTTGAAGATCAGGCGCACGAGTCCCTGCCCCTGCTTGGGAGAGAGTGAGCCGCGCTCGATCATCGCGTTGAAGGCCTTGGTCAGCACCTTGGCCCACGCCTCGGGTGCGGTGTGGTAGAGTTCGTAAGGCACGCCCGACGGGCCCGGCGATCGCCCCGGATGCGTCGTCCCGATCGCGGCCACGACCTCGTCCTCGGTGATGGGTTGCTGGAGGAGGTCGATCTGCGCTTCCGAGAGCCGTCGCAAAAAGTACGGGTCCGACCGCGGGTCGTCACACGTCCGGGCGGCCCTGATCGGAGCCAAAAACTCGTCCCGAAGTCGATCGACGCGGTCCGGATCGTGAGACTCAATGTGGTAGAGGCGCTGGAAGTGCGCCTGTGTGTGGTCAAGCGCGACATTGATGTCATGCGTCAGCTCTCCATTGTTCAGGCGTAGTGCTGTGATCTTCGAGTCCGAATTCCTCGCCGCGAGCTTGGCATGGACCGGTCGTGAAAGTCGTTCCTCGGAAGCGATCTCGGGTACGTGGGCTCGGATCCGGAGTAGGCGCGCGCGCTCCTCGACCGCCCTTTTGAGTTCCTCCGACGTCCTGGTCCATTCTCCCGTCTCCTCTTCTCCCCATACCGGCAACGCCTCCAGATCCTGCACCCTGCCCACCAAATACTCCATCCGTTCCGTCCGCTCCCGGTGCAGCCTCCTCGCCAGCTCCCCACCCCTGTCCCTGCATGCCTCCAGAATCTCCTCGAGCTCCCACACCGGTTCCTCCCCGCTTGCCCCTTCCAACCATCCCTCCATCATCCCCTGGAATTCCGTCGTCTTGAAAGTTGTGGTGTTGATGCGATGAAGTTGATTTGATGTGGTGGGTAGGCTGCGCTGTGGGAGAGCCGCGTCAAGCTTGTCTGAGAGAACCAGAACGATCAAGACCGGTCGGTGGTCGGAGAGAGTTTTTGGGTAATCATAGACCGTGGAGGCCTGGTCGAGTCTTTTTTGGTGTGTTCGTTGTAGAAGGAAGTAATCAAGTCGGGAAAAGGACTTGGGTCGATTGCGATTGGGGTTGGGTCGAGTGAAGGACGGAGTGATGGGGTGCTTGTAGCGGACGCAGTCGGTGTAGGCCGAGTCGAGTTTGCCGATCAGGATCGGCCAGTGGTGACCGCGCCGACTTTGGTTCCGCCGATCGACTTCTGGGCGCGGGCAGTCGTTGAGATCGCCGCCGAGGAGTCGAAGGTGGGTTTTCTGAGTTTTGTGAAAGATAAGTTTGTCAAAGAATTTCGCTCGTTGTTTTGGGTCGACGGGCGCGTAGATGTTGTTGATTTCGAAGATTTTGATGTCGCCCCGCAGCCGAAAGGAGGTGACCAGGAGTCGTCCGTCGAGTGCCGAGTGGGTGCGCAGGAGCTCGGCGTCGATCAGGGGCGAGTCGGCCGGAATCAAAGTCAGGCAGTGTTGGTTGATGAAGACCTTGCCTTCGTATTCGTCCTTGATGAGCTGCCAAAGTTGTGGTCTGATGTAGTGTTCTTGTAGTAGAATGGCGGATGCGTTGAGTGTGGAAAAATAAGCGTAAATGTTGCGTCGGTTCTCTGGGACCCCCATGCCCCTCCTCACGTTCCAGGTGATGATGGTGTGCTTGATCATTATTGGGTAGTCGAGGGAGAGGCGCCCTTGGCGGTGATGTTGTCCTCAAAGAGGGGAAGGTCGGGCAGGACGTCGTCCTCGGGCTCGTGGTCGGACCATCTTTTTTCCTCAGCTACCCCTTTTCCTTTCCCTCCATCCACCTTTGTCACTCCAACTTGCACCGCCGCTGCCGCCGACATCGACCTCGTCACCCTCCTCCCCTCCGTACCTCCTGATTTTCCGACTCGATTCTTGGCCTGGATCACGACTCGCTTGGCGTCGGCGGGCTCGTCGCTGGGATCACTGAGGTCCGCCACCGTTTGGGACCTTTTCATCTTCATCTTCTTGGCCTTGGCTGCGGTACCACGGATGTTTATCAATCGGAGTTCCCCGTCCTCCTCGTCCCACGTTGCGAAGTTATGTCGGACGAGGGGCTCCTCGGCGTCGAGCTGCGCGTTGACCCTGGCCTCCTCTTCGGCTCTGGCGCGCGCATCGTGTTCCGCTTGGACGCGGTCCCACTCCTCGGCCTCGCGCAGTGACTTTGCCAATGTTGTGGGTGACAAGGGTGGTAGCGTCGGTTCCCGGGGTGTCGATTCGCGAGAGACCGTGGTGGTGGTGGTAGCGGCGTCGTTGTTGATTCTGTCCTGTTCCATCTCCTGCTCCTGCTCCGCCTCCTCTTCCACCTCCGTCGCAGTCCCCTCTTCCACCGCCGTCGCCGTTTCCTCCTCGACCTCCGTCAAAACCTCCTCTTCTCCCTCGCCTGTTCCCTCCTTCATGACTTCATCCTCGTCGATCCCGTCGTTTTCCGATTCCCTGTGATCCTCCACATCCTCCTCGTCCTCGATCTTGATGACGTTCACTCCAGCGCTCGCTTCCGAATCCATCCCCGAGTCCTCATCGTCCGCCTTGCCCCCAGCATCTTCCTCTCCTTCTTCCTCCTGTCCCACATCCTCGTCCTCCTGTCCGTCCTCGACTTCGAGCCCCGCGAAACGGTTCCGTGATTCGAGCGTGTTGGTACCGAGGGAGCGGCCGGGAGCCACAGCCTCGGAGATGTTGTTGGTGTTGCTGATGATGATGGTGTTGTTGTTGGTGGTGGTGATGTCGTTGTTCTGTTCGTCCGCCTCAGTCTGTCCTTCTTCCGCTCCCATTCCTGCACCTTCCCTCACTCCCTTCCTGACCAATTCCTCAACCTCCTTTCGCTTCCTCTCCTGCACCACCGGGCACTTCTCCACGTGACCCACAAAGTGGCAGCGCACGCAGGCCGCCTCCTTTTCGTAGTCGTGGCGAATGGCGGTGACGTCGATTCCACGCGTACGCAGGTTCATCCTCGAAGGTAGAATGTCTCTGAGGGTAGTGGTGGGGTGTTGAAACAAGGATGCGTCGTCAAAGTGAACAAAGGCCGAGAAGTCACCGACCGTGTGAGCGTAGGCGGTGGCGTTGTCGACGTTGATGACTCTCAAAACCTGCACGAGTTGGCACACGTGCCCTTTGCTCGACAGATCTTCAACCAGGGATTGGAAAGCGGAGACTATGGCGTCCTTGGGAGGCACGCCAGAGACACCAACGTTGATGCGTAGCTCCACCATGTTGCGGTGGAAGTGGTGCGCTTTGGCGAAGCGTGCCTTGGCCGAGTGCCAGGTGAGCGTGGGGGGCGTCGCAAGCGCCGCGTCACGTGCCTCGGCCGATGCGAACCCGACCGTGATGCGATGGTGGATGGCCCCGGCGCGCAAGTTCGAAGAGTGTTGAAGCCCAATGATCTGGGGCGTGAAAGCTTCGAATCCCTCGGGAAAGGGGACATCAGTGTCGAAGCAGATCGGCGTGTCGGGCGACAGCAAGCTTTGGACGCATGCCACGAGGTCCCCCTTGTCCTTGACGGAAGCCCTGGACGAGCTCTGGTGGGAAAGAGTGACTTCGAGGGCATGGTTGAAGGGGTTGACGATGTTTCGGGTGGCGTTTAAGGCTGAGAACTTGAGCGATGTAGCCGCTGTAGACGGGTAGTCCTTGGTCGCAAAGATGGCTTGAACCCAGCGGTCCGTGCGGTTTCCGGGGACGGCTTGGATCGCCGCCATGATGCCGGGCAGGGCCTGTGAGCGTGCTTCTCGTTGTTTTTGTTGTTCAGGCGTCTGTTTGGAAGCGATCGTTGCGGTGGTGGCAGCGGCGTAGGTCTGGTTCTGGCCGACGACATTGGTGAGTTGCGTCTTCTCCGTCCCGATTGGGACGGTCGGCGGGGCGGACGCCGGTGGTGGCGGTGCCCCCGGCGGGGACTCGGGGTCTCCGGTTTGCATGTTGTAGTAGTTGTTGTTGTATAACTTGTAAGTTCGAAAGGGGTGGTGCGGTTGGGCGATTTCGAAGTGAAGTGAAGTGAAGTGATTTTTTTTGTATGTCATTGGCAATATATTGAACAGTCCTGAGCTAACAGTCTGTAACAATACAAAACCGACTTGGGCCAGATGTTCGAGTGGTCTAAGAAGCTAGCTTCAGGTTTTACTTGATCTCGCTAGTCCGAAAGGGCGTGGGTTCAAATCCCACTCTGGTCAATCATTTTTGGTTCTTCCGTCTTCCACACGCCGACTTTTTTCGATAGATTTGTCAGGGTCCTCCTTCTTTGCGTGTGCGACGCGTGTGGCGCTGAGACGCCGACTCAGTAGGCGCCGCTGTGGCTGTGACGCAACCGAAACCTCTGGCCCTGCTTCGCCTTACGCCGCCGCTGCTGGGCTCTGCCTGGGCAAGCTCACCTGCTCTTCGTCACCTGACCTGACCGCCGAGGCCGGGGTTTGCTTCGTCCGTCTTCTGAGCAGCCCACGCCCCAAACGATTGCCTCGCACGCCCGACCGCAAGCCATACCACATTGCATCCTCATCGTGGTCTCTAGTGACTACAACCCCCGGCCTCAGGACACCGCTTCAATTTGAGCCAGCAGCGAGCACGTTACGCACATTACGCACGCCTCTTCGTCAC
The DNA here is from genome assembly GCA_022702645.1 of Microbotryum intermedium. Taxonomy (NCBI): domain Eukaryota; kingdom Fungi; phylum Basidiomycota; class Microbotryomycetes; order Microbotryales; family Microbotryaceae; genus Microbotryum; species Microbotryum intermedium. The sequence goes on along the minus strand of JAHWDX010000006.1, from coordinate 1,369,136 downwards.
CGAAACCCCCCTCCCCTCCCCGACGCACCCAAGTTCCACCTACCATCCCTCCCTCTTACCCAGACTCGAGCCCCTCCCAGGCCCACAACCATGTCCTCCTGGCTCTCCTACTTCACCGGATCGGGGTCCTCTCGCGGTTCGCGAGATTCCACGCGAGAGGCGATCGTGAACCTGCGCGAGCATTTGATGATGCTCGATAAGAAGGAGGAGTTCTTGGGCACCAAGATCGAGGCCGAGTTGAGGAAGGCCAAGGCGAACGCGACGAGTAATCCGAGAGGTGAGTTCCTCGTAAATGGTGAACGGAGGATGGTGATGGAGTTTGGGTGGTGATTGGTTGTTTGGGGTGCGGTGGGATAGCGGAATGGGTTGATTGAGTCGTGTGGGTTTTGGATGATGACGGACGCGGCGGCGTAGAGGGGGGCAAGAGTGGAGGGAGGAGCGTGGCAAGGCAGAAAGAGGATGCCGGGACTAGGACAAGGATGCTGATGGGTTCGTTCTCACCCGTGTGTACCAGTTGCCAAGCAAGCCCTGCGGCAAAAGAAGCTGTACGAGAATGAACTCGACAGCATCGCCGGCCGGAAGATGACGCTCACAACCCAGGTGCGTCCCTACATGCACGAGCGAGGTGGATCAGTCACGTCACGTGGGGTATTCCCATACTGATGAGTACATGACTCATGTTGGGACGAAACAGGTCAACGCGATCGAATCGGCCAACATGAACAAGGAGACGCTCGAGGCGATGAAGAAGGGGGCTGACGTACTCAAGGGGATCCATGGCAAACTGTGCGTGCAACTGACTGAACCACCATCTCTAGGAAAGGTTCATAAACTGATACCACTTTCAATCTGACAGTAACGTGGACAAGGTCGACGCGACGATGGACGACGTGCGCAACCAGCTTGAACTCACAAACGAGATCTCGGAGGCCATCTCGAATCCGGCCGGGATGGGCATCGATGTGAGTCGGGCTGAATTCGGGGTCTAAGCATCGAGGAGCCAGATCATTGAACCATTTCATTTCCATGCAGGTCGACGATCAAGACGTGTTGGACGAGCTGGCTGAATTGGAACAGGAGGAACTCAACAACCGATTGGCCGGCGCAGAGGCCGCACCGTTACATTCGCCAGCCGCTGCTGCACCAAGTCAGTTGTGTATCAGGGATGGGTACGCGAGATGCATCGATGCTGACCCTGTAACATTTTAACCAAATCGTGAACGTGCCAACAGTCAAGACGCCGGCACAAGCGATCGAGGAGGACGAGGAAGAGGCCGAGCTGAGGCAACTGCAAGCCCAACTTGCCATGTGAAGGGCCGGCGAATGCGACAATCTAATTTTCTCGACGGTCCAAGAGATGGGAGGTTAGATTCAATTCACGTCAAGAAACATCCGTCATCCATCCTCGGCTTTATTTCGACTGGACCGCTCTTCGTCCGTCGAACCTCGTTTTTCGTTTCTCCCGCTGTTCAGGTCCCTCGTAGCCACCCGAGTCTCGTGTGTCTGTGATGATCCTTCGCATCTACGTTCCCCCCTTCTGCCGTTTTTGTCGTGTCACCCGAGCCATCTGAAGATTGAATGCGCGCCTCCGAGTCTCGCTTATACGTCGTTCCTTCCCATTCGATCTCTCTGACCGTGTGTGTGTTTGTGTTTTCCGACCTGGCTTCTGTGGGGGTTGGGTCCTGATTTTCTTTTTCCTGCCGTTTCGATCGAGATTTCCTGCTGTAATCATATCTACTAGTTCATCACTTTCCAATATGGTACCCATTCGATTACTCGAATCCGAATCCAGGTTAGACTTCCGAAGAATGACACGCGCGCACTCGAGTCGCGCTTATACCCTCAATCACCCAGAATTACCCCGAACTGTGTGGCCCTTCGAGGCCCTTCGCTCAGAACCTGACACACCACCACCTTCCCGTACGCGCGCGCCCTACGCGTCTTTTTTTGGCACCCTGTTTCAAACGAGACGATGCGAACGGGTGCTACAAGAGGTCAAGATCTAGCTGCTGATGCGGCGGCGATTGCGGAATGGAATTCGAGGAAATGGTCAGTCCATTCAGAACTTATGGACCGGGGGGGGGGGTTGGTGCCTTTGCTTGGACGGACCGGCACCTCTTCTGGACCCCTGGGATGACGGACGGAGGGGACGAGGACCTTGCGCGTTCCATTGTGGTGGTGTTCGAGTGAGGGTGTATGAGTGATGGGGTGATATGGATTGGGTTGGATGAATGAATGAATGAATGAATGAATGAATGAATGGATGGATGGGATTTCATAGGTTGGGTGTGCATCTGATGCATGGTCAGATAGATGGTCGAACGCGTGTCGGCACTCGCGGGGGTGTGTTCGAGTGTTGAATGAGTCCTCAGAAGGGAAGAGTGGTTCGGCCTACCGAACGGAACTGAGTTGAATGCGTCGTCATTGGACCTACCAACACGACTGACGCCCAACAGCATGAGGCGATGGATCGTTTCATGGAGTGAATATGACTAACACTTGCTTTGCTCTTGTCATCTTCTCGTTGTATGTGCAGGGTCTGGGTAGCCGACGTGACGCACGGATACGTCGCTGGCTGGGTCATCAAGGACGAGGAAGGCATATCGACCGTCGCCATCGATTCGGGTGAAGCAGTACGTTCCCAACATCAACAAAGTGGGACGACCATCTTCAACTTCGGAAAAAAGGACTGACCTCTCGCGTTCCCCTGCCCGCTCAGGTGCGCCAAGTCTCCACCCTCGAGTTGTCGCGCGTCAATCCACCGACGTTCGAAGGCGCCGAAGATATCGCCGATCTGACCTACCTCAACGAAGCCAGTGTCGTGCATAACCTCCGCACGAGGTATATCAACGATTCCATTTACGTCAGTTGGGACATGAGCGACGGACGTTTGAGGATAATCAGAGAGCAAGCTTGCTGATGAGCTTTACCCCAATGTGCAGACTTATTCGGGCCTGTTCTTGGTCGCGGTCAATCCGTATCGGCCATTGTCCATCTATACGCCCAAGGTGGTCGAGAGTAGGTTTTTTCTCTCAAATTCTGCACTGGGGTGAGGAACGGAGATAGCTGACCCTCCTTCGTTCCTTCCCGAACAGGCTACAAGAACCGCCGAAGGGATCAGAACCCACCGCATGTCTTTGCCGTTGCCGAAAGGGCATGGCAAAACATGCTTGCCCATCGGGATCAGTCCCAGAGTGTTCTCGTCACGTAAGCCGCGAACCCCTTTTCGTGTTCGTGTGTTCGGTCAGACCTGATCGAACCGAACCGCTTCAACTCCCTCTCCCCAGCGGAGAATCCGGCGCCGGTAAAACGGAGAACACGAAGAAAGTGATCCAATACCTCGCCGCCATCGCCGCGGACCCTTTACCTTCCTCCTCCTCCTTCGACCTCTTGGCTCGACAAGCTCAAGTGGAATCGAGGACGGTCGATGCGGCCACGGGGAAGAAGTTGGGCCAATTGGAGCGACAGATCTTGGAGGCGAACCCCATCTTGGAGGCGTTTGGGAATGCACAAACGGTCAAGAATAACAATTCGTCGCGCTTCGTGAGTTCATGCGCTGGATGGCGGTGAGGATGGAGACGCCAAAAGAAGGAACTGATGACTCACCGTAATCGTTCTAATTTTGATCTTTGCGCGCAGGGCAAGTTCGTTCGCATCTTTTTCAACTCGATCGGCGCGATCGCCGGCGCCAACATCGATTGGTACCTGTTGGAGAAATCGCGCGTCACCTCTCGAAGCGACAAGGAGCGCTCGTTCCACATCTTTTTCCAGCTTCTACGAGGTGCCGACTCAGGACTACGTCAACAGTTGCTCTTGACGGGTCAATCGCACGATTATGCGTACCTTCGAGGAGGGCGACAAGACGTCGATGGGATGGACGATAAGCAGGAATGGCGACTATTGCGCAAAGCCCTTGACACCGTCGGGTTCTCGGACGATGAACAACTTCGTCTTTTCCGCATCATCGCTGCAATCTTGCACATGGGCAACATCGAGATCGGAGGGACGGATCAAGCGCACATCGTCGATCGCACCCAACTTGAAAAGGTGTGCTTCCTCCTAGGGCTCGACGAAACGCCCTTCATGAACGCGCTCGTTCGACCCAAAGTCAAAGCGGGGAGGGAATGGGTCGTCCAAGCTCGATCGGCGAAACAAGTCGTCGATGAAATCGCGGCGTTGAGTAAAGCCTTGTACGAGAAGAACTTTGGGGCCATGGTCGAGAGGATCAATGGCGCTTTGGGTAGACCTTCGACCAAGACGTTTATCGGGGTGTTGGATATTGCTGGCTTCGAGATTTTCGAGACGAACGGGTTCGAGCAGCTTTGCATCAATTTGACCAACGAGGTGAGGGTGACAACGAAGAGGTTTCTTCGCCTCTGACGCCCTGACACCGATTCGTTTTTCTTCTTTTTCACTGCGCACAGAAACTCCAACAATTTTTCAACCACCACATGTTCGTGCTCGAACAAGACGAATACTCGCGCGAGGAGATTGCGTGGGAATTCGTCAACTTTGGATTGGAGTTGCAGCCGACGATCGATTTGATTGAATCCAACAACCCGATGGGTATTTTGAGCTGTTTGGACGACGCGTCCATCATGCCCAAGGCCAGTGACAAGTCGGTGAGTTAACGAAATCGAACCTCAATGCTCGCGAATGAAGCGGAGATTGACAGACTGCCTTCGCACATCGACCCCTTAGTTCACGGACAAGATGACCGAATTGGCCACACAAAGACCCGTCTCGGCACAGTACACCAAATTCACGCCCTCGCGCATCGAACAAGGCTTCACCGTCTCGCACTACGCGGGCAAAGTCGAATATCGCACCGACGGATGGCTCGAAAAGAACCGCGACCCTCTCAACGACAACATCACCTCGCTCTTGTCCAACTCGTCGGACACGTACGTCGGCGAACTCTTCGCTGAATACGCCGAAGCCGAAATCGTCGGTGGTGCAGGAGATATGGCGCCGAGGAGTCGAGCTCGAAAGGGTGCTTTCAGAACCGTGGGTCAGAGGCACAAGGAACAATTGGCAAATCTGATGGGTCAATTGAAGGAGACGCAACCTCATTTCATCCGTTGCATCGTCCCCAACCTCGCCAAAGCCCCGGGACAGATCGACGTTCCTCTCGTGCTCGATCAGTTGCGCTGCAACGGTGTGCTCGAAGGGATCCGCATCGCTCGATTGGGGTACCCCAACCGACTGCCCTTCTCCGAGTTTCGCCGTCGCTTCGAACTCCTAGCCCCAGGTTTGATCCCTAAAGGCTTCTTTGACGGGGGTCAAGCCTCACAAACGATCCTGCACCACCTCGAGCTCAGTCCCGAATCCTACCGCCTCGGTCTGACCAAAGTGTTCTTCAAAGCCGGCATCCTCGCCGAACTCGAGGAACGTCGCGACGCATACCTTTCCGGCGTCGTGACGCGCATCCAAGCGACGTGTCGCCACTTCATCGTCAAGCGTCAAGCGAACAAGATCCTCAATCGAGCGAACGCGGTTCGCACGATTCAGAGGAATGCGAGGATTTACAACGAGTTGAGGGCTTGGCCTTGGTGGGCTTTGTTCCAACGTGTGAGACCTTTGTTGGCGGCTGCTAGGAGTGATGATGAGATGAGGAGGAAGGAGGAGGAGTTGAACAAGACGAAGGAAGAGGCCATCAAGGCATTACAAGAGAGGGAGAGGTTGGAAGAAGCCCAACGAAGGCTGCAGGAAGAACACAAGAGGACCGAAGTGGCGTTGAAGAATGAGCGGTTGGCCGTCGAGGATCGTGAGTTGCAACTACAACGGTCGAAAGAGAGGGAGGTCAAGTTGCAAGAAGCTCTGGCGGCAGCGGACGTCGAGATCGATACGATCGATCGCCAACTCGAACGAGCGATGACGGCCAAGACCCAAGCCGAGCAACGCGTCGTCGAACTAAACACCGCGTACGGCAACCAGAATAAGTTGCTCGAGACGTTGCAGTCCGAACAGGCGGCGTGGAAAGCCAAAGAACATGAATGGGCCAGTAAGACGTTGGTCAAGACGGCTGAATGGAAGGCGATCAAGACGGAACGACAGGAGGCGGCTTCGAAAGCCAGCGATTTGCAGCGACAGCTCGTTGAACTCAAGCAGGATCGACAACGCGAACAGGAGAGACTGAATGCTTCGATCTTGGGACTGACGTCAAGGTTGGCGATCGAGACCAAGGCGTCGACGGAGGCGAGGCAAAAGTTCGTTGCGCTCGAGGGGGAGATGAGAGCGGCGAAGGAACAGGCCGTCGTGGTGCAGAATCAGAAGAGGGAGGTCGAGGCCGGCGTCAAGGCGAAAGAGGGCGAGCTGGCTCGTATTTCGTCCGGTGAGTGGACTTTCCTGAGCTGGAATTGATATTTGGGTCGCTAACGCTTGCTGCTTGCCTCCGCAGAGCATGCTTACATCCTCAAGAAGAGCGAAGCTGCGACAACGCACATTCGAGATCTCGAGCTTCGTGTGACGACCTTGATCAAGGACCTTGCCGAGCAAACTCGTGCTCTCGAAAGCTCGCGCTCGGCTGAGGCTCGAGCAGCAACCGATGTTCTGACGCTCAAGAAGCTGCTCGACGACAAATCTTCGGACCAACAGCGCACGGCTGAGATGAATCAGATCAAAGAAGCCGAGGTGCAGGAGCTGCGTTTGCAAGTCTCCAAGACGGCGAACGAGTTGCGAGCCCTTCAACGCGAGTCGGCGACGGACCTGGCCCGGCTGCGACAAGACACCGATTCGGCGCGCAAAGAGGCGTTGGATCTTCGTTCGCACAAAACGGATCTGGAACGAGAGGCGCGAGCGAGCGCGAGTCGGGTCGCTGAACTTGAGGCTCGGACGGCTGACCTCGAACACGCGCAACAGGCCCATGATCTCGAAATCGAGTTGATGCGGACAAAGGCTGCTGAATCGATGCTCAAGGAGCGAGAGAAATGGGAGAGGGATCTCGCTTCGGCTCAGAGTCGATGCACGGAAGCCGAGGAAGCGAGCGTCGTTGCTCAACGCGAGACTGGATCGGCTCGTCGTGAGGTTGCTCAACTTCAGCAAGCCCTCGAGATGATGCGCAAAGAGCAAGAGACGCAGACTACACTTCGGCGAAAACTCGAGGACCAGATTGAGCAACAGCATGTCGTCCTCGCGGACCTGGACAAGATCAACGGTGACCTGCGCAGCGAACTCGCCGCGACGCATGCTCGTCTGGTCGTCGCGGAGGAAAAGGCTGGTCGTACCGTCGTCGAACATATCCGAGTGCTCGAGGAGGCGCAACGATTGCAGAATCTCGACATGGATCGCATGCGAGCCGATCGTGAGAAGCGGGATGCTTACGTCCGCACGCTCGAACGCGCGAGGGCGACGTTGACGCAGACCGTCGAAGACATGCAACACGAGCGAGAGATGGAACGGCGTCAAGCTTGGGCCAACAAACCTGTGCGCGATACCTCGGCCGATCGACTCAAGGATGAGTACGAGAGCGAGAAGAAGCTGCGCGAGTTGGCCGAATTGAATGTTGTCAGTCAGCTTGAGAGTGTGTGTGCTTCGTTTCCTCTCTTTCTGACATGTCGAACCCCATTGTTGCAGACGCGCCTGCGGAGCGAGATCTCGCAGCAGCAGACCCTGTTGACCACGACGCTCAAGGAGAATGCCGAGCTCAAGCGCCAAAACACCAAGATGGAACGAGAAATGACCATCATCTCTGCATCCGACCACGCCGAAAAGCTCGTCTACCCATCCGTGCGCAACGATCGACCGAGGAGCATGCAAGAGTCTCGGCTTGCGAATGTGCTTCCTTCAAGCGGGACGACGCCTACGCTCTCGGCGTACCAACGAGGCATGGGGACAGCGAACATCAGTTCGAGTCCTACGACGGTCGGCATCGATTCGTTGTACAAGCCTTCATCGCTGTCACATTCGACGACGGCGCCGGCGCTTCGATCGAGCACTTCCACCGCGGGCTGGAACGGCGGTGCTTCGACGAGGCGAAGAAACTACGAGTGAGCGATCGGTCGACCGATCGCTTGATATACCCTTTTTCCCCCGACTCCCCATCTGTCTATTGTACATATATACATATTGCTGTCGTATATTTCTGCTCTCTCGTTAGGTTTGCCCCTGCACGTTCGTCTTTATGTAATAGACATCACATGTTTTGGCGTCGAGTCGGATGAGCGCAGTCGCCTCGTCGGTCACGTGACGAGTTCATTTTTATTTTTTTGATAGATTTCAATTACAGCACAATTATAATAGTACCTAGAAATCTTCGGAAAAGTCGGAGGAAATGCATTAAGCACACTGGCTATGCCAGTAGTGTGGGACTCATCGACCTTTTAGCCAGAGTCGACCATACCCACTAAAACCCCCTTTGGAAACATTATAGAGAAGCGAGGCGACCCGTGCACCCCTGGATAGACCCCCGAAGCTCCTCGAGCTCCGCCTCGATGATCGGCTCCAGAGGTTGCGAGGAGAATCGACGGCGACGAGAGAGCTTCCAGATCGAATGGATGAAGAGGATGCGGAGCTCGACAATTCGGCGCTCCGAGCGAGAGACGAGAGGACACACGAAGTCGGCGAAGATGGGGTGTGGGGACGGAGAGAGTGCGGCCCAGAGGCGACGAGCGAACAGGCAGCCGACGGCCAGATGGGGAAGAGACTCGGGTGCTTCCGAAAGGCACATCACACAGGAAGCGGAGCTATTGTTGAGCTGGCTGTGTGTTGTGGACGAAAGTTGCTCGTCCGGGTGGAGGGAGCCAAGGGAGGGGAGATGAGCGGTGTCTACGGCATCCGAGTGAACCCTGCGAATCTTGCGCAAAGCCTTCCACCACGATTTCCAGCGTTGTTCGGGGAAAGAGAAGAGCTTCTGATGGCCTTCCAGGATAATAGGAGGGAAGACGAAAGCGTGGCGGCGTTTTGATGCGTCAATGAAAGAAGCCGGAGTCATCAACTCGCCATCCGGGCCCCGCAAGAGTGTAGGGTTCACCGAGAGCTGGATTCCGTGCCCTGCCGGGAAGAAGAGGACGTGATTCGCCCAGCGCTCGAGGTTCTGGTTGCTCGAGAATCCGGGGGGGTTGAGCGTTGTGACCGACGCCCAAGCTTCGAGATAGCGGGCCCAGCGTGGAGGGAGAAGACGTCTCGTTTCTCTCACCGCGTGATTCCACTTTGGCGGCGGATGGCAGAAGTATGCCCACCAGATCCAGATCCAAGGGCGCCGGTGTTGGCTGGGGGGGCGGCTTGCGCAAGGTAAAGGGGTGCGGCTGGTTCGCCGCCTGGAGCCGAATGCGAACCTCGAAAAGGTGCCGTATGAAACAACCGTCCGGATCGCGCAGTTGGAAGACCCACTTGGCGTGATCGATCGCTAGGCGCCGAGGCAGATCAATCAAACTGAAGCCACCGTGATCGAGGGGGGTGTAGAGGCGCGACCGGGAAACCCTCGGGCGTCTCTGAGTGCCGTCCGAGGCTCGACCGTGAATGGCGAGCATGGCGGCATCCTCGATCTCCTTGACGACACTCTTTGGGGCTGGGAGGAAACGATTGTAGAAGAGGACCTTCGTGTAACAGTAGGTGTTGATGATCGAGCACCTGGCTGTGTAAGGAAGGTCGTACATCGGGATAGACCGTATACGAGCAAGCAATGGTGGACGACTTGACTCTCCAGAGTCGCGATTTTTCACTGTTTGTGATTTTGTTTGACGCAGTGGGGTGATGGCCCAGCTAGCTACGGTAGATCCTGTATCGCTGCTTGGAATCCAAATCTCTGAAGCTCTCTAGAGCTGAAGGTTTCGTTTCGAAAATTGGGGGGGTCCCAGCCTCGAAATTGGTGCAGTTCTCGATCGCCTCATTTTCAGGAGAGAGTATCCCCCGCACGGGAACCCCGCACCCGCGTGGCATTGGACGGCCCACGGTGGCTCCTGAGCCCGCTCCTGCGATTGACAGAGGCTCCGAGAACTTCGAGAAGCAAACAAAGGGGCTCTGGAGCTTGGGATCGCACTGGGCGCCTTCTTCCGATTAGACAATTCATCAGCTTGCTCGAGGCTGGAGATCTCGCAAGTTGCCACGTCTCCCGTACCGCTCAGTCAGTCACTGCGCTGACGAGTCCTACTCCGTCCTCTCCCACCGCAGCCCTACGACGCCACCCTGTAGACCTTACGGTACAGCACACCCCATCCAGCACCTAGCACCCAGCCACCCCTCTTGAGGTCCGCTGCGCTCTTCGATCAAATAAAGTGTCCAGTCTGTCCGGCTTGGTCCACCTTCGAACGATCGACGTCCCTTCCCAGGCATTGCAGGCAAAGACTCTCGACGACGTGGAAGAAGTGTCATTGACGACTTGTGAGCGAGCGCGCAGGCACAATGAGCCTGTCGCATACAATTACTCCAGGCCGAAAGATGATGATGAGGGTTTGTCAGTACTCGATGATGTAATTGTCAGATGCAGACTTCGACAACTTGTCTTGTCAAGCATCAACCTGAGCGTCAAGTATCTCAAAGCGCTTTGCCGACTTAACGGTATAGAAGGCTACTCCAGCAGGCATATGGAGGCCAAAGAATTGTTCTTGCGTTTACGATTGTGGACATGTGACCCCGTATTCAGTGCGTGTACTAAAGGTTACATTTTCACACGGCACAGTGTCACTGTCCGCAGTGTGAGACCGCCGTTTCGTCACTGTGTCCTGCAGCACACGAGGTACCGAGATGTTAGCCTTGAAATACTACGAGATGATTTATCGAAGGAATCTCAACTTCGTCAACAAAAGTGCACTACCGAATAAGCGAATCGCCGGAAACGAGGGGCCACGGAACTCGGAGTGGATCCTGCTGATGACCCCTCTCGCTTATGTAAGCCAAGGTTCGCTTGCGTCCGCGTCACTCAACTCAACTTCACACTCCTGCTACGCGCCCGCTTCGGACTGCTTGCAACAGGAGATCCGTACCAATGGAATGAGTACTTCACGGACGCCAACTTCCCCATTTTCTGCTGCGTGGTTTGTTCGGAGCGAGTGTTCGGACACGCTGTGCGATGGGTGCCCGAATCTCACTTGAGAAACGACGATCTCGGGATCCTGGACGTGCTCACTGATGCTCGAATTCGTCCGGATCTGCGACCAAAATCCTACGACTTCAACGCCTGGCGGTCGGCAGTAATTGATCCTCGAGGTTTACATCGTGCAAGGAACCTGCAAGGCCAACCGGTATACTCTGCGACGGACGTTCATCAGAGTGCTCAAAGCCTGCTCCCTACCACGGGACGTCCCACCACGCCAGCTCGATCGTTGAGTAATGGATTCTATCGCGCTCAGGAACATGTACCTAACGACATTCAAGAGTGTTTTTCGAAAGATATGAGGGGCGTCTACTCCAAATCATTTACCCCACCCTCAACAACATTGATCGGCCCAATTCGACTTTCATCCGTCTGCAACAGCCCGGCAATTACGGCGTTGGGAACCGTCACTGGGTAAACGTTGAATATTTGGCTGTTCGGTAGAAACCTGCCGAGAGGTAAGTGTCCCAGCACCACACATCCGGTGTCTTCTGAGATGAATCTTGCAATTACGATGGAGATTCCCGTCTGATCCACAGCCAAGAATAGCGTCGTAAAAGAGACATCGTCAGACCTAAGAATCTTGAACGCGAGATTCGCCTTGACTTATTCCAGTCCGACGCCGATATCTTCGAATTCGGCAATTGATTCGAAGATCAAGTCTACGACGACGGAAAACGGCTCTGGAACATCCCCGAAGGAAAAAGTACGCCGTCTGATCTCCCGCGATGGATCTGATGCTGACTCTACTCTTCCTCATTTTCAATCCCGCAGCACTTGCAGAACTTGCACCGCCTTTTCTGCACAACTCGACTTGTGTTTTCATTCATCATCGTATGGTGACCTCAAAATCGTGCGTTTAGGTTTTTCCTTGCTTTGTGCGCGACACTCTTCTTCTGTAGTACGCAATTGACCGACAAACTCACTCGTCGTCATTTCTCAGGAGTTGGAGTCGTGTGTTTGGCCCAGCGATCCTGTTCCCTTCAACCGGCGCCTCCGACTTTCCTCCTTGACCAATCTCGAAAGACGACAAAGACGACGCCTCAGCGGCGCAAGAATACATTTGCATTTGGTCAGAGTTGTCTCGCCTACGCTTCGAAGGGAAGGCGACGCCTCTCGCAGCCCCGACACCTCTTCCGGTCACTTTCGCGGACAATTCAGCCAAGAAATACGCCCACACTATGCTTCGACAAGACGACGTATGCGCGGTGCTCTGTAACATCCAAATCCATGTGTACTGTGACAAAAAAACCAAACCGTTGGTGGGACGCTACCAATTCATCCCCCGTAGCCGCTCGCATTCACCGCCAACAGCATGCTCTCGTGAGTGCTCCTGTGAGTTGAACGTTCATATAGTCTTGGTTTTACACTGGTGGAAAGTTAAAAAGTAAAAAGTTTTCTGACTTGATGTTTCTGCGGAATAAACGAGGCCTAGGGTACCCCTTCCGGTTCTCACTGCAGCAAGCACGCACTGCAGTCCTCCTCCCCCAACCGAGTTCTCAACCGTGTCTCGCCTGTAAAGAGGTCTGCGATCGATGCTGAGCTAGAAGTTGACTTTGCCAAGCTCAAAGGTGAATAAAATTCCTCTCACTATTTGAGCTACCAGACCCAGACTCACCCAAAGTTTTTCCTCGTCATAGCTGAAGTCGTCAAGCCAGAGACCTCCATCTCGGCTAGGGATTCTGACGAAGACGTTCGCTCGCCCACCGATCCGCTCGATGATTCTGTCGATATCGATGACAACCAGATTAGCCTTGCGGGACTTCAACAGCTGAGCGCTGAGCGCCTGAGCACTCACGTGTCCCAGCCGCATGCGTGACTTGCGAAGTTCACCACCTAAGCACACTGCATGGCGTTCATTGTGCTCAGATCTCCTCAATAGTCGGGCTTCGTAGCTTCTCATTCTTCCTGGAAAACTGGACTGAAATGTGAATTTTCGTTAGAACTTGTTAGATCCCCGTCCTTTCTTCAGCTATCGGAGGTTCAGGGACCCGTCTCCGCTACGCAGAGCGTCAATGACTCTGGGCGCAGAGGATCGAGAGCGATCCGGCGATCACCGTGTTGTTCGGAGAAGAATGAAATGCTCGTAGAAGACGCGCAACCGCGCTAACGGATGGCGGCGCGTCGGTCGAGCGCCAAATCGACCGACAAAAACACCGCTCGCACTCGTGGCGGCGTCCCTTTCCGCAAGCTTACTTCAACCCCCACCCCTCGACGATCTATACAACGAGCATAACCGCGTCACACGTAACGGCGCCTAAAGCGGTGACCTGCTCTCGGCGTGTTGCAGGGTCCTAGCCGCGTCGGGTATGGTCCACGTGCCGTCGTCGCCTCCATCGCGCCCATCCTCGCCAGCAGCAGTAGCAATGCCCTCGACAGCATCGGTTGGAGGACCCTCGTTCGAGCTCGGATCCGCTTTACGTTCCATACAACGACGCTCGAACGAGCGCTTCGACGATGCACCGACGGACTCCCGCTCCTCCGCCACAACAACAGGTGGTCTGTCCTGGAACATCATCAAGAACAGCGCCAGCTCGGGCTCGTCGTCGCCGCATCAGATGATGGTCGCGCTCGAGGCCGACTTGCGATTGGCCGCGCAGGTCGGCCAGGCCTTGCTCGAGGAGAAGTCCGGATTGGAGAAGCGTTTGTCGGCTGCCGAGGCGGGGAATCAGAAGATGATTGATCGACTCGCCATGGCCGTCAAAGAGGCTCAGCAGCTGCAGAGGGTAAGCTTACGGCGCCGTACGAGGCGGAGACAGACAAATGCGGGGGCCAGGAGACCCCTCTCCTGTCCACCCCTACTTGTGCCCCAGTTGAAGCCCCTGAAAGTAACGGCGCTGACTCATCAAGCTTTCCTTGCCGCGGGTTATCCTCCACAATGTAGAGACTCGAAGAGACAGTCAACAACCTCGAACAAGCCGAGGCCAACAACCGCGCTCTGCTCGTCTCACTGGAAGAGGATCGCAAAACTATCACACGACTCTCGTCCGACGCGGGCAAACTCATCGCCACTTCGGCCTCGCTCAAGTCGCTGTCTCGCACGCACGAGGACACGCTGCAGGAACTCATCTCCGAGCGGAAACGGGCCACACAGGCCGAGAGCAGGGTCAAGAAGGCTGGGGATCGAGTCTCCGAGATGGAGGAACGGCTCAAGCGCGCGATCAAAGACCTTGAGGAGATGAGGCAGGACACGGTGCTGAGAAGTCGCAAAAGTTACGAGGCGCTGGCCAAGGCCAAAGCCAAGTTTGCATCATCGGCCGAAATCATCTTTGGCTCGGTCGGGACCGAAGTCGCTGCCAACCCGGAAGCCGTGGAATTGCTCAAGCTCGTCGAAGGTCTTGTCACGGAGAACGAGATGCTCAGGTCCGAAAGCCAAGAGCTGCAAAGTCTGCTCGATACGGCACGCGATGGGCAACGGTCATCTCGATCGCCCTCCAATGCCGAGGATGCGCCGAACGAAGAGAACGAGCTTGACGGCCGGATGATCCCGACGCAGCTGTCGTCGAACCTCATGTCCGAGGTCTTGAGCTCGCCTTCCCTGTCCCAGTCGGCATCGCACTCCTTCTCGGACCTTGAAACGTCACAGCCGCTTTCCTCTTCGTCCACCGAGGCGACATCCTTGCATCGCTCGGCCGCCTCTCACTCAAATCGCACCATCGATCTGTCTCGGACGTGCAGCAATGGTTCCGTCCACGCCACGGATGAGCCAGTCCGTTATTCGTACTTCACGCCTCTTGCGAATAGCGTGTCGCGGAACTCGAACCGGAGATTCAGCGGCACCGAACCCTGCACGGCCTTGTCGAACGAGGGGTTGCCGACGCCGAGGATCCCGATCGGACGGAGGCACCACGCTCGCCGAGCGATGAGCATCGATGTCACGTCCATCGGGCACGCGATGAACTCGCGACGCATGTCTGCAGGTGTCACGCCGACATCGCCCAACATGGACTATGGGCAAGAGAACCGCCCGCCGTCGTCGCTGTCGATGAATGGGAGCGATCTCGAAGATACCGCGGCCTCGGTTCGACCTCGCAGGCATCATCGACCTCTGTCGCTCTCGCTTGGCCCGCCCTTGTTCCCTCAGGTTCCGGAGGATGATTCTGAGCCGTTCAAATACAGTACCATGACCCACAACTCGCCTCGCATGCGCACGGACCGAGGTTCGACGCCCGTACAGGCTTCGACCCCTTCCGTCTCAATCTCGCCGACAAAACGAAGGCGCACGCTTGGGCTATCGCCCGATGGTCGTTCGGCCCTCGTTGACTCGGCGACTCAGACCTCCCCGTCGCCAGTCCCGATCATCTATCACCCGACGACGTCGACGCCTCGTCGGAGCAGCTTCACCTCGTCCTCTCGCAGCGTATCACCTCGACTCGGCAATGACCTTCCACGATCGAACACGACGGTCTCCGACCTCTCGGACACCGATCCTCCACCCGAGACGGACCATCTTGCCTCCACGTCGATGGATATGCGGACCGCGGCTCTAAGCGGCTTGATCGATCATGCGACTCGGTTGTTTGCGAGGATCCAAGCAGCTGATATAGCGACGCAGGAGAATCGACTCAAGAAGCAACACCTTTCAGGCGATGTGCGCCATGTCGCGCTGGCGAATATGAAGACCTTGGTGAATCTGAGCTGCGTATCGCCCCGCGGGATCTTCTGCTGACTTGCTCGCAAACTGAATTGTACCAGATCCACGACATCGAAGAGCTACGAGCCCATTTCAGAAGGGTGCTCGAGCGCGAACGATCCGGAGCTGGACGAGATGCCACAACGTCAAAAGCACTCGGCGAAGCCCCCTCCACCGAATCGATGGTCCTGCGTCATGATTTCGTCGCGCTCGTCAAACTCTTCCGTGACCTTTTGTTCGAGCTCTCCCGACTCCGGACACTCGTCAATCGGATCGAGGTCGAACCTCATCTCGCAGCGACCCTGCGGGAACTCGACGATCCGAGCGTGATCGACCTCGTGCAAGGGAGGTCGACGACACATTCAGGCAGCAGTTTCCTTTCGCCTTTGTCGAGATTCATCCCTTCGGCTCTGATGCCAGGCAGTGACGCTTCGACAAGTAACGGTGGTGCGCCTGCCTTGGCAGCTCCGGGAAGGAAAGCCGGTCCCGCTGCCCCTGTTCCTACGACTCGACCCCCACCGAAACGATCAGGTGTCAGCGCCGTCTCGTCGGCGACCGTTGAAGTCGAATTCGGCAAAGGTGGAGCCGTGCGACGCGCTGCTCAAAGTGATCGACATGGCGAGGAAGGGAACGGCGTCGAGGCGACCGCATCCCCCTCGAGTGCGATCACCAATGCTCAGGGTACGAGCGGACGACGCACAGAGTCTCAGGTTAAGCGAGATCTCAACAGCATCTTTGCTGGAGCTTCGACCGTGCCGCCACCGTCCTCCAAGCCTTCCGAACCGTGGACGATTCTTCCTCGAAGCATGGCAGCCAAGTCGACGTCGACTTCGGTCGCGGGCTCGTACAACCCTCTCAACCGCCTGCTCGCTTCGTACCGTCCTGCCATGTCGAGCACGACCAACGCCGTGCTCGATTCGATCCCTCATGCCCCTGGACCGAAGGTAGAGGGTGCCGTCCCGACCCTTTTGGAGCGACAACTTCGTCCTCGGGGTCTTTCGGATTCGTCGATTCGTAGCACCTTTGTCGCGCATGCGAACCCTCATCATCGTATCCTCTCACCTGCGACCCTGGCTCTTTCAAGCGACTCGACCTCTGGCCAGGTCGTCGCGACTCCGCTCGCCATCCCTGTCATCGCGAACAACAACAGCAGTGGATCGGACGGCACAGGTTCTGTCCGCCCTTCGTTGAAGCAACAGTTAACGGACTCGCTCCTCGCTACCACACCTGTCGGTCGACGACCTTCAATGGGCAACTTGCGATCCCAGCGCTCTTCAAGTCAACTGAGGAGCGTTTCAGCGCCCCACCCTTCCGAAGATGAAATTCCTCCCGTCCCCAGTCTACCTACGATCAGTCCCCCGTCGATCCCGATCAAGATCCATAATTCCCCTTCTTCTCCCGCGCCCACGCCTTCCTTGTCAACAACTTCAACAATCGCCGTCCACCCTCCCCCCACGACCACGGGTGGTCCAAGTTCCTTCTTGGGCTCCTTGACGACTTGGGCAGTTTCGAAGGAAGCCGTGGTCGGTGGGAATGTCGTAGGCTCTTGGCAAGGCCAAGGCAGTTTTGCGGATCGCGAGAGGAGGGGTTTGCATTAGGTATCGAGTCTGGTGAGATTGTGAAGACTAGCCGGTCGTCGCTATTCGCGTTTCTCTCGTTGTCTTCTATCTCATGTGTCGATGCATCACGATCGATTCGCCATAGGTCTCCTTGGAGTTTCCTTGACCTGTCTTATCTCAGTACATAACGATCTTGCAGCTATACCCCTCGTCTGTCAGTCTTGTGATGAAAGCAATGTAACGCCTTGACACGATTGAACATCCTTGTTTGCACAAGATCATCCGCTGTCCTACTCGTCCTTCTTCCTCTTCTTCTTCTCCTTCTCCTTCTTCCTCTTGTCCTTCTTCCCCTTGCTCTCCCTCTTCCCCTCCTTGATAGACCCCACCGCTTCCTCCTTGACTATCGGCACTTTATCAACGGGGCTCATACTCGTTTCCCTCTCCCCTCTCCCCAACCTGGCGAGCCCCTCCTCCTCACTCTCCGATTCCGATTCTTCGTCATCATCATCCTCACCCAATTCCTTGGCCATCTCCTTCCTTTTCCGATTATGTTCGTCCGTCGTATGACGACGCAGCACGTCCGCGGCATTGGAGAGACCACTTCGATAAGTCGCGATGATGGGGTTCTGAGCAGGGATTTTGGAGGAGAAGGGGGAAGGGAGCAGGGATCCGGTGACGGTGATCATTGAATTGGCGATCGTCAAGCTGGAGATGCATAAGGATGATATCAGCTCTCCAAAACAAGAACCCTTTTTCCATCAAATCGAAAGAAAGCCCACGAGCTCCTTAGTCTCCAAAGGAATGAATAAATCTTACCTAACGATCGTGAACTGAACGCTCCCCTCCTGACCTCCCATGGGCTCTCCCGTTTTTAGGTTGACCCACCAGCCACGATCAGCATACATCTCATCCTCCTCCATCGCCAACCTCGCTTCTTCTTCTTGAGCAAGTTCCTTTTCCCTCTCTCCTCCACCTTCCCCATCCTCTCCTTGAGCTCCCATCTCGGCTTCTTCCTCCTTGACCTTGGTCGTCGTCGTCGTGGTGGGGAAGCTCATCTTTTGTCGATCCCTAATAAAAGCCGGGACGACGTAATCCGGGTCGAAACGCCATTCGTCACTCGGGATATGAGAAGCGGGTAAGGTCGCGTTAAAGAGGTTGTGCAAGAGGAGCGAGACGTGGGAAGGCGTGGACAGGGTCGGCGATCCAACTGGTCGAAATCCGAATCGGTGCCCCCAAAAAGGTGTGAGTAGGGGTTAATTCAAGGAGGGAAAGGGATCTTTTGTGCAATGATATACAGAGGGACGAACCTATTTTTTGCCCAACTCGAGGCCTCCATCCGATTCCGGTGAAATGCACGATCGGTAAACCAAAGCCCGTCCCTGAGATCATAGGTAATACCTTGAGGTAAACTTTTTCATCCTCCTCATCTTCGTCTGGGGTCTTGCGATCGTGGCTCGGTTTCGAGTCGTCGTCGTCCTCACGTGATGTCAATGCCAATCTTGATCGAGCAGAGGAGGTCGAAGGTAGTGGTGGGAAGGGGGATGCATGGGAGGGGAAAGTCGATGTCGGGTGAATAAAGGTCGGTGTCGGAGAAAAGGTCAACAGGACGCATTGCAACGGTGGGAGGTACCTAAAAAAATCCGATGAAGGAAACGAGTGGGAGATGCCACGAAAGGTTCTCTGACGGAGAATCAGCCCCTTGTGATTCCCCCTCATCCCAAGCCAGCCGAACGTCATGCTCTTCAAGGACTCGACCGTTTTACCTCATAACCCAACCTGCCAACACCTGTCGAACACCTTCGATACCTCCCGACCCAGTTGGCCCCCCCGCGGCTCCATCCGCACTCCAAACGGGGGCTAAAGGCAGTCGCATCGTCGCTGCGAACCGGATGAACTCGTCCGACGACGAGGGCGAGGGATGTTTGTCATGGGATGTTGCGTGGGATTTGAGATGGAGCGAAGCGGGGATGTGGGAGGGCATGGTGGAGCTGTGTGCACCCTAGATTCGGGGGAAAGTGATCGAGCTGCAGCGGGCTCATCGAGCTCAGCTCCGCACTTCGCAAGCTGCTGCTGCCTGCTCGTCTCGTCACTCGGCGCGCGAGAGAGCCGGAAAGTGAAAAACCCACCCCTTCACAAAATGAAATCAAATCGATCATTAGTTCTCGCGCTCCCTTCACTCTTGCCCTCGTCCTCGGAAACACCGACTCCCCAGTTGGTCACGCACCATGTCCCGACCCGAACACATCGCCCCGCCCGAAGTGTTCTACAACCCACTCGAGGCGCAAAAGTACACGTCCAACTCGCGCGTGCAGTCGATCCAGGCCGAGATGACCTATCGCTGTTTGGAGTTGTTGGATCTGTAAGCCCCGTCCAACTCATCTCAACGCACCCTCCGCAAACAGAGAAACAAGAGCTGATCATCGAGCCTCCTCAGGCCAACGCAAGAACAAGTCGATCAACAAGGGGAAGCCTCGACAGTGCCGAAACAGGCCTACTTGCTCGATATTGGAGCTGGATCGGGCCTGTCGGGCGAGATCTTGACGGAGGAAGGGCATCATTGGGTTGGGATGGATCTCAGTGGGGGTATGTTGGGTAAGTACTAGTGTGTGCTCGCAGTCTGGGAGATGGGAGGCTGCCGCCGCTCGGCAAGGCTCAGGAGCGTCAGCTCACCTCGGCGAGATCACGATCGACGGCCGATGTCAAAGGTCGACCATCCAACTGACACACCATTGAAAACCTGTTACAGAGGTCGCTCTAGAGCGACAAGTCGAAGGTGACCTCTTCCTCGCCGATATTGGTCAAGGAATTCCCTTCCGACCGGCTTCCTTCGACGGCGCCATTTCGTAAGCCCCCAAGCACTTCCTCCTACTCCTACAGCTCTCCCCAACCCCAAGAAAAAAGAAGTCCAACTGACCCTTTTCCCCTCCCTTAGCGTCTCCGTCCTCCAATGGCTCTGCAATGCCGATGCGACCTCGCATTCCCCCTCCCAACGTCTGCTCCGTTTCTTCACCGACCTCTTCGGGTGTCTCAAGAAAGGCGCTCGGGCCGTCTTCCAGTTCTATCCCGAGTCGGACGAACAGGCGAGCTTCATCATGAGCTATGCGACGAAAGCTGGGTTCGGAGGAGGGTTGTGTGTTGATTATGTAAGGTCTCCGTCTTCGGACTTGCGCGCGCCATTCTAATAAGTAGGGTGTGCGGGCGCTGACCCCTTGCTTTTGCTCTTTCGTCTTGTTTTTGTTTTTATTTTGGATGGTGGCGAATTGCTCAGCCGAACTCGTCCAAAAAGTCAGTCCAAGCCTTCAAGACACGCATGAACGAACCCTGACCCCCGAAAACCTGACCCTTGACCACCACCACCTCACCTCTTGCACTCCCGCGATCCCCAAACAGAAAGAAATTTTACCTCATCCTATTCGCCGGTCAACCTCTCAGTGGTCCCAAACCCCTCATGCCCGAACCTTTAACAGACGAGACCCCCAATCGAGTCGGATTCGAACACCAACGCCAACGTTTGAAAGTAAAGTCCCGTGGGAAGGGGAAGAAGGGGGGCGTGGTCAAAGATTTGGATTGGATCTTGAGGAAGAAGGAGTTGTATAGAAAGAGGGGGAAGGCCGATGTGCCGAGGGATTCAAAATATACGGCTAGGAAGAGGAAAGTGAGGTTTTGAACGAGAGCGCTGGAGTGGGTCTTTTTCTTTTTTGGACAGTCTGGAGGGTGGGTCGGGAGGGTGGGAGGGGTGGTACGCGATCAAGCGACCGGTCACCCCTTGGTTTGTATTGCTGTGTTTTTGTGTTCGCATGTTGCAGTTTTCAAATCTTTTTTTTTTTCGTGCTGTCTTTCCCAGCTTTTTTGAGTTTCAATCTGATTCGGTCCCGTACTCGGAACAGCCGCTCACACGACTAGGGTGTGCCGATGAAAAATTGGGGAAGAATATTGTCCCAGCGAACCCCCTTTCTTTCAACCGGCACCTCCGACTTTCCTCCTTGGCCAATCTCAGAAGACGACAAAGACGACGCCTCAGAGGCGCAAGAATACGTTCAATCTCTGGTCAGAGTCGTCTCGGCTCCGCTTCGAAGGGAAGGCAACGCCTCTCGCAGCACCGACACCTCTTCCGGTCACTTTCGCGGACAGTTCAGCCAAGAAATACGCGCACTCTATGCTTCGACAAGACGACGTGTGCGCATATTAAGTTCTTGGCTGAAGTATCCGCGAAAGTGACCGGAAGAGGTGTCGGTGCTGCGAGAGGCGTTGCCTTCCCTTCGAAGCGGAGCCGAGACGACTCTGACCAGAGATTGAACGTATTCTTGCGCCTCTGAGGCGTCGTCTTTGTCGTCTTCTGAGATTGGCCAAGGAGGAAAGTCGGAGGTGCCGGTTGAAAGAAAGGGGGTTCGCTGGGGCAAACCTACTATAAAAGTAGTGACGACGATATATTCGTTTGGCAGCCGTGTGCCTACTAAAGAAGAATCGTCTTCCGAGGCCAAGCAAGGAAAAACGTAGACATTTTGAAAACCCCTCTTCTTCTTCTTCTTTCGGTCTCGAGTAATCGTAGGCTCATTGTGCTGGCGTGCTCGCTTACTTGAAGCCGTCAATGACACTTCTTCCACGTCGTCGAGAGTCTTTGCCTGGGGAGGGACGTCGGTCGTGCGAAGGTGGACCAAGCCGGAGAGACTGGTCACTTTATTTGATCGAAGAGTGCAGAGGACCTCAAGAGGGGTAGCTGAGTGCTGAGTTCTGGATGGGGTGTGCTGCAAGGTAAGGTGTACAGGGTGGCGTCATAGGGCGGCGTTGGGGGCGGGCCGAGTAGGACTCGTGCGAGTGAGTGAATGGGCGGCAATGAGAAACGTGGCAACTTGCAAGGTTTTCAGCCTCGAACAAGCTAGGGAATTGCCTAATCGGAATAAGATACCCAGTGCGACCCCCGACAGGTCCAGAGCCCTTTGTCTGCTTCGCAGAGTTCTCGGAGAGTGAGACTGGAAGAGGTACCCCTCTCCTGAAAATGAGGCGATCGAGATTTCGGACGGTTTCGAGCCTGGGACCTTCCCAATTTTCGAAACGAGACTTTCAGCTCTAAAGATCTTCTGGGATCAACGTATCAACGATGTCTCACACAATGCAACACATCTGTCTCTTTCTGACCCCTATTATGCTCTTCGTCCCGACCGTATTTTTTGGGGGCCCCTCCTTTCCAGGATCGTGTCTACAAACTCGCAGCGCACCATAGGTACCGTGCCCAACTCACCTCATGCAAAACTTTCATCTTTGCCAGTTACCACACCTCTGTTTGCGAGCCCATATTATGGGCGTTCCAAGCCCAACTGTGCGAGCGAAACGTGAACAAATTACACCTATCGTGGGTACTACCCGCTCCTAAGCCCTGAATGACTTAACCCTCACCGTGCCGTCTGGAATTCGGGTAAAATACCACCCCCAAATCTGAGTATGTCACTCTGGCGGATGGCGTGATATTTCAAGATACGTTCTAGTAGAATATCATCTCTCTCCTTGTAGTCGGACAAATTCAGGTGGTTACCACCCCACGGGGTGTTGAATACAGCGGAGCCCGAGTAGAATACCACCGCAGTCTCGGTAGAATACCCGGACTTGGCCCTGGAAAGTGTATAATCGGGTGCTTGTGATGAGATCTTATTACGACCTTTTGGTTCGGGATGCTTGAAAGTAGATACTCGAGGGTTTCGGGGTTGGTTTGATAGGAGCGATGTATTTCACACCTTCGAGTGATCGGCGGGGTGGTAGCTGAGTTGAATAAAGCTGTCACATCCTCTGATCCCCCCCCCGCATAGCCCCGTCTCCCATCCGCTCATGCTCGTCGTTAGTTTTCTTCCGATGCCTTTAGGTCGGATACGAAGGTTACTGCATGCTTCATACTTCAACAGGAAACGATACCCCTATGTCAGCCCCCTGGAATGCTCCGACCGGCAGATCCGACGAGTAGCCGAGCGACAGCGCTCGTTATGGTGCTGCGCAGCAGATCTTCCAATCTCGGCCTTCCGAAGGGGAATTTTATAGGATGTCTCAGGTATGCAAACTCTGGACGAACTTTGGAACGCCGTCTGAAGGCATCCCTGAAATTGCACCATTCCCGGTTTATTGACTCGTCTAGTATCCCCGAACACCTCACGGCGTGTGCTAGACGAGGAGCGTGTCTCGAGCGAAGTCTTTCAGTCAGATTTGTGGGGAATCGTATCCGATGCCCCCGACGAGGTCTCGACACGATCCAAGAAGTTCGGCGTCGAGGACATGGATTGATATACCTCGAGCCGGATCGAACGCGACCTGTTCACTTTGTTGAAATGCGAACGAAAATACGAGTGGTCGAATTCTGACAAGATCTGGAACCCAACCTCGAGCAACCTTCGCCTAATGCAAACGGGACTGCTTGTGATTTGTACACAGTGAATAAGAGGAAGGCAAATCTTGCTCCCAGAATTACCCCTGAAAAGGCTAAACCTTGCTTTACTCGACCGGACCCGCCTTTCGAAGCTCGAATATGCTCTAATCGTTGGCACCCGACGAGCGCGACTCGAGCGGCATGCATCAGATTCTCATCGTGTCTCGCCATGTTCCCATGATAAGTATGTAAACCCAAAGAAAGAAAAGACGAAATTAATGCCGAGTGAAATCAGGTGGCTTGGCTATCTTTTCGAACCTTGTGAATAACCGGTGAGAAATGACCTGCCGCCGATCACGTCGATCGTCATCCGCCGCCGCGGTCAGGCACCCCTCTCTCTGTCTGTCCTCCGACTCCAATTCAACCCACTCCCTCCATCCTCATCCTCAACCCAGCTCGTCCAGGACGATGTTCAAGAAGAAGGGCCGACCACAAGGAGTCGCCAAGGAGCGAGTGCACGAGGTGTTGGGCGTGGGCAGCTTGTTGGATCAGTCGCAGCCTTCGACGAGTGGGGACGGCGGTGAAGGGGAGGCATCAGGTGTTTCAGCGGAGGACGACACGGGCATTAGGTGAGTAGGTGGTCACCCAAGATCATCATCATCGTGCTATGCATGAAGGAGGACGATGTCGGTCACGCTGGAAGCCGAGGAACAAGCTCGCTGACTTTGAGCCCCGCGCCCACTTTGGCAACTCCTTGCTCGCTCAACGACAGTGCGACCTTGGAAGATTTGATCGCCTTGCGCAAACTCAAACGAGCGACTGGGGGTATCGATCTCGACCGACTGAACGCCGGGGAGAGGAAGCGCAAGCCCAAGGCCAACAAGGACGATCCGTCCGGGGGTGACCCGAGCGAACGGATCAACGAGGATGGTATGATCGAGGGGTTGCATGGTGGGATACAGCACAAGGATCGTGTCAGGGACGGTGGGGATGACTTGTGAGTGATGGCATCCTCGATCCGAGATGTTCGAACCCGACTGACTGTGGACTGATCGTTGCTATGGCCACGCACTCATTGTTCGGTCAGGGATCCGAATGACCCGAGCAAAATGACGAGACGGCTCGTGACCAACAACAACTTTACCGGTCAAACCAACACGATCGACGTCGACAAGCATATGATGGCCTACATCGAGGAGGAACTGCGCAAGCGCAAGTCCGGAGGTGCAGATTCGACCGACTCGCTCGCAGGAGGCGACTTGATAACCCGAGCCTTGGACCCGAGGGACGAGCTGTACCAGATCGCAGAACGGTACCGGATCGAGAAAAAGGAGGAGAAGGAGGATGGCAACGTCCAGCTCTCAGCGACCATGTTGACTGCGATCCCTGAAGTCGACTTGGGTATCGAGTTGAGTCGCTCTGCTCTCATCCCTTTTACATAGTTTTTGCCCCAATCCCCGAGTCGGAACAAGGAACTGACTCGTCCATCGCTTCTCCGCCGACAGTACCAAGCTCAAGAACATTGAAGAGACGGAAAAGGCCAAACGCGCTCTGTTCGAGAAACGCCGCAACGCACCCAAAGTCGAACAAGAGACGTTCGCGGCCGAACGATGTCAGTCTCTTCCTGACTGCACCCGTTCTCGAGGGAGGGCTAGTCGACTGACTTGTTTTCTGATGGGAATGCGTGAACAGTCTTCCGACCTCATAAACCAATCGACTCCGAAGCGGACGCGTTGGAGAAAGCCAAGCGGGTCATGTACGGTCGCTTTGGCGCGCCAGAGGACAAGGACAAGAAGAAGCAGGGCGCGGCGGGGGCCGCGAATGCGAATGCTAATCGACCAATGCGAAGGGAGAAGGCAACGGATGATCAGGTGAATTTCAATTGTATCTTGTGTTCTGCCTGTCGTCCTGAATAATTTTGACCGGTGTGTTTTGGGAACGACAAACAGACCCTGGAACGATTGAAGAAACGACAGAGGAAGTGAAGAATCACTCGCGTCTTCGTCATCGTCAGTGCATCCATGAAGGGAGATCCATGTGCATCGAAGAGGATTCCAAGAACGCTTGGTGTGTACGGTTTGCGAAACATGTTGTAATATAGATACGAAATGAAGACGGCAGAATAGCAGCACTCTAGCCTGACCGCCGAGCGAGTGGAGTGCGGGGTCCTTCGCTCACATTGTTCCTCTTCCTCCCACTGCGCACGTTCAATGTTAGAAGTCTCGGGACCCACCATCATGACCTATCACGGGAGTACTTCGAATGGGCGTGATCATGGCCGCAACAGTTTCGAGCCTCGCGGCGGTCGTAGTGGCAGTGCGTCTCCAGTCCGGCGATGATGGATGATCTCGGGCCTCGCTCGGCAGGGTTCACCTTTCACAGCATCGTTCAGCGAGAGTCAGAGAAGGCGCAGCAAACATGCCGACTTGGGTATAAGGTGGATGGCTAAAGTGAAATATATCATGTACTAAATGAGACATCAGCACTGAGGTTTTCGGACTCGAAACGGTCACCATTGTGTTGTGCGTCGAAGTCGGGGCGCCTAAAACATCACTCTTCCGCCGCATTGTGGTCCGATCTCGAGGGGTCGACGCCGATTCTGAAAGGGGCGGAGCGGGCATCCTCGTCTTTGTTCTAGTAAAAAGAGAAACACCTTCAACGAACCAGGACAAGCCAAGAGAGGAAGAGACAGAGCAACATTTCACTTCACGGCCATGCGTCGGGGATCATAATTTTACTCGCCATTTCTTGACCACTCGCTGTCGCTCTCCTGCCCCGGTCTCGAGGCCAAGCGCGCTCCGGGTAGTCGAGGCCATCCTATTTCCGAGATCATCCGTGCGGTGCAGCAAAGACCCCCTACTCTTGAGAGCGTGTGTTCGGTATTTCAGTAGACAAGTGAAGGGCCGCTACGGCACGGCAACAAGGGATACACGGCAAGAAAGACATGGAGAACTCCGGAAAGACCGGAGAAGACAAGACACGGTCCGGGCTCGTGGACGGGCAAGGTCGAGTCTCTGAGAGACAGTGGTGTTTTGCTAGATCGATCATCGGATCAAACCTTCGTTATAGTCGCCATTGCCTTGACACTGGCTTGGTAGATCTTTTCTTTGGCCAAGAAGAGGATGGCGGCCTGATGCATTCCATCGGCGAGACGGGAAGTGGATGGAAAGGTCAGGTCCATCAGTGCTTTCGCTCCGAGGAGCTTGTCGACTCGGCCTCGATCAAACGCACCGTTGTTACGGATTGGATAAGCTTCGGTGCAACCCCTTGGTAAAGTCCGGCCACGCCATCCTTCTTGATGATTTTCCTCAAGCCGTCGAGCGACGACGTGTACGAGCGACCCTCGGCGTGACCAGCTTGCATACGGGCCTTGACCGTCAGGTCTGAAATGAGCGCAGCAGGTACAATCCGTTCAGACAGAGTCGTGAGAAAGACACGCATCACCTCAAATCGTCCCACGCCATCATACCGACGTACAAGGATAGGTCACAGACGTAGCAAATAGCTTCGACACAGCACCGAGCAAGAAAAAATCAAGGTCGGTCAAGGGCGAAGCGGCCGCTCCCTTGGCGAGCCGGCTTGCCCGACGGGCCAGAATAATGTTCTTGAGTTGCTCAAACAGCTGCGAAAGTTGGACGATCCATATGCTCAACCCTGAGGGTGGTGTCATAAAGTGATGGGTCGCACAGAGGGTACTTACGGTGAATTGCAATATCGGATTGCTGACGAGAACCAGTGCCGGCCCGAGACCATGGAAGAAGGCGCCAAAGCCATCGGTGTTGATGATGTGCATAATCGTCTGGATGACGTTAAGCTTTTTCTCGACGACGACTTTCTTGCTTTGCGAGGTCGGCAGCAAGGGGTCGGCCTTGACAGTCGTGCGCACCGTTTGGCGCGTCTGAACGGAGGCGTGGGAACAGACAGACTCGAACTTGAGCACGGGGTCTCAGAAGTATTAATAAAAAACGCATGAATAGAACGTACGTTGACCACCCAAATTGGATTCGAGAACACGGACGTCGCAGCACCTGGAACCACGTCGAAAGGATGAGCCAAAAATCCTACGATGATCCTCGCCGAGTTAGAGCTTACCTGCAATAGCGGAGGTGAGGATGGACTCGATGGTCGACAGAGCCTTTCTAGGGTCTTTTCTCGCTCGCATGACGTAAGCGCGGGTCTCCTCAAAACTGCGAACGTCGCAAATGAAGACCTCAGTTCAGGAAACTCTTCGTCGACGGGGCCAGACGTGTTCCCCGAGGGCAAGTGTTCTCACAAGAGGTAGTAAATGCTGTGATCGAGTCAATACAGCAATCAGTCGACGTTCGCGGTCTCTCGATTTTCTCAACTGTCTGTTTGTGTAGTTTCTCACCCGTTCGTGATCGCGATTCCGAGCAGCGACGACGACAACCCATCGTACAGTCCGACAATGCCGTCTTCCTTGATGACCTTTAGAGCGGCAGCTCTGGTGCTCTGGTTTGCACAAAGTCTCTCATGCAGTATCAGCGTGAGGCTCTTCCCATCGTGAACGTTTGGTCGCACTCACTTGGCCCTCTTCCCTGGCGGCGACCTGACTGCGCGTCGACAGGTTGACGAGGGGATCTGACAAACAGTCGAGGACGAATGAGCTCGGAGCATATGGGGTGCATTAAAAAAAAGGTAAAACTGTGAGCAGACTCACAGGTTATGGCCCTGCATGATGCACGAATGTTTAACGATAGACGGAAAAACAAGCCGAGTTACCGGAGGCAGGTCAGCGGCCGGTCAGTCCGAACCATGTCGTCCGAGTGCAAGCAGTGGTCCGCGTTTTTGCGCCGCTTGATGTCCAATGTAAATGAACGCCCACGTTACTTGGGACAGTATCTCATAATTTCAATGTCCACAAACAAAGAAGTGGATCTTGACCGCTCTTGTGTTGTGTGCTTGTGCCGGAACGCGGCGCTCGAGAAGGTCCGCTGTCTCCGGTAGCCCGCCGCCAGCAATAGCCGGACCCATCCGCCGCGCGAATCAAATCACGGAGAATCCACAGGCAGCCGGACAACACGAGATCCTACGCGCACACGCACCAGCGCATACGCCCGTATCGGCCGATGAACTCACATGGCCACACATCCTCCAGCGGCTCCCGAGATGGCGTGAATGGCAGAGTCGGACACCATGGTGTTGGCTCGATCGGTTCGATCGGCACCGTGTGGGATCTCGCGGTGTGCGGGGTCGGCTATTCGATGACGTGCGCTACGTGCGGTCGAAGGCGCAGCGGCAGCGATGTAGGTACAACAAGGGATGGGTGGGGTTGAGGAATCGAGAGAGTTGTGCCTTCCGTTGGATGACGCGTGGTTTTGACGTCCAAGAGCAGGAAAGAAACGGGCGGGGCAGCAACTGGGTATGGTAGCAATCCTCCCTAAGTCCACACACGGGAGCACCGTTGCTTGGCACACGCGCCAAAACTTGCGCGTCGCGCTCGGACCATCTTTCCAGCTCCGGCGCGACTTGCCCACTGCTCTTATTTATCACTTGTGCCGTTCTAAGCCCGAATTGAATACCACTCCAGTCTCGGTAAGACACCCGCCCTGGCCCGGTTGACCTTCCCATGCACCTGGCCATCGACCGCGCCAAGTGGGTCTTCCAACTGCGCGATCCGGACGGTTGTTTCATACGGCACCTTTTCGAGGTTCGCATTCGGCTCCAGGCGGCGAACCAGCCGCACCCCTTTACCTTGCGCAAGCCGCCCCCCCAGCCAACACCGGCGCCCTTGGATCTGGATCTGGTGGGCATACTTCTGCCATCCGCCGCCAAAGTGGAATCACGCGGTGAGAGAAACGAGACGTCTTCTCCCTCCACGCTGGGCCCGCTATCTCGAAGCTTGGGCGTCGGTCACAACGCTCAACCCCCCCGGATTCTCGAGCAACCAGAACCTCGAGCGCTGGGCGAATCACGTCCTCTTCTTCCCGGCAGGGCACGGAATCCAGCTCTCGGTGAACCCTACACTCTTGCGGGGCCCGGATGGCGAGTTGATGACTCCGGCTTCTTTCATTGACGCATCAAAACGCCGCCACGCTTTCGTCTTCCCTCCTATTATCCTGGAAGGCCATCAGAAGCTCTTCTCTTTCCCCGAACAACGCTGGAAATCGTGGTGGAAGGCTTTGCGCAAGATTCGCAGGGTTCACTCGGATGCCGTAGACACCGCTCATCTCCCCTCCCTTGGCTCCCTCCACCCGGACGAGCAACTTTCGTCCACAACACACAGCCAGCTCAACAATAGCTCCGCTTCCTGTGTGATGTGCCTTTCGGAAGCACCCGAGTCTCTTCCCCATCTGGCCGTCGGCTGCCTGTTCGCTCGTCGCCTCTGGGCCGCACTCTCTCCGTCCCCACACCCCATCTTCGCCGACTTCGTGTGTCCTCTCGTCTCTCGATCGGAGTGTCGACTTGTCGAGCTCCGTGTTCTCTTCTTTCATTCGATCTGGAAGGTCTCTCGCCGCCGTCGATTCTCTTCTCAACTTTTGAAGCCGATCTCCGAAACGGAGTTCGGGGAGCTTCGGGATTCTATTGAGGGGTGCAAAGGTCGCCTCGTTTCTTTATAACTTTGTCCGTGTGCCCAAGCTGCGCTGATGAATCATCCAGGTGAGCATGCGAACAGACCTTGCGGCGGCGTCGATTGCTGAGGGCATGAGCCCTGCTGCGCAGGGCGAGTTTGGCCGGGCCGCCTGTGTCGTCGAGTTGTACGTTTAATGTAGGACTGTGACGCTTCGGCTTCTTACAAGCTCGGAAAAAATCGTGTATGTAAAGAGTTTCTTCACCCGAGCGGGAGTGTTGTGAGAGGGAGAAGAAGTTGAGTTGGCCCACTCGACGCCTGATGGGTTCAGCGGAGGGCGGAGATGAGGTCGATGAATCCCCGGGGGGGGGGGGGGGGGGGGATCCAGAGATCGTTTGCGGCGCCGAAGTTTTCTGAGAGCGGGTTGACTTGAATCAACCTCTGGGAGAGGTCTAGAGGAACTGATGCGGTTCCGTTGGTCAAAGTGTGGCGTGAAGGCCTTCTTTGAGCGGCACAGTCCACAAACAGAAGATGTTCCTCGTGTTTTTTGGCGCCGAGGCTCCGACTCTCCCGGGTCAGGAGCGTCCGTCTTCCAATGAGCCTATCACCCTTTCTGGCACCTATAAGCCGTGTGCTTGGATTGCTGACGTCCTTTTTGGTGCCTTCAATCGGCTGGGAGTGAATGTTTAAAATACCATCCGGGAATTCCGATCACTGCGCATGTGTGCTTGTTTCATCTTTCGTCCTCTTTGTGACTTGCCCGACACTACTTCTCGTTACCTATCGCCCATGACCGAATTGTGAATAGCCATTCCTATTGAGCACAATTTGTTTTTGTCCCAATCATCAACTCTAAGCGCTCTGAGGTGGAGCAGCCGACACGTGGGAGAGATGGAAGTACTGCGGTGGAATCTTGATAGGCTGGGCCTCACAAATTTAAAGAAAGTGGGGGCTGTCTCAGTCCAGGCATTTATGCTGGCCACGATCGGAACACCCTTCGATCACAAAGGCATGTAGCCAGCGTGGTCAGGTCGGTGCATGACGAAGCTGAATCAGGCCCAGCTGTGAGGGATGAATTTCATGCTGCACTACATTGCTCATCAGCACTGCTTTGTTGGAAAACCCTAAGTATGTTTTACGAGTACGCCTCAAGAGCTCTGCAAACTGTAATATGAACAGCGGCTGTCAGGCGGGCCCAGGCGATCGAGCGAGCGCGCACAGCGAGCGGGGCGCACCGAGCAGGCTGCCCGGAAAAAAAAGTTGAGTGAGCTTCCTGGCTGATTTCTGAGCCGTGCGGCTGGCGCCCGTCGGGTTGCCTACTCCAGCTTTCCTTTGGCTTCTGACCCAACTCTTCGCCCTACGACGATCGTGTCGTACATAGAGGGCGCTTCATCCCATCCTCATTGCATCTGGTTCTCGTTCTCGTTTCGACTTTCTTCTCGTCCTCGCCTCCTTTGGTTTCCTCTCGCAACTCGTGCAAGGCGCTCGGTGCTATCTCGTCGTCGTCGTACGTGTGGAAGAGCCTTTGTTCGTCGAAGTTCCTCGAACCCCCGTGGGCTGGTTTTTGCGCTGCGCTCCACTAAGTTAACCATGCACTTGTCTCTTAACATCAATCAGACGATCGTTTCATCTTAAGTGACGAGAGTCCTTTTTTCCTCTGCACCCGCCTCGTGCTGATCGTACGAGCCCGCCGCCGCCGTTCGTCGTCATCACTCAACCGCCCCCCACTTGGCCCTCCACCTCAGCCGTTTCCGTCGCAACCCATCTGCGCAACCTTACCTCCTTGCATCCTTCGACCCATCCAATCCATCAAAATTATGGAGGAAGAGCTATCGGCCGTGTCTGAATTCCTGTCTGACTTCTTCCCGCCCCAGGAAGAGCCGTCGTCGTTCGCTTCCAACCTCGCCGCGACGCTCGCTCAACGCTTCGACGGCCACTGGCACGTCCACGACTCGGAGCTCGGCTCGGGGTATCGCGCCCTCGTACGAACACCCACCTTGATCGATACCTCCATCATCCAAGCCGCTGAAAAATCGGGCTTGTCCTGGTCCGATGTTGAACGAGCGCTCACAAGCGGGCAGGGCAAGATCTGGCTCGGGCAACGCTGGACGCTCTGGGTCGACCCGGGCTGCGTCTCGGTTCGCGTCGAGCGGGGCGATGGATCGTCGACAAGGGATTCTCAACTCATCGAAATTTGGGGAAAGCTTCCTGAAGGATTGAGGCATCAGGCGGTGCAGCTCGCAAATTTGGAATCGGGGGCTCGATCGTTCAACATTACGACCCCGGAGCTCGAGGCGGTCCAACTGCCTTCGCCCTCCTCGCTTCCCATTCCCGAACAAAACTCGAGCCCCTTCTCTCCTACCAAAAGGTCGTCCAAGGCGATCCAGATCGTACCGCCCCCTGGGCGACGGGTCGTTTCGCCGGAGTCGCTGCCTTCCTCGTCTTCTTCAGAAAAGCCGGCCGCACCTTGCTCGCCTGCCGTCAGGACCGTTTCTTCCAAGAATGGTCCACTTGCACTTTTGGCATCTCCCTTCGTCATCCCTCCCACCCCAATCCGACCCATGCTCTCGAACGAAGCCGACGTCTTCTCTCCTACGCCTGCGTTGCGTGCCCCTTCTCGAGCACCCTCCCCGCTCGCCTCGCAAACGGACTTCATTTGCCTCTCCCCCTCGGGTCCCGGTTCCAAGCTTTACCAACGTCGCAGCTCTTCGATGAGCTCATCCGTCTCGTCCTATCAATCGACTGGCGAGTCATCGGACAGTGAGGGCTCTTCCGCGGACGGCATCTTCTCTTCGACCGAGAGCGTCAGCTCGAGTCTCATGTCTTCTGGCGAAGAGGTAAAGCCATGGGGAGCTCTTCCTGCATCTCCCACCGAGACGTGCGAGTTCAAGTATCCTTCGCTTCCGATCCGCAGCTCATCGACGTCGCCGTTCACTTTTCCTGCGGCTCCGATTCACGCCCGCTCGCGCTCATCGGCTTCGGTTCACACGCTTGCGGTTCCCTCGAGCCCCTCAAAGTCGTCGAGTCGTAGTGCTCCTTCCTCGCCGTCCAAGCCTCGTCGTCGGGGTACGCGCAGAGGGTCTGGCTCGGGACACAGCCACTCGTCGTCGATCTCGTCCGTCACTTCGGTCGGCTCGAACCAATCTGCGCATTCGAACATCACCTCGACGTCGACGGCTTCGACATCTCGAACGCGCGAACAAGCTCTCGCCGGTACATTGACCGAACACAGCGGTGGCAAGGTCGGTGTCCTCGGTGGTGGCGTTCTGCTCGGCCTCGCGGGCGGCAGCAAGTCGTGCTCTCGCTCGAACGACGGTCCGACCTCGGGAGATGGCAAGCGTCGCAGCCGTGAACGTCGCCGTGGTAGTGGCCATTCGCGCAAGGGAAGCTTCTCCGCCGGTGTACCTGGCTCCGGTACCGTCGCTCCCGCCGGACTGTCCTATCTCCTCGGCGCGGCAGCCCCTTTCGTGCCCTCAGCCCCCGTTTGGGTTTGAGGACATTCTCCATGCCCTCCCTCTGTTCCTTTCGAATTTCTTCAGTCCTCTGTGATTCTTTCCGGCTCTCTTCTCTCTCCATATCCGGCCGCTTGTTTCTTCTTCTTCTTCTCTGGCTCTCCTTCTTTTGCGCTCTAGTCTCGTCGCAACTCTTCACGATCATCGTCATCAGCAACAATCGCCTCGCATCCTCTGCTTCCCAACTTTGACGCACTTTGACGATTCCTTTCTCTGCTAGTATCACCCAAACACCCCTAGCGTAGCTTTGATTTGTTTCGGTATATTTCTTGCTATACTTACCGTTTCCCAAAAAAAACACTCGCTTTCTTACGGTGCAATGAGCCTTTCTCCCTTTTTTGTCGAACGACGCCTCTCTTCCCGTGAGTCGCTTGAAGGAATCGATTGCGGCGCGGTGTCCTCGGCGGAACTATGATTGGCTCTCGCCCGCGAAATGCAAATAACGCTCGAGGAAACACTAATCTCCCCCGATCGTGTGCTGAGGCTCGTTCGATCCGAAGTGAGCGATGTTGGGTTCCGCTAGGGTCATTTCTCGCTCCTCCACAAGCTACAAAATCGGGACCTCGACACCATGCAAGTTCGGGACCCCAAGGCGTTTCAAGCGACAGAGGATGAAGAGCACCATCTAGGCACCTCGTCGCCGGTCGACGATGACCTCGGCGTGAAGACAGGGTTGAAGGGAGGGGCTCACGCAACGGTCGTCGCAGCCGGGGGCGTCGTGTTGGAGGAGATCGAGACCGACCCTGAACAGGTCACTACGAGATGGGAACTGTGGAGCTACTACATCTACTATGTGAGCCTTGAAATCGGTGACTGTTGGTGGTTGGGTTGGTCGTGATCGATTCGGCGCCACTGATTCGGACCGCCCCGTGCCGACCGATCGGCGACCGCACCACTCCCGATTGTCGGGTCCGTGCTCCCCACCTTGCTCCTGTTTTAGATCGGCAATTCGGGACTAGGACGTGAGTCACGGTGCCTCGCATCATGAAGTGTTACCGTGCATGCGAGATTATATCTACTTCTATACTAAATCTCGCTTTCTATACCTTGCCAATGCTAGCCTTCAACTTTGGCCCTACTCAATTCCAGAATCTGCTCTACTACGCCGGCCATAACCTCGGCACCAACGACCCCTGTGACAGTTCGGTACCTTGCGTGCTCCCTGCTTTCGGTCAAGCCGAACGAAACGTCAGCTCCACCGTGCTCGTTGCGAATGGAATCTCGTTCGCGATCCAAGTGGTGAGTTCTGCCACTCAATTGAGGCTTCACGCAGACAGACGTCTCAAGCCCAGACTGAATCGAGCGCTCTGTCATGTTCTCGTGCTGGGTCGGTAGGTCATCTTCCTCGTGATCGGATCGTATGCCGACTATGGCTCCTGGAGGCCTTGGATTCTCATCTTCTGGACGACTTTGGCCATCGCCGTCTCCCTCGCCTGGCTCGGAGTCGACACCCCGGACAAGTGGCAATTCGCGACAGCGCTCTACATCATCGGCCTGATCGTCTACCAGGGTGCATTGGCGTACTGGACCGCAGCGTTCCCTCGTCTCTCTCGCAATCTTCCCGAGATGCAACAGGCGCAGAGGGATCTCGTGGCGGGGGAAACGACGTTGGAGGCATTCAACACGCTCGAGATGATGTCGAGGAACAGGTTGTCCAATATCGCGTTCGCGGTGTGTTCGCTCGGCGAGGTCGTCGTCTTGTTTATCTTGGCCGGCATCCTGTATGGGATCAAGGCTAACGGCTCGGTTGCGCAGAACACTCGAGCGCTTTCGATCGTTTGGTAAGTTCACTGCAAGAGCATTCGGGCCCTGATTGGTGGTCTGGTCCGCTCACCTCGCTTCCCGACTGCACTTTCTCAGCGCTTACTCGGCAGCTGTCTGGATCATTTGTGCCCTTCCATGGTTCATCCTGGAAAAGCATCGACCTGGACGTGCCTTGCCTCCTGGAGCGAACTATTTTACCGTTGGATTCAAGAATCTGTACATTGCCGCCAAGAAGATGTACAAACTCAAGGATGCGATGCTCTACTTTGTGCGTGCACTTCATACCATCCTGGGTCCGAGTGGGGTGGGCCGAATCTGATCGAAAGCTGCTTGGTCTGCTTCCAAGCTTTCTACTTCTTGTTCAATGATGTATTGGCAACAGGAGTGAGCGACAGTCGGGACAGTGTTCCAGAAGTCACGAAAATGTGGCCTTGTTCCTGATATTGATCGTCTCCTCATCATGCTCTGCACAGGTCACCGTCATCTCGACTTTGCAATATGCGACAGTAACCTTTGACACCATCACGCTCAACTGGCTACTCTTGGTGTCAGTCGGACTCCAATCCGAGTACAGTGTTCTAGACAGGGTGCCTGACACCATCCCACTCTTTCACAGCGGAATCGTTGCTCAAGGTGCCGGCGTCTACATCTTCTGGAGGATCCAAAAGTTCTGGCAGGTCTCGACGCCTCGAATGTTCCACTACGTTGTTGGCTCGGTCATGCTGCTTAGTACGTGCGCGCTTCCAAGTTTCGATCTCATTATCTCGACAACTGATCTCGTACGGTGGTCTACTTGGACGACGTCTTTACGTGCCACTGCAGTCGTTTGAGTAGTGATCGGTAACTGGACGCAAAAGTTCGGCTACCACAACAAGTGGGAGTTCTGGCTATACCAAGGTAAGCCTCAACGCTTGCCATGTGCTTTCGCCTCTCTATGAGCTCACGACCCACACCTTTCGTTGCCTCCCTGGCTACTAGTCGTCTACGGGCTAGGCGGATGCACATGGTACTCGTACTCGCAAACAATGATCAGCGAGTTTACCCCGATCGGCCACGAGTTCCTCTTCTTCAGTCTTTTCACCATCTCGGGCAAGTCCTCGTCATTCATCGGGCCTTTTGTCACAAGTGCGATCTCGAATCGAACGAGTGAGTAACCGCCCCTTACAGGGCGAGCGAGTTCTTTTCAAACAGCTCAGCTGATCTCTCCTGCCTCCTCCCTCATTACTAGACAATGTCTCCGCATCGTTCTACTTCCTCTTCGCGCTTGGTATTTCAGCATGCTTGATTCTACCCTTCCTCGACGTCGAGCGAAGTCACCGTGATTGCGCGGCGTTCATCGAACCGGAGAAGCAAGAGTTGGAGATCAAGAAACTCAAATAGAATAGGGGTGATCGCTGCCGGAAGAGAAGGGAACAGAGTTCAAGGATGTTGGCTACAGGATGATATTTATGTTTATTTCGTGTGCAACTGAAAAACATCTCACGGACCTTGTTCGTTGTTTGTAAATCACTCATACGCCTTGCTGCCATGTGGTCAGAAAGGGGGGGGTTTGTTCAAAAGCTGTCGATCATTAAAAAACAAAAGTCGAATCCACTAGCGCCAAATTGAGAAATGACGACGCGCCTCTCCCTCACCTTCGACCACGAATCCCGAGGGTACCCAATCTTTGAGAGCTTTACATGTCCCGCATACCCCTCCCCTCGTCCCCTTCGATCCAACTCAACGGCACCCCGACCTCCAAGGACAGCACGATGAGCAGCAGCAACATGTCGTTGTCGTCATCGTATCTCAACAGTCCTTCGTCTAGGGTCGGCGCTGGCGCAGCAACGCGCGCTTCTTCCTCGTCAGTCTTGTGGCAGTCGTGCGCAGAGTTAAGGTCGTAGTCACTAAGCGCTGATCCGATATTTTTTGATCCCACTTTGAACAGTGATGCCGGTTTGGCGGATACGAGGAAACGAGTCAGCAAGAAGGATGAGGTTAGTTCCCTTTGAACCCTTTTTCCTCGGCTTGAAGCGAGGTGGGGTTGAGGTTGGTTGAGTGATGCGGGCAAAGGTCGTGCGGATGCGGAATGGAAAGGGGATGGGGCTGGAATGGTGACAGGATTGGGGAGGTGATGAGATGAGGCGGGATGGTATGGCATGGCTTGTCGGAAGAAGGTCACTACATCGGTCGTACATCGCCTCGCTAGGCCTCTCCGTGGACACGCCTGGACCTGAGCCCCGTCGTCAAGGACGCGGCCGTCGAAGCGGGGCTTCGCGACGAAGGATACAGGTTGATCATCAAAGGACTAGCTGGCGGAAGCTGCTGTCATCAGCTGGTGGGAAAGGTTGTCACTGGTGACTGTGTGGAGCCATGCCGCGGCGGGTCGTAAGGAGAG
This sequence comes from Microbotryum intermedium, assembly GCA_022702645.1. NCBI lineage: Eukaryota > Fungi > Basidiomycota > Microbotryomycetes > Microbotryales > Microbotryaceae > Microbotryum > Microbotryum intermedium. Next base: position 1,331,381 of record JAHWDX010000006.1, on the reverse strand, counting down.
CACGCGCCCACACGCTGGCCTCATGCTCGCTGTGCAAGACTTCTTGTACCCCATGATTGAGGTTCGAGCTGGCACAAGTTCTACCATTACATGGATTGGCATCGTCGCTCTCAACCTCGTTGGTGGTAATCCCATCGATCCATGCGCGCCTAGAGCTCGCCCTGAAACGTGCATATCCAGCTCCGAAGCTGAACGCGAGTAGCTGACACGCCCATCCTCTACAGGCCATTCGCAAGAAGATAGAATCCGAACTGAACCGCAAGCGACCCGGGGCCAAGCGTAGTCAGCGATCCCAACACGGCAGCAACGGGGCTGGCGGTGGGGCCATGTCGCGTCCCAAACCTGGCACCGTCTCGGCCCTTCGACCGCTTCCCGCCTTGACCGTCCCTCATTCCATTAGCGTTTCGGATGCGAGTCAGCTCTGTGCCGCCAAGCGCACGGATTGTGTGCTCGTGGTCGATGAGGAAGAACATCTTTGCGGTATCTTTTCCGCCAAGGATCTGGCTTTTAGGGTCGTCGGCGAAGGCCTCGATCCTAGGAATACGCCTGTCAGCGCCATCATGACCCCCAACCCGATCGTCACACGTGATTCAACGTCGGCGACCGAGGCACTCGAGACGATGAACGCTCGTCATTTCCGTCACTTGCCCGTCTGCAACGAAGATGGTGACGTCGTCGGTCTGCTCGACATCACCAAGGTCTTCCACGCCTCGTTGGAGAAGCTCGAGAAGCAGGCCGGGACTTCGGACGCCCTCGCTGCCGCTGTCGAAGGGGCTCAGGAGCAATTCGGTGGCGCTTCGAACCCTATTCTTGCCTACATTCAGGCCTTGCGTGACAGGACCAAGTCGAGCGATCTCGGCAGCATCCTCGACCCCCGCACGCTCTCCGCGACCGTGGGCGTCAAGACGACGGTGCGTGAAGCGGCGAGGTTGATGCGCGAGCTCCGGACGACGGCCGTCTGCGTAATGGAGGAAGGGGGCCGCAAGATTGCCGGCATTTTCACGAGCAAAGATGTCGTTCTCCGCGTCATCGCCGCCGGTTTGGACCCAAAGACGTGCAGTGTCGTCCGAGTGATGACGCCCCACCCCGACGTCGCGCTTCCGAGTTACAGCATCCAAGACGGACTTCGAAAGATGCTCGATGGTCGCTATTTGAACCTGCCCATCGTTGACGACGAAGGCACTTTGCTTGGTATCGTCGATGTGCTCAAGTTGACGTACGCGACGATCGAGCAACTCAACTCGATGGAAGCCGAGAACGGAGCCGATTCGGGCAATGGCCCCTTGTGGGGTCGTTTTTTCGGTGCCGCTGCCGATATCCAGGATGACGACACCGAGTCGATGGTTTCGGGTACTGGTATCTCGGAATCGCCCTCGCAGCAATTCCAAACCCCCGTTCGACCGGGTCATCGTTCGCACAATAGCGTGGACACGCCTGGATCCGAACTCTTCCCTAACGACTCTGCCTCGGCCGTCGATGATGGCAACTCGGACGTTGGTCGACGAGGTCCAGGCCAAGCTTCTTCGATCGGTGCTGCGGCAGCCGCTTCCGCGATCGCCGATGACGGGACGTACTTGTTCAAATTCGTCGCTCCCGGTGGAACGACGCATCGTTTCCAAGCGCGTTACGATTCACACGAGTTCATCGCCGACATCATCGCCGGTAAACTCGCCTCGGACCCTTTCTTCTCTTCTTCGACGACCTCGACAAAAGAGGGAGCTTCCGACGTCCCTTCCGCCGATCCTAGGGATTTTAAGTTGTCCTACACCGACGATGATGGTGATTTGGTCCTCATGACCGCCGATCGAGATGTCCAAGATGCCGTTTCGGCCGCTCGTAAACAAGGCAAGGATCGTGTCGTCGTTCATCTCACAGGTGGGAAAGGATGGGACGAGGAACTGGCACGTCGTGCTGCGCTACACCAAGCGACGATGACAAGTCAGAAAGTCAAGAAGGCGTCGCCGCTCGGTGCGCTCAACGAAGTGGCCGAGGACGACGCCGAGGAGACCGTCGTGGAGGACGAAGACGAAGCGGCTGCAGCTGCGGCATTGAAGCGCAAGCAGAAGAAGAAGGTCGCTTCTTCCTCCGGTGCGGACGACCTCGTCTTTGGGTTCCTCCCTAAGGATCTCTTGTTGCCCGCCAGTATCGGTTTCCTAGGCATCGTTATCGTCGGCGTTTTCGCGGCTTCCAAAGCCGGTGGGCCGGCGGCAGGTCGATAGGGGGGGGTTCCGGATCGAAGGGGTTGTTTGTTTTTGCTTCGTCTTTCTTCTTGTCGTCCTCTTGCTCCCGACCCACCGCTCCCTCGTTTATACAGCTGATTTGCGTGTGTGATCTGATTTTGGTGTTTTTGGTTTTCCGTGTATATATTCTTCACACACGCACCACTCTTCTAATCGCCTCTTATAACTCCGTTTTGGTCGCCCGCTACCCTCTTTGTCAATATGAAAGACCCCATCTCACTTATACGACATCTTCAATTGGTTCATGACCTTTTTGTGTTCCTGCTTTTACGACCTTTGGTGTACAGCAGTCATCACGAGGTATAGGTAGATCTCCGAATCCCAGTTAGGGCATTCTGACAAGCACGTGATCGTGGAGCCCTTTTTTTGCCTTTGAAGATAGATGCGAAGGCGGCGGGGAATCGACGGGGTTGCCGTGGGGTTGCCCCCCGGTTCGAATGAGTTGCCGGGTCTCGCGTCGACAAGGTCCGTTGGGTTTCTTGGCTCTCGCTTCGGCATTCCCTGGGTTCGGTCTTTGACTTATCATTCTCATTCGAACGAGGTCATCAAAGGCGGTCACGAAAAGGCATTCTTGGAACCTGTCAAGCACAATCCAGCCTAAATCCCCCACCCACACCCCGGCCACCCCGACTCAGCGAGGCTCGAAATGACCTCCTCCTCATCCCAAGCCAAAGTCCTCTCCATAATTCGAGGACGCTGCGAGACCGTTCTTCAAGCCGGAACAAGTGAACCCGGTTTCGGGTGGCAACAAGCCCTTGCGTGTCGTCTAGGACACGTCGAAGTCGATGGTGTCGATTTGGTGGAGGGGGAGGATGAGGAGGATACCGCTCCTAGGAAGGGGGCTCAAGCTTTGACGACGGTCGAGTTGAAGGTTGAAGATGGGATGTGTAATTTGAGTGGGAATGCTGTAAGTCGATATGCCCTACAAAAACAAAGGTTCCACTTTCCACCCTAGAGCTTTTCGGAGGTATTCAACTTTCCAATGCTTCCCGAACCCCACTTTTTTTTGTGACAGCACGGCGGTTTCTTGGCATGGTTGATCGACCATTGTTCGAGTTTGAGTTTGATCGCTTTAGCGGGGCATGGGAGGTGGGCGACCAGCGGCGTTAGTACGAACCTCAACATCAACTACATATCCGCCGCACCCGTACGTTCCACAGACTTCGTTCCGTTCGCGGACTGGACTCCCCGCCCAAGGAGATTCCTGACCTCCCCATCTTTTATCCTCCCTCTTTTTTTTTGCAGAGCGGTACCGCCCTCAAAGTCGTAACTCGGGTATTACAACAAACCAAAACGTCCAGTCTTTTAGAAACAAGGATCGAGCATGGGTGCGTTTCTCCCACGAAGGAGGAGAGGAGAGATAGGGGGAAGATTCCTACTCTGCTCTTTTCCCTTGCTCCTCAAAACCTCGTGACGATCCCTGAAAGGATCGAGTGCCGGCTAATGTGGGGTATCTTGATTATTTCCTGCGTTTAAACAGTGAAACGGGTCGTTTGATCGCGTTCGGGACGCACGTCAAACAGGATACACCGAGTTTGATGATCAAGTGGTCCAAAGGGAGTGCCAAGCTCTGAGAGAAAGGGGCCCTTGGATTGATTGAATAGTACTGGAATGCAGTGGACAGTGTAACAGAATAAAGGGAGTCTTGCAATTTCTTTAAAGCATATTCTGTGCTGGTCTCTTCTTCACGGCTGCTGTCCTTGCGCCAAGAGAAATGCCCTCAACTTGTCCAATGCTCGATATCGATGCGAAATCTTGTTCTTCTCCTGCCCGTCCATCTCGGCGTACCTAAAGCACACGGGAAGTGAGAAAACATGCCCATGCATCAGTCTCGCTTAATCCTCGCAATAAAAACCCCCAAAGCAAACCCCAACTTCCCCTTGAAAAAAAAACTCACGTCTGGCCAGATGCATCGGCCTCAAAGATGGGATCCCACCCGAAATGAGTCGGACCCCTCGCCTCGACGATCTTGCCCTCCGTCTTGCCTTCAAACAATAGAGGTTCCGAACCCGGTCCCGCCGAATAAGCGAATGTACAAATCGCCGTCGCGGACTTGTCGGGGAATCCGGCGAGCATCTTGTTCAGCCCTGTTGAAGGGGTGGTAGGATGAGAGGAGGGGTTTTAGGTTGAGCTGAGGAAGCTAAGGTAAAGGGGAAGGGGGTATGAGACGTACCTTCGTGTCCTAGGGAGTCTAGGAAGTGCTTGATGTAAGGTCCCGGAAGACCTTTCAATGCGGTGAAAGCTAATGCAGTGTCCTGGATGGAATCACGGCATGATCAGATCAGCAGCTCGACCAAGCTCCCCTCTGAAGGCAGTCTGACGCGTGAGGTGCCTACTCACCTCCGTAATACAAGGACCTCCAATGATCTCGGCCGCTGCCTTGACTTTAGCCCTCGCGACCTCGCTCGTCGTGCCTTGGATCTCGGGCAAGTCCAAGGCTTTGGAATCCAAATCGATCGAGAAGGACGACGACGAGGACGAGGATCCGCCCGCGAGAATGGAGCGTACTTCTTTGAGCTTGTTGGCGTTGCCGGTCACGAAGAGTATCTTGGTCGCTGAGCTGGCCATGCTGATGAATCAGAGGTTGCGGTCGGGGGTTAGGTGGTGAGGGAGCTCGAGGGGATCAAGGAGGGGAGGCAAAGAGCTGGGAAGCGCCTCACCCTCGTTCACGTCGACGTCGTCGTCGCGCCCAGCACACCGTACATTGGGGAGGAGAGAGGTCCGTGCGAGTCCGACCGCCGTTGTCCCTCCGCGGGGCTAATTTGAGCGTCAGCGCGACAGTCGGCGCTCTCCTCTCCTCCTCGTCTCATCTCGCCCTCTTGCCTCGTTCGACTGGCTCGAGGGGCGTTACTCAACCGGTGGTCCCGTACACTCTCAGCGTGTCGTCGAGGACTTAGCCATCGGTCCGGCGGGCTATAGCCTCTCTCCCCGGCTGGACTAGGCCAGACCCGACTTGCCGCCGCTCCTGTCACACCCCATCACATCCAACTCTAGTCAGTAGCGGCCAGGCTTCCCCCAAACTTGGAGCTAGACCATGTCGATGCAAGTCGAACCACCCTCATCCGTGCATCAACAACTGCACCAACACCAATATCACCATCACCATCTTCACCACCATCACTCGATGGACCCGCGCAGCTCGGTGGCGTCAATCGGTACGCTCTCAACCCCGTCGTCATCGTCGTCCTCGTCGGCAGCCGCAGTGGCAGCGGCAGGGGCTCCTTCACACGTCGTTCCCTTTGGCGCCATCCCTGGATCACAACCAGGCGCTCTTTCGTTCGGGTTTGGACTTTCGGCTGCGTCGCACATGTCGTCTCATTCGCAGCAGCCTTTGACATCGACCTTGGGCACGGGCGCGGCTTATACGGGAGGGTGGGGTCATGCCGCCTCTGCAGCGTGGGGTCAAGCAGCAACGACTCAACATCAGCAACACGCTGCAATCAGAGCAAACAACACGGCAACAAGTGTACCAGCTAGCTCAGCTGTGGCTTCATCATCGCGCAGGAGGAGGCGACGCAGCCTGTCCATGGAAGATGACGAAGCTCAGGACGCCGTCATGGACCAGACCAGGCCGTCTCCTCGTTCAGTCGCAGCACCCCCGCCACCGTCCGCCAGAGGAATCAAGAAGGCTCGTCTCACATCGACCTCGAACGTATACGCCACGCCTGAACCGACCACTGCTGATCTTGGCAAGGCGCTCGGTAAGTACTCTCGACGGCCCAACGGTGTCTGAAGCCGGAACTTGACATGGTCATCTTTCACCCCAGCCTCACTCTCCAAGGAGTCGCTACTTTCACTTCTGAACAAGCTCGTGTCGACCTCACCCCAACTCGTACCGACCATCGAGGCGTTACTACCCCCTCCGACGCTCTCGCATTCGATCGAAACAATCCACCACCTCGAACGCGCCGTCGCCGCCGCCTTGCCCGGCGGCCAGAACCTGCGCGACGAGTACGTCTTTGGTCGCGTGCGCGTCCCTTTGGAGCAATTCGTCGCCGATTGCAAGTCGTTCCTTGCGGCATTCTGTTCCCCTGCGACTCGGGTCTCGTCGACGTCGACTTTGGAGTACGAGATCGGTCACCCTTCGACGACGTTCGCCTTCTTGTTCGCTCTGACGTCTTCGTTGAGAAGGCTCGAACTGGCCTTACCTTCAACACGTTCCCAAGTCCTTTCAACAACATCGGACCCAATGAATCCCATCGCTTCCCATCTGCTTCCCTTGACGATCAATCAATGGCACGTTTGGTTGACGCGCCTCTCGACAGGGGTCAACCACGAAGGCCGCATGTTGGCCGCGACAACGCTGAGGACCTGGTTCGCCAAATTGGACGAATTATGCGTCGATAGTCCGGGAGTGGGCTTGGTCCTTGGGGGGAGACAGGAAGGCGTTGCGAAGAGGGCTATGGAAGGGGTTAGGGAGAGGTTGAGGAAGGAGGTTGGGTGGGTCATTGGATGGAGGGATGCGGGTGCGGTCGGGAACGCAGTTGGTGGGGGAATGGATGCCGAATCGAGGACGATCGATGATGAGGAAGAACTTTGAGGCTCGCTTCTTCTGGTACATAGGAGGGGAGGGATGTTTGGTGTTGGGAGGGGCGGGGGGGAGAGAGAAGATCGAAGATCTCGTCGTGGTTCGAAAAAGGAGCAAGGGCGGAACATCCACTTGACACCTGGTGGTTTTCTTCCTCTCCTTTCTTAGCCACCTTCGTCTTTTGCGGATGATTGATGGGGCCGAGGTGCGACGATCATCCCTCCATCATTTTGTTCTTCTTTTTTGGGGGTTGGTATCTCCTCTCTCCCGAATCGACCTTAGATATGAGTAGCAAGCAACACGTTTTCTTTTTCGCAATCTTTAGTGCATGCAAAAACCATTCGTCATCGTATCCTTGGTCTTCTTCAATGAGCCCCTTTCCTGCCGATCGAGGGCGCCCTTCGCTTGAATTGCGCGTCGAATTGAAGCGAAAAAAGGCGCGCGTAAACGGGTTTGGAACTCCGAAAGCCTGTCTTCTCTTTCTTCATGAGCTCGGACTTTGTACACCTGCGATTAGTGACTCTGGCTTCTTTGAGCTTTTTCGCCGAGGAGAAGTCAGACAGTCGATCGGCTGATCAGTTTGCGCGTGCGCTTCACTGTTCGAGCTCATCCGACTCGGGGGGGGCGCGGGGTTCTTTTGTCTACCGACGCTGTTTGGTACCTCTCTCCATCGTCTTCTACGTCGCGACCCTCGGGGAAGGATACGTAAGAGGACTTTGAGACGCCGCTCGTTTTCACATGGACGTGTCGATGACGGGTAGTGCGGAGGATCGGTCCACCCACTCCGCTTCTCCGATCAGTCCAGAGGGGAGTGGCAGTGGTACGGGTGGTGGTGGTGGTGGTGCTGCTGGGAGTTGCAGTGGGGGCAAGCATGGTAGTTCAAAGGATAACAAGAGACCTGCGTGAGTGTGATTGGGTCGTGATCGTCATGGTCAACTACTTCTGGTCATCATCGTCGTCGTTCGTTGTCTTTGGTGCTGCTGCTGTGAATGGGTGGGGTGATGGATGATGTTCCCACACCACCACGGCGGCTGCTGCTCGCGGTTCAATGCGGTCGAGACGAGACCTCGGCTCGCTCGCTTGGGCTTTCGCGAGTCGCAGCAATAAACAATGACCAAGTGGAACGATACTAGTGGCCCGTGAGCCTACAAGTGCGCAACGTTGGGCTGACTACCTCTCTCGCTCTCTCTCTTTCGTTGCAGCTGCATGGGTTGTCGCACCATCAAGGTCAGCAGTTCGTTCCCTTGCCGGACCCTTCGCCGTGGCCCCGCTTGCTGCCGCCGTAGCCGCGCGGGGGCCCAAAGGGGTGACCGACCACACACCCGGGCCTGTCCCTAACCCCCGCAACCAGAACGTTACCGCTGTCGGAGTCAGCAGGGAGAGGAACCACACCATGGCTCAGCTCTGACACAGCTCTCTCTTTATCACCCCCAACCCCTACATCAGGTTCGATGTATCCTTCCCGTCAATAAACCCAACGCCGTCGTATGTACGAGGTGCATTCGACTGAGTAAGTTATCCATCGCTTCCCCATCCATGCCCGTCGAGCCCACCGAAGACTTTTGGTCTTGACATTCCTTCGCACTTCATCTGCTAAACTTAGCTCTCCCTCCTATCGATTGTACAGAACTCCCATGCGAATACCCTGCACCTGCGACCAAAGGGAGGAAACCGCGACATAGGTGAATGCCCTCGAAAGCTCGTGGGGGGCAAGACCTACCTCCCCCCCGTTTCTAGGTGCTGATTCGCGTGTGGGGTTCGGGTTCGGTACTTTGTGGATCAGACCTCTCAAACCGGGCGAATTGGGTCAGAGTGCGGCTTCCACATCCTCCGAAGGTACGTGGTGTGTGGTGGCGATGCCAGGGGATCGTGAGCTGATAATAGAGATGGTCTTGGCTCCCTTCTGATAGAGAGACCCGTCGAAACCAAGCCGGCCATGTCGGGCCCCATGGCCAATTTCCCTCCCCCATCAACGAGTGTTCCTGCCTCTGCAGCTCCATCCAATCCTTGGTCAGTTGAACCCCGAGCTCGCTGCGTCTCTCTGCCCCCGACTGACAACCCGAACATTCCGTAAAACACCCCGCAGGGCTAAAAAACCCACGTCGTACGCCCCCACGAGTTCGGTCACGCCTCCAATGCTGGGACCGACCTCGAATGTTCCTCATTTCCCACCGAAATCGACCTCTCGTGGAGTGCCGGCCCATCCCAACATGTCATCCTCGGCGTCCCAACCCGGAGGACCGTACGGTGCACCGGCAAATCATCCCTCCGTTTCCTCAACCGGCACAGCGGGCTCTCCACGCCTGAGCGAAGGCGCCGGGTCCAACAGCGCGAGACGACAATTGGTCGGCGGCGAGAACGTGATGAATCATACTTTGAGGTCCTTGGTCCAAGCGGCTGAGGTGACGATGGCCGAAAACGCGGCGGTGACGGCCGATTTGGAGGCCAAGCAGAAGAGGAAAGGGCTGGCTTTGCCCGGTTACGTCGATCCAGTCGATTTGCGTCAGTATGCATCGACAGGCCTCGTGAAGTCGTTTTCCTGATAAATAAGCTTCGGGCTGACATCGTCTGGGACTTGGGACAGACATTTTGGGACTCGTCGAGGCCGAACAACTTTTTAATGCGTACCATACTCAGCTTAATCCGTTCATCAAGATTCTGGATCCACATCGTCGGTACCATCTCCTCGAGTACATCTTTGGGCAAGGCGCTCTAACAGTAAAATATCTTGGGTCCCCCAACAGTGCATACGATGGAGTTCACACGCAAGCATTCTCCCATCCTCTTTTCGGCCGTGCTCTGCGTCGCTGGCAAATTCACCCGTGTCGACCTATACCCGCAACTGCTCGCGCATGCCCAACAACTCGTCGGACGCGCATTCGTGGACAACATCTCGCACATTGGGATCGTGCAGGCGTTAGGGATACTGGTGTATTGGAAGGAACCGACCGATTCGAGCGCTTGGATGAAGGTTGGGATCGCCATTCGAATGGGGTACCAACTTCGCTTGCACAAGCCTCGGACCCAACCTTTACCTGCGGACACGATGGAGGCTCGGCTCATCCTCGACGGGGAAAGGACGTGGTTGAACCTCGTCTGCTTCGACAAGTCGTACCACCTCTACGACGAATCCGAGGGTCGCCGAGTCGGCCTCATGATCCCCGATGAGAAACGCGATCTCGATCGCTGGCTTCAAGATGGGTACCCTTACGAAGTCGAGGACGACAGCTTGCTCGCTTTATCGGTCGAGATGGGACGGATCACGGAATTGAGGAGGAACATTGAGTCGTGCAAGTCGTTGGGTGGGGCCCATGCTTTGGCGGCGCATTTGTCGGCTTGGCTGAGAGGGACCTGTACCAAGTGGACGGATGCTTCGAGTCCTCATTATCGGTGTTCGAGGCCCGAGGGGGCGTTGAAGATGAGGATGATGGTCAGTTGGCCCTCACCCAACCACATAAAAGAAAAGTCACTTACTTGACACCACAGCTGACGACGGGTCGTCGTTTCTCTTTTCTCACCCTACAGAACAGCAATACCAACACGGTGCTCATCCAATCCCTCCTCATCGCAACCGAATTCAAGGACGACGCCGTCCTCGCCGAATACTTTGGTCGCGCGGGCGAGTTCTTCGAAGAGAGTCTCAACCTCGCGCGGTCGGGCGTGATCGATATTGTGCAGGATTCGGTCGCCGTCGCCTTGTTCACCGCGGCCGAGTTTCTCTTTCGTGTACGTAGCCCACTTCTTTTGGATCATACAAGGAGAGGAGAGCCATGGAGGTTCATCGTTTTGCATTCGTCGACAGTTGTTCCCCATGGTCAACATCACGAATCAGACGACGATCGTGCGGTGGCTTACCCAAGGTGAGTTTTTTGTGTCATCAATAGAACTTTTCCTTACATCAAATGTTTGATACCGGTTTGGCCATAGTCTATACGACATGCAAACAAGTCTCGAACGGGCGCGACACGGCCGTCTCAGCCTACATTGCACGATTCTACCGCCAAGTCCTACTCCAGATTTCCGCCTCTTCCTCAATCCCCGCAACCCGTCCTAATTCACCCCAACCTCAATCCTCGAACCTCGCCACGAACTCCCATCATAACCAAGGAGGCAATCAGAATGGTTCTTCCGGTGGGGTCGAGGGAAGGGTCGATTTACCAATGACCAGTCATGGGGTGTCGAATGGGTTCGGCAACGCGACCCCGGCTGCTCCGAATGGGGATACGAATGGCCAGAACCACCAGGATCAGAACCCTTTCGCTGGGCTGGGAACGATTGTGAGTTCCCTCTTGCCTCTTTACATTCCTTCCCGCGTTCCGTTTTCCACATTTGAAAAGAAAAAGCCTAACCGTCTCTTCGTTTTCTCACACTCTCTTTCTCCGCACATGTGACCTTTTCTCTAGGGCGACGAACTCTTTGACGATTTCGCTTCGACGACCGGCATCTCCTTCCTGGATGGTCAACCCCAATTCAGCGATACGGATTATTGGCATACGTTGTTGCCCGGCGCTTTGGACGGATGGAATTGGTTCGGCCCGAATCCGGCGCCTTGAGGGGAACGAAAGAAAAAAAAAAGTAAAAAAAAGTGGACGGGGTCCCGGCGCGGGCTCCTTCAACGTTTTCCCGTGATTTGATTGTAAGAATCCTTTTTTTGTCCCGTCTTCGTTCTTCTCTCTTGGATCATCATTTCGACTTTCTCGTTCCCCCCCCTCCCCCTCCCCCCCCCCTCTTTCTTTCTCTCTCTCGCGTACGCTGGTTCTCCCATCGTTGTACCTCCCCGATTTTAGTGTGTTTGTTGTATTGTGGAATTGAAATGAAAACAGAAATGGACGCGAGAGTTTCGGAGTACTTCTTCCACACTTGGCTGGCTCGATCTCAGGAAGAGAGTAACGTCGCAGCGGCTAGGAGAGGGAGGAGGGTTGTTGGTTTCCCGTCAGTCGATCAGTCGGCTCTTCTGGTGGGGTCCCTCCCATGAGGGAGTTTTTACGTACCTCTTTCGGCGTTCAAATCGTTCCTTCGCAAGGCCGAGATGATGAGCTCTCGTGGATGATCCTGGGGTGGGTGGGTGATGGTCTAGTCAGCTTTCAAGGGCAGGGAAAAAAAAAAGGGGGGGGGGGGGGGGGGTGCTCCGGTCGAAGTAGTGAAAAAAGAGAACGAACGGGGAATATGGTGGTCAAGTGGGCGATTTGCCTTATGATCGAACGAGTGGGGGGTGGGCCATGAGTTACGATTCTTCAATCGTCAGTGAGACGTCCAACCATCTCTAATGTAACGACTCACTCTTGACTCGGTTGAGGTAAACCTGTGCCACCCGTCAATCCTTGGGTCCATTGTCGAACGAAAGCCCTGGGACCGGTTTGAGCCGCAGGAACGCCAGCCGTCGATGCTGGAGGAGCGACTGTGGCGGTCGTGCCAGGGGTCGTTCCTAGCGTCGTCGGTCCCGCTGACGTCGTTTGTGGTGGAGGGGGTACACCACCACCCGCCCCCGCATTTGTCACTCCCACCGTCGTCCCTGTACCTCTACTACCCGCCGTTCCCGACCCCGGCGGTCCTCTATTCGTCGTCGCCGTCGTCATCGCCGCAGTAGAAGGCAGAAAAGTACCCCCTCTAACAAAACCGGCCATCCCACCCCCCGCGTTCCCTGCAGCTTGTTCATTCGCCCTCATCTGCAACCTCATCGCTTCAACCAAAGTCGTCGCCGCGGACCTCGTCGGAAGATTACCCGTTCCTAGGACGGCGTTGGATACGAAAGGAGTGAGGAAGCGTTGGGAGAGGGAGACGACGCGAGGGGAGAGGCGGAAAGTTCGGAGGGAGAGGACGTTGGATAGGTATAGGGAGGAGGTGAGGAGACCGAGGAGGAAGAGGTAGAAGGATATGGGGGGTTGTGAGAAAACGAGCTGACGGGAGGAGAGAGAGGGTTTCTGTGAGCAATCTTTCTCTTTCTCCTCTCCGAAGCATACCCAGGCGCAGTGGTGGACATACTTGGGCTGAAAGGATGTAAAGTGCTATTCGTGAGGTGACTTCGACCCCGAAGAGGCGCCAGTAGAAGACGGTCGGGATGAGACGAATCGATTGAGCACTGCAGGAAGCCGTCGGCAAAGTCCCCAAAGTGGGGCCCCAGGAGGAGAAGGACAAGAGGGAGCGATCGGCATTAGTGCGAGCTCAGCACGATAAGTCATTCACAGCACACGCACAGTATGGAGAACACAACGATGAAAGGTCCTGCTGGTATATGGTTCAGGCCGAACCGAGAGAAGAGGATAAGAGGCAGCGGCGAAAGCATGGTCGACCAGAAGAAGCTCGCGAAGAGGAACGACTGTCGGGGGAGGGGATGCAGTCGAGATGTGAGCTCTCAGAGTGCCAGTGCGAGGTGGATGACAGGCCCTTACGGCATATTTATGACTTCCCAGCGACCTCTCTACGGGCACGCTGGTGAAGTAGAGCAGCAGCGTCGCGATAAAGAGCTCGGACGAGTTGGCGAAAGCGATCTGATGCGTCAGCAGCCTCCACCATTGATGATCGCGCGTCAGGTGCGGTGTCAGAGGGAGGTCAAAGTAGTGTTGTGTCGATGTGGTTGCTGCGAGGAGCGATGCGACGCATATGACGGTGATGAGCCCTGTTGAGAAGGGTGAGCTCGGACCAGCTCGATGGGTCGTCAGCTCGAGCTCTGGGCTCAGGGCTGAGAGAGGGGGTGAGATCGTCACTAGGGAAAGGCGTTTGAAACTAACCCTGACTGGCGGGAGCCCCCGTGAAGCCCATCCCTTCCGCAAAGACTGACGAGGAACGCGCCGTAAAGAGCGCTGGCAGCAGTAGCAAGTCGAAGCGAGATTATGCTCAAGCACCACTTTGCACCCGATCGCGCATCAGTCGAGTATGGCAAGCCGTTCGGGTCACGAGAACGCGCATTTTCTCTCCTTGGGAATGGCGATTGGCTCTCTCTCTCTCCCGTTTTTGCACACGACCCTCTCTCTCTCTCTTTTCAACTTCAAATCGGAAAAATCTGGGACTACTTTACTGAGGATGTGTCCATCATACAAGACTAGTCTTAGCTCATTCGACTCGCTCCCAACTTCCTGTCACTTGGTGCGCAATGCACGCTCGGTGGACCTCACAGATAATTGAAGTAGCTCGACGTGGTTGTCGGGAGGAGCCGGGTCACGTGAGCGACGCCGGTCAGACTGGTCGGTCATACTCAGGCACGCTCGATACCGGGCAAAACGGATTACCGCTGGGCCCCTCGAGTCACTGAGTGCTGTACAGGCTCATTGAGGTCTGTTTTGAAACAGCCAAACCTTGCAGAAGCCGTGGGCACAGCTGCTGAGACGGGGCGTTCGGAAAGCAACTCTCGCGGCGACACCTGTAACGTTCTCGAGGCTCGAATGAAGTCGAATGGTGGGCCTGTAGCAGCTCCGATGCCGAAGTGCGAAGAGTATATCAGGTCGAGGACCATGATGAGGCTATAAAGTAAGACGCAGTGGCGTGTGTACATCTGAAGAGATGTGCTGTAATCCCACAAGGCGCAAACCGGGTCGCAATGTCCTCGTCATCTCCGAGACGTCGTACAGCCGTCTACACAATGCATGTAGCTTCCCCGATAGCCCGATAGCAACAAAAGTCACAGAACATACCATTACATTGCACCAAATGCGACCTGAAGCCGATCCACGGCATTCCATGCAAAATGATGGCCTGAAAAGAGAGAGAGATTTGGTGAAACCTGACAAAAGAGAGAGCGCCGAACTTAAGAAATAGGGAGAGCTGCGCTCAAAAACGCGAGAGCACTTCGAAAACGAGCGCGGCTCGTGACCCAAATGGCCCGCCATAGTCGAGGCGCTCCTTGTCCTTCTCTCCTTCATGCCAGACCCACGAGTCAAGCACTGTGTTTTTGAGTCATGTCTCTACGACCAATAAGGGCACCTTTCGTGTTCCCCACCCTGCCGAGCACATGGTATATCGGTTGAGTCTCCTCTCTTTTCCCCCTTCCCTACCTCCGCTCTCTCTCCCCCACATCTGCCCCTCACTCTGACTGCGAAGCCCCCCCCCCCCGGCGCTCATACTTGAACTTCTCCTTTGACCCTGACCACAGGCCACATGTCGCGAGCGCTCAAGGAGATGCAACTCATGATCCAGAAACAAAAAGTTGACCTCGTGATCGAAGCCAGGGACGCGCGCATGCCCCTGACCTCGATCAACCCGGCCTTTGAACACTTGCTCAATGCCCCCGGCGCGAGTTCGTTTGCGAAACGCTTGATCGTGTACAACAAGGCCGATTTGGCTCAGCTTGAATTTCAAGAGGTGTATTTCCGGGCCACTTTGCGGTTGGTGGTGGTTGTAGTGGTATGTTAGAGGCTGACACCGACGGAGAGGTCCCCGACCCAAAAATTTGGTTCCTCTTCCTCTAGCCCATCATCAAAACCTTATTGGAGCAAACAGGTCACACCGTCCTCTTCACCGACTCGAGATCGGACGCATCGATCAAGCTTCTCATGCAAGAGGCAACAAGTACGCCCACAAGCATCAACCTTCTGATGAGACCGACGACATAGGGGACTGATATCTCTCTCTCTGCCTCGAACTTTGGTCCTTTCAGAGCTCGCCGATCGCCCTTTGGAAGGTCCCGAAGATCGCATCTCGATGCTCATCGCCGGAATGCCCAACACGGGCAAATCTTCGATCCTCAATGCTCTTCGACGCGTTGGCGTAGGTAAAGGTGAGCGGCTTTTACCGAATCTTCCTTGTCGTCCCTGAAATCCCCCCACTGATTCGCAAACCTCATTTTCGGTTCTCATTTCCCACATCAGGTAAAGCCGCTTCCGTCTCTTCGGCCCCAGGACATACCCGTCGACTCTCAACCTTTATCAAGGTCTCTCACAACCCACCCGTCTACATCCACGACACACCGGGGATTATGATTCCCTTTTTTGGCAAGGGGACCAAAGGGGACGAGATGGCACTCAAGTTGGCCTTGACGGGAGGGATCAAGGAGAGTCTATTCGAGATTGAGACAATTGGCGATTATTTGGTTTGGCGGTTGAAGGCAAGGTGTGAAGATGCGATTGGGGGTTATACCAAAGGTCAGTTGCAATGGCCTTTGGGGTGTTCGCCCGTGCAGTCGTTTCGGTAAATATTTCTCATCTTATCAACGTTGTTTCTCTCCTTTTTCGCGCAGATGACCTCATGAAAGCCTTGAACCTCCCTTTGGAGACAACGCTCGACTCGAGTTCCGAATTCCTACTCGCCTTGGCCGATCGATTGAAAGCCGTTCGGAAAGGGGGTGAACCCGATCTCGAATTCGCCGCGAGATGGCTCCTACTGGCGTTCAGGGAAGGTAAATTAGGTCGATGGACGTTGGATGGAATGGGAAGAGGTGGAGAAGCCGTTGATTTGGTCAAGGAGGCTGAGGTTGCGGCGGCGGCTGCTGCCGGAGCTTCGAAGATGGTGGAGGAGGAAAAACCGGAGGAGTCGACCCAAGCAGTGATCGATCGAGTGATCGTGCAACATCTAGCAAGCATCAAAGCGATGGATATTTCGGGGCATCAGGAGAAGAAACAGCTCAAGGCCGATCAAGCCAAGTTGCGGTTAGTCAAGCGAGAGGCGTTGCAGATTGTTCAACCCAAAGCCAGTGTGGGACCGAGAGGTGCGGGGATCCAGAGCTCGCGACGGAGGAAGTATCGGAGGCATTAGTGTGATCAAGGTACAGGATACAATGTTGTAATAGTATGATGATGATGACTTTTACCCACTCGACTACCAAAAGAGCTCACTTATCTTTGTCCAGATACTCAGCCAACAACTTCTTCTTCTGCTGCTCAACAATGAGCTTCTCGATATCCTTAGCCGACAACAACTGGGGTGGTCTCAGGTCCTCGGCCTTGAGGATGCTCAAGAACCCATTTGTCGGCCCGACGTCGACCTCCTTGTTCGGTGCCTCTTCGACGGCTTCCTCGTCCAATTTGGCCTTCTTGCTCTTTCCCATCCCTTTGGTCGTGGTCGCGGCTTTTCGCTTCGCACCTGTCGTGGCTTCAGCTTCTGCAGGCTCTGCCTCTGTTGCTTCTGTTGTATTCGTTGATGTGGGAGGATTGAGCGAGATGTATTTGGCGGTGGGGAGCGGGGGTGCATCGTCGCCTTCCGGGATCACGAGGCCGAGATCTCGGAGGTTCTCAAGAGCATCTTCCCAAGCTGTTGAGCGATGCACGGCATCGACATCAGTCACCGCGGGAAAAGATGTACTTCGGACAGGACGTACCCTCTGCTTCGGCGGTCCTCTCGGACTCGAGCAATGATGCGTCAATCTCGTCCTCGTCGCCATAATAGCCCGGGGCTGGGTTCGCAAAGAGGTTTATCCGCTGCTTCTTGTGACTGTCCAGCTCGGCTTCTTCCGTTGCTGCGATGAACGAATCGTAGATCAGTGATCGATCCCTTTGTGACCCGTAAGCACGGATCGGTAACATACATCTTGATGCAAACATGTCCCGGACACCGGGCAAGTCCTTGGCTCGACCAAAGTACCTAGTCGCACCAAGTAGCGCTTGCATCAGCAATTGCACAGTAGCGCCTCATCCAATATAATAGACTGACTTGTATCCTCTTGTACCAGGCACGTCCTTGCCATCGGCATCCTTCATGCGCCCCGCCAGTCCGACTCGCTTGTAGTTGGCGCCTCCCAACGCGACGATCTGGTTCTCCCAATGATGCTTCTCCCGCAGCAACTTGTTGATCTCGTCGTTGAGGTCTCGCACCTCATAATCGGTCAAGCCAGCTGAACAACGCGGAGCAGGAACGGTATGTCAGTTCACCTAGGACTCGAATCACCTCGCGCTCCTCGTCTGAGCTCATCTCGCTCTTCTCGCGCCTTCCGCAAACAAATCACTCACAATCCTGGATCTTGGACACCTTGCGACTGATCACCCTGAGGATCTCACCCCTCCATCGTTCGCACTGCTTGAGATCCTTGCACGACGCCGCGACACGAGGGCGTCGATCGGTCTTGGTCGCCAACCCCAATTCGGCCGCCTGCGCCTCCCGGAACCGGTACAGCATCGACTGCGATTTCTCTTCGTTACGTGCCATGGTGCGTGGTGGAGGAGGTGGTGGTGGTGGTCGGTGAGGTTAAATGGGGGTGATGGGTTGGTCGCTCGTACGACGCGAGCCGAGCACGGGTGAATTGAGGTCGACGACGGGATGTGTGTGAGCGTTAGGGCTCGAGGCTCGGTCGATACACGGGGTGTAGATGAGACTGTGGTGGTGATCCTACAACCTGTGTTTACGGCGAGTGCGATCTGGGGACGCTTGAAGGAGCCAAGACAGGCCCGGAGCAGAACCGGAATCGACGCCGGTTCGAATTCGCGCTTATCAACCCGTGGAATGCGAAATGGGAGTAATGCCCTTTTGCACACGCCGCTCCAGTCGTGCTCGCCGCGTTTGTTTCAGACCAAGGTGTTCACCCGGCCACTGCGGTGTCGTGACACACAAGTGGCTTTTTTTTTGGTCGAGCTAGGCTGGAATAGACAAAGTATTGACTGCGTCTTCAAGCATCGTGGTACCGTGTTTGTCTCGGCATGATCGTGAGGCTGCGCTAAAGTTTACACGGAGTCATCACTGTTTATTGTAGCTAATGCACAGGACTCAACACGTTCACATGATGAAGATGAGATAGTCATAGAGTGTCTGCCTGACTAGTGGTTTGAAATCAAATCCTTGTACAATTCTGTGTTCCTGTCAGACTGAGAATGACTCGGAAGGAGGCGCCAAATCCCACTTAGTAGCGGCTGTGCCCCCACGCAGAGAAGCCCTTGTTTCTCGACCGCGCCCCGTGCCCGCGCTAAGATGACGATCGTTCTATCCTAGTGCCTCCGAGCAGTGCCTCGTACTCAATAATGGGCTTGAGTCCTGTCCGATCCGGTCCCGACTTTTGCCGTAGACAGAGATACCTCCTGGCAGGAGGCGGGGGTGCCGAACTCGCATCCGCATCCGCCCGGCGGGGATATTCGCCCCTCGCGAGACCGGAACCGGCTCTTCTCTCCTCACTCCAAGGCAATTTGCCGAAATAACATACATCCTGATTGTTGAGTTATTTGAGGCCATTCCTATTGTCACTATCGCTTTGGGTCTTCTTGATTACATCATGTCATCCTGCGAGGCGACGCTTCGAGTGGTCGACTGCGCACTGACTCGGACTCAATTTGCACCGCTCAGGGGATCGGCGTGTGGGAGCTCGACTCTATGCAACAACTCGGTAACAGTGTCAGTGCGATAACTTCCCATCTGACACATCTGAAGGGCATCTTTCCCGAGGTCCCATCCAGCACCGAGGCGAGCGTCGCCGCCGAAAACGCGGCACTAGGTGTCGCATCACAACAATTTCAACGTATGTCCAGGAAACGCACCGGTAGATGTGCATCCCCACCCCCATTAGTCTCTCATTCAGTCTGATCAGCCTGGTCTCGGCACGTTATCTCGGTCGACGCATCGACGAGAACAAACTTTCGCTGGCGCGGAACGTTCAACAAGGCCATGGCGTCGGATCCGTATCTGTCTCTCGCTCAGACGACTCATGGGCTTACATCACCACCGACACGGTGCGAAGTTGCCGGCCACAAACTCAAAAACTCCCTCGATCCTTCCATCTTCGTCCGACAAACACAAGACCACTATCTCCAACGCCAAACGACGTCGCAAACTTGCTCAATCCGAAAGCGTCTACTGCATGTATGGGAGTGGGGAGTGCCTTACAGAACAGCCCTATAAGTAGCCTCTGAGTAACTGGTACTGTCGAGTTCTAGTTACGACTTGCTTTTAGGGTAGCGTTCAAGACGCACATTGATGCATATCAGAGGTGCATCCCATACTCTGCAGGTGCGCACGATCGATCTCGCTCATAGCGAAAGCGCGGTATGAACTCTTGGTCGTCCCATTCTATGTAGGCATCACCGCAGCCGGTTTGACAGTTTCGGGATCTACGTCGCTTCGCTTTGCGGTAGCGGGCTGTTGGAAAGTGGTCGTTGGGCCGCACCGGAGGCTTCATCCTTTGGTGCGGCCTTCGTGTGCAGCAGCTGCGTCGGCTTCGGCACCGCCGTCTTGATCCACAACACATGGAGACATCGAGCCACACCGAATATCACTGCATCATCAAATCGCGGTGGCCTGATGCGCAAACCCACTACGGTGATTGAGGTGGAGTATTCATCGGCAGGTAAATCGCATACATGAGGCAATTTTTCTCCACATAGATCACTGTAATGAAACGTTCAGCATGCTAGCCTGAGTTTTTGTTTATTAATGCGAAGACACGGGATCATGCCACTTTTCCGTCGAGATCTCATTCTCCTCGTTTTCTAAGACTTTTCCGAAGCGGACTCTGGGAAATTTCAAGCTCAAGTTCGGCCGCGGCGCCGGCCCCGAACGGATCACAAGTGTATTCTCATACGTCGTTTGGATTCAGCGTTAGGTATCAGGTGGGTATAAACGGTCTATGTATCCGGTTAGCCTCAATTGAGGCGAATATGCCAAGTTTCGGAGCGAACCTACCTACGCAGCGCTCGTGCTCCGTTTGCTGCGGTGAGACCTGAAGCTCCTGAAGGCCTGAAGCTTGAAGGCCCGCGCTACCCCGGTCGTTGCCCGAGATCAATTCAATTGCCGCCCCTCGGTCGTGGCTTGGGAATGGTCATTTCCCCTGAATGTCGACACTAGGTAAGTAGGTATCAATGCAAGAGCCAAGTTCCCCGATCTGGTGAAAATTCTTGGAGGTGCCATGCCTCACCTTCGGATCAAAGGGAGAAACGACTATCAAATCGTAAAAGGTTGGGTGGGAGGGGGCGGGGGTTACAGTCAGGCTCTGAGAGGTACTACAGCATGCGGCAGGCGACCTCAACAGTTTTTCATCTAGGGCTCAGTCGGAAAACATTTTCAACATTCTGCGCTCCGCAGGGATCCTCTAAATTCGGTCTGAAACCCCGATCCGGCCTGGGATCGCTCTGAACTGGTCTGCGAGGTCTGACGATCTGACGATTGGGCGCGCGTTTCTGGTAAGTTTGCTACCTAGATCTTGTGACGCCCGCCCGTGCGCTTTCATCAGCATGACACAGCCGCCCCTTGTTGGATCAGGTGATACATATACTGGTGAGTCCTGTTTAACGGAGTGAGATGACTCAGAGGCAGCGTGTATGCTGATGCGCTGAGGACGGATCCACGCATCGTTGCCCGGGCCGCCAGCGCTCCTCCAGACAATCCAGGTCAGCGGTCACTTGCTTCAAAACACGTCCGAGATCGCACACATCGGCCCTGGCATCTCCCAAGCTCACCTTCAAAACTCGCTCTTCCTCCCAGTCAACGATCTATCACGACAAGCAGTACGCCGCTGGCTTCAAGCTCCGAGCCGCCGTTCTTCTCGTTCTCAACGGGAGGTGAGTATATCAATGCCGAGCTTCCCACGCGAGGCGCGAGTCGCGCGACGTGGCATCCACCCCCTGTCGATGTCCCCCGCTGACTCCACGATCGGCGAGGCCCCTGCATCCAACAACAGCGTCATCGTCCTTTCCGTGGCTTACATCGTCATGCTCGAACTGCAGAGAAGACAATCAAAACCTCCTCAACGGTGGTGGCTATATCAGTTTGTGAGTTGGAGCAATGGCAAACCCAGGGATAGCGAGTCTGCGTTGGCATCGTCGCTGTGCTCACCTGCCCGCGGGAGCGTCGCCCTATTCATCTCCACCTGCCTAGGTCCGACGTTCGACGGGGGAGCTGCTTGTCCTCAACTCACGGGTCATCATCGCATTTTTAGGAGTCGTGTCGGCCTGTGCATGGATCTGGATCGTCGTCGAGTCCATATTCCTCTTCACACGGCATCAACCGCTCGGTGCAAGTGTCGTGGCGCGTGCCTTCATCAGCTGCCCCATCTTCCTACATGGGTGGGTAGCGGTCTGGTCCGTGTTCACAACTTACGTTCTCACCAACCAACCAGATCGTTCGGCATTCCTTTCGAGTATACCCGCTGTGGTGTTCAACGCCTTGTTCATTGGGAGTTCGATCGCTATGCTTTTGGGATGCATCGTCAGTGGCATTCAACGTGGCGTACAGAGTCTATTACACCCTGATCCTCTGAACCTTGTGCTATTCAGGCAACTGGAATATGGAATCTTTGCATCTCCTACAAGTTCTGGGGCTCATTCACCGCTTTAGAGACATTTCTTCTCCGAGCGGCGGCGACGTACCCCAACAACCCACCCGATGCCCATGTCGAGCTCGAAATAAAATCGCGCTCGTTCAGTGAGGCATCGACGCAAGCCCTCTACTGCCTGAAATGGACGTATGCAATACTGTGCATACCAGCGTTCATGACTTTGGTCATCAGTCTGACTGGTCTACTCTTGGCCCGCGATCTTGGCCAACACATCCGCCACAGCAAGAAAGTGTTGGCCCGAAACATGACGCAGCCGGGTTCGCGCTCAGGAGGGTCCTGTTACCGTCCAGAGGCTCCATGGATGCTCATCGAAGGCGAGAACGCACATGGTTTGAGAACCAACTCCCCCACCAGCTCGTCAAAGGCTTTCGTCCTCAACGCCGAGGAGCTCCGGAGGATCGCGCAATCCGACAGCATCCACGGGACACGGGCGAGAACGATTGCGCTTGTGACCAAAGCGCGCTCCGAACTTTTGCTCGTCTCAGCCTATGTCGGCATCGACGCGGCGGCACTGATCGCCATGATGATATACGTCGCGACGCTGTGCACCAATGGACAACTCGCTCGCGGATCCGGGTTTGCAACCGAAGTTTCGGCGATGGGAGCGGCTTGGCTCTGTAGTTTATGCCTCGGTGTTGCGACAATTGCTTTGATCTACAATAATTGGGTGCATCGCGGAGGTACAGGTCTACTCGGTCTTTCGCAAAACATACTGGACGGAGACGAGCTCGATCGGAAAGAGCGGGACACACTTTATATTCCGTCGGCGATGGGGGTCAATCTGGATGTTCTACGCCCCGAACGGCAACTTCGGGATGACACGATCCATGAGCACCATAGAATAACTAGGGAGACCACACTCGATCTGTCAAAGTCATTTGCCTTGCCGCCACTCGACTTGTGATTCGGACCGAACACCAAGTCAAGACAAATAGGCGCGACTGGCACGCTGCGACGAGGGCGTCAGGACAGATGTCCCGCTTATAGATACTTTGCTAGATAAGTTTCTCACTGAGGTGTTCCTTATAGGTCAATTATACGGGGAGGGATGAATATTTGAGTCGAGTCGAGTTTACCCTGCCTGACCTGTCTGGAGAGCATTTCTGTCTGCGTAGTCGGTCCTTCTCGCGTGTGAACAAGGGATACGTTGAGTTCGTGAACTGACAGGTTCGGTGCCCATTTCCAAGGGCTTGCCCCTCCAATTGCCTTCGGTGATATAGGAGTTGACTAATGTCAGGTTGCCGACTTTGTATCTGTCCTCTCGGAGATCACCCCGGACCTCCTGACTTCTCGGCTATTTCTTGTCTCAAGACTGCGGTCACAGTCAGCTTCACCGTCTGAACGAAACAAGCCAAGCAGAAGGGGAGTTTATTTGGTTAACGGGCTTATGTCGGATACATGGTATGCCGTTCTCCAACCAAGGGGGGATATGTCTCGGCCTGTTGCGCAGCTGAAACGGCAGGCGCCTCCTGTTCCGCGCTTTAAGCAATCGGGTCCGCGCAGTCATCACCCACATGTCTTAACATACCGTGGATAGGTACAAGGAGGAGCTGTCTGGCCTATGAGATTTGTTTTCTCATGGTGTTACCATCGGTAGCGGGCTCAAGGACCGTGTTCTGCCTAGCTTGCATTTCTGTCTCGACCCCCCTAGTTTTCAATCCTAAAAAGCCATCCTGACCGAAGTCGCCAGCACCGCCTCTTTTCCTTTCCGATCCGCATCTGTTCCTGCTGCTGCAGCAAAGCACTTTCATGGATGAGTCAACAATCGAACGTAACGACTTCGAACCCCTTTCAAAGTGAGCATCGTTTCTCTCGACATTGCTAACGATGTGAACGAGTTCGCTGAAGCGCGACGATGCTGGACTTGGCTGCGGTTTCAGCTTCGCTCGACATGGTGCAGGTCAGTCACGTCGACATCGCCGTTGGCCTGAAAGGGCTGGCAAAGCCGGAACGGAGTTGGCAGCGACCATGGCCGCCGCCATCATCGTTGACACGGCATGACTTCTTCCTACATTTGCAACCCCTACCCCTCCAGGCACAAGTCTACCAGACTCGACGTGCCCTCGGCGGGTTCAAGATCAGAGCCATGGTGCTCCTCGGGCTCAACGGCGGGTGAGTCACTGGCTCGCCGAACCGAACCCGCTCCCTCACCCCTGTCGAAACCTGTCTCCGATCGGCTGATCTTTTGCTCCCCGATGTTTGAGTTCAGGGTGATCATTCTGTCCTTGGCATACTTGGTTGTACTCGAAGCACAGAGGAGGCGTGCAAGCCCCCCTCAGGCCCTTTGGCTGTATCAGTTCGTGAGTCCCATTGCTGATTGATTGTGTGGTCGGTCTGCACTCACCCCACTGCACTCGATCACAATTTTCTTGCTCCTGACGTGCTAGGCCAGACGACCCTCGGGTGACCTTCTAATCATGAACGCAAGGGTGATCAGTGCAACATTAGCCATCGCTTCCTCGACCATGTGGATCCCCATCATCCTCGATGTCTTCAACCAATACATCAAGCACCGCAACCCAGGCAGGGGCGGTCTCTTCGTTCGCGCGTTCGTCACGTGCCCCATCTTCGTCC
This sequence comes from Microbotryum intermedium, assembly GCA_022702645.1. Lineage (NCBI taxonomy): Eukaryota > Fungi > Basidiomycota > Microbotryomycetes > Microbotryales > Microbotryaceae > Microbotryum > Microbotryum intermedium. The sequence goes on along the minus strand of JAHWDX010000006.1, from coordinate 1,306,861 downwards.
ACGGGTGGGTCGCCTCGTGGTCCTTGTACACGACCTACATCGTGACGACCGACTCAAAGTCGAATCGTCCGACACGACTTTCGGGTGTGTCACCCGGTGCCGTTAATGTCTTCTTCGTCGGTCTGGGCTTGTCCACCCTCCTGGGATGCCTCGTAAGTGCTGCCTCTGCCCAGGGCGCCGCCGGCAAGCACGCTTTGACCACCCTATGAAACAGGGGGCGAGACGCCCGGCGGCCCTTCAACCTGACCCCTCTCTCTCCATCTTCATGATTCCAGGCGATCGGATGTTGGCAAATGGAATGCGTCTTCACCTTTTGGTCTCGCTTCCGCTCTCTGACCAAGCTCCTTGGTCAACTCGCGAGCTCTTACCCCACGATCTCCTCGACGGACGAAGCGCGCGCCGTCGCCGAAGACGCGGCGTTCCGTTCCGCGTCGGAGAAATTGCTCCAGATGGCCAAATTATATTTCATCATCTTATGCTTCCCCACTTCTCTAGTCTCGATCGTCAGTCTGACGGGGCTGGGTCTAGCACGTCATTTGGCTTCCCGCATCGAGCTCAGCAAGAAGGGTTTGATGAGGAGTCTCGAACTGGAGCCCACAGGAAAGGGGACGGCGGCAGAACGTACCGAGGCGGTTCTCTCGAACCATCACGATTCGACCAGCCTCATCTCTCCGACAGGAACAACGCCGAAATTTTTCCCCCTCCGTCAACCACACAGCACGTTCATCCTCCCCAAGGACCTGATCCTCGACGCCGAAGGTCTACGCCTCATCGCGAAATCGTCGAGCGTGCATCGCAAACAAGCCGAAACGATCGTCCTCGTCTCGAAAGCTCGTTCCGAACTCGTGCTGCTCTCTTCCTTCATCAGTACGAGCGCAACGGCCTTGACGGGGGTGTTGATCTATTCAGCCATCGCATGTGCGACAGGTCAAACCGTGCTCGGGTCTTGGATCGCGACCGAACTAACGACGATGGGTGCGGCATGGATCTGCGGGATCAGTTCCTGTTGCGCGACGCTGGGGCTGATTCGTAACGTGTGGCACTATCGAACGTCGTCGGGTACGACCCAGGGTTGGGTCTCTACTTCAGGGAGCGGTAAGAATGGTAATTCCCAAGCCGAAGCGCTGCCGCAAGGAATGGTTGTGGATACGACGACGGTGCATCCGACCCATCGTCATTTGGGGCTCGAACTACCTGTCCTGAACTTTGGCAATGGGCAGAACGAGTTGGCCGATCAACAGCTGCCGCAGCGACAAGAACATGAGGGTCCATCGCCCCGGGCCCAGTCGAGGGGTTCCTCGTCGTATTCGGATTGGGTACCACTCAGCTTGCGCGTCATTAGGGCCGGAGCGAAGGTGGTCGAAACGGGCGAGAGCGGCTATTCGGACGACGGACGATCCTTTGGAACTCAGGGCAGTGCGAGACGATAGAGGAGGGAGAGAAAGAGTCTAGCAAATCACTGGACGATCAGGAGGTGACGACCCCGTTTCTTCAGAGCACGTGATATATCTCCTTCACCGCCTTCGTTTCTTTATGAGCCAATTCCAAGCCCGTGTTGAGCAGTCGTAGCGCTGCCTTTGATGTGTCAATCGATCTTGATCATTCCAACTACTCACATCCTCCAAGCAGTACTCCTGCCTTGACTACTCCAAAGCCCCATCAAGTCTCTCATCAGCCCACTCGAACCCGTCGTCGCTCCACTGCCTGCTGTCGTCGTCGTCGCCGCGGCGGCGGTGGAATAATACTTCCTCTCGATCCTGTTCAGCCTCTTTGCGGTCTTGCCGTTCGTCCTATTCCTCTGGCCCCTGACCGGCAAGCCCATGGCGTGTTGTCGACCTTTCAACGTCCCGATCTGTCGATGGTGCGCGATGTTGGCTCGCATCTGTCGTTTCAGGTCCTCTTCGAGCAAGAGGGACGAGATGGGATCCCGGGTGACGGGAGGTGGGTCCCGAGGGATCAACCCCCTATTGGACGAAGTGCCCGCTGTCGTTGTGGGTGGTGTCGGTGTCGAAGCGGAATAAGGTAAGAGGGGTGTACTGGGTCGGATCGCACTCGCGGGTGCCGAGAGGAGCGCCGAGAGGGCGTTGAGTTGGGGTTCGCTCAGCTCGGAGACGCGCAGTTGGTCGTGGAACTGCAGGCGGGCCATGATGCGAGACGAGGTGTGGTGGTTGATGCCGTAGAAGGTCAAAAGGGCGATCTGGGAGTAAGCACAAACGAGGGATGGTTCATAGCTCGAACGGCAGATGGGACACGAGCACGAGGTCAAAGTGATCGGGAGAGGTGGATGGTCTCTCACCTTGACAAGCTTGCGATCAGGCAAGGTCGCACCGAGAAGATTGACCACTATGAGAGGTTCCGAAAGGTAAGTGAGCACATAGAACTTGCCACGAGAAGTGCTCTAAGATGGGGACGTCGGGGGTTTACGCAACTCGTCCAAGGCGACGCCGACGCGCGGTTGTGGGTGGATGGGAGGGGTGCGGTTCGTGGTGCAGCAGTCAGGCTGAGCAGAGTGCTTGGGATCCGATGGAGTTGAAGAGGGTGAGTTGGTGTCGGTGACTCGCTGGGTGCTCGGGGAAGATGTGCGGTCGATGTAGAGGAGCTGGGCTCTGAGCGCTGCCGGCTGGGCCGAGACAACGAGCTGCCTCGAGCTGCCTCGAGCTGCCTCGAGCCAATCGACCCGCGCACGGCTCTCGTAGACCAAGCGCGCGCTCGAATAGCCGCGCTGCCCTGCGCTGCCTGGTCGACTTCGCAACGTCGAGCATGCGCCGAGCTGTGCGTCCGGTTCAGCTCAGACCATCCACACACGCATACCCACATTCAATCCCGCCGCACTTCCTTTCACATCACACCGACACCGAGCAACATGGCTTCGCTGACGACCTTTGAGCCCACACCAGACGAGCTGTCGACCATCACCACTCTCCTCGCCGACGTCAGGGGCGGCGCGAGTCAGCTCAGGCAATCCGTAGAAGGCTGGCAGCAGAGGTGAGGACCATGCACACTTGGGGGACCCACTATGGCATTTTGAGCCTCATCGTTGATATCAAATACCGCTCAGGCTTGACTCGACCTCGGATCTCGACGATTCCAAAGGCATCTCGCTCCTGTCGCTCAAGAACCATCTGCTTCTGTCCTACGTGCACCACCTCGTCGCACTGCTCCAACTCAAGCTCGCATGCCCCACGACCTCGCTCACCTCCCCCGAGGGAACCTCCTTGGTCGCGACCTTGATCAAGCACCGCATCGTACTCGAAAAGATCTCGCCGATCGAAGGCAAGCTCAAGTACCAGATCGAGAAACTCGTGCGCAGGGCCGACCAAGCCGCCCAGGGCGTTGATGACGAAGAGATGATGAATGGTAAGTGAATCACATAGTCGTATCTTCACGATGCAGCATTTTAGAAACGATGCTCAGAATCGCCTCCCTCGCTCTCTCTCTGTCCCCTTCAGACCCTCTCTCATTCAAGCCCAACGTCAGCAACCTGCTCTTGGATCGAACCGTGTCGGAGGACGAGGACGACCAGGAAGAGAGGTCATACGGTGGTGCCATGACAAACGATGACACTGGAGCGAGGCCAGGTGGCATCTACAGGCCTCCCCAAGTTGCCGCCGTGCCCTACATCGAAGCACCTGCCCAAGGTAGGCATGGTGTCCGAGGTGTTTATCTCGAGAGCCTGGACGATTCACTGATCCTGTCTCATCTTGAACATCTCAGGCAAGAAAGCGGCCAAACGTGCAACCGCATCCCATCTCGTCGCCGACATGTCGACCGGTTTCTCTGCTTCGACCCCGTACGGCGAGTCGACGACCGGTCTTTCAACCTCCGCGGACCCGACATTGACCTCGGGAACGGCTCGTCACCTCAAGCAAGTCGAGCAATACGAAATGGACCACTTCACACGTATTCGCATGTCCAAAAAGGACGCCAAGAAGCGTCGTGCCGAAGAAGAGGAGGTCGCCTTTGGTGGATTGGGTGCGGGCCGAGGTGGGAAACGACGTTTGGGCGGTTACGGTGCCGAGTTCGATGATCTGTTGGGCGAGATCGGCAAGGGCAGGAATCAAGGTGCTTATGATATGATGAAGAAGATGAAGAGGGATGATCACAGGGGATCTTCAGGGGCGGCTGGGGAGCAGGGTGAGGGGAGAGGGTCGAATGGATTGGCCGGGTTTGATGATGGGTCGAGGAAGAAGGGGTCGACTAAGAAGAACCAGTTTGATAGGGCTGTGGGGAGGGCTCAGACTGGCATATCTAGAGCCAAAAGGGGTTAACATGTTGGTGCAACGAAGACTTTTGGCCTTGCTGCCGCTGGTCCAGCCTAGGTACTCGTGCGTTTCAGCTGTGTCACGTGATCCGTTCCTGGCCCCTTAGGGCAGCGGCTCGGCCTAGCAAGCACTTATAGGACGACACCACTTTTCTGCCTTTTTGCCAAGACGGTGGGTCCAAGTGTCATATCATCGACATCTCGGAGCATGCATAGTAGTGCAACACTACGACCTGGTGGCTTGAGCAACTGCGGCGTTTTGCGAGTTGGTACAGGCTAACAATGTTCCTCGCCGCCGATGGGCAGCTGCAGGGGCTGGTAAAGTCAGACCCGCGCGCCGCCATGCCCATCGTGTCGCACGGGGAACGTTTGAGAGACAATCGGGGTAGCGAACGGCGATAACAAGCGTGTCTCAGCATATCTTTGCTTCGGGTGGAAGTAGACTTTGTCAAAATGAACGCAAAATAGAACCGGTATAAAGTTCATCTTTTTGTCGGTAGTCTTGCTCATGGGAGGCGTGAGATGTCGAGCTGTCGAGCGTCTGACGACCGAGCCGGCGTCAAGCCCCTTGCCCGCCTGGGCGGCGTGCGCGCCACCCCCATTCAGCTGAAATAGGCGGAATGCGACGGCATTCGCACGCTTGCGGAGCACGGTCAGTCAGGGTCATAACCGTCATCCATTTGACGCATAGCAATTATCAGCGGAACATTGACACGCCTTTGCATTTCAAGGCCCAACACAAGTGTCTTTGCTGCGCGCTGAGCCCGCGTGCACTGGAAGATCTCCAGCCCAATGGGTGAGCGCGCCCGCGAGATGACCGGGACCTTCGGCCGCGCGTTCCCCTTTTCCCCTCTCGCCGACTTCGGAATCCTCTCACGTCACAAATAGTAGTTATCCATTTGTCGGCTAGTTACTGCGACCAGTACTGCGAGCTCGTTTTCGCCTTCTCCTCTCATCTCACTACTCTCATCTCGACCCATCTGTCAAGGTTGTCTTTCCTCGTCTTCTCTCGCCCGCCCGTAGCTTCCCCCCGAGTTCGTCATGGTTCGAGCACCTTTCGTCCTGCTCTTGCTCGCCGCGTCGATCCAAGCAACCCCTCTCGCGTCCCTGGCGGCGGCGCAAGCGACCGCGCTCGAGCAGCCATCTCTGGCCTCCGCCGACTCCACGCCTGGCGCCGGCCTCGACCTTGCGGCGACTCCTCCAGCCCAAGCTACGACGAATGAAACAGCAGGAACTACGATTCGGATTCCTCTCCGTAAACGTGGTGTAGCCTCCGAGTTGACCAAGGAGGATGGCTCCGTCTCCTGGGATCGAGTACAGGTGAGTTTGCCTCCCTCGAACGTTTCTCCGCTCCCCCCTCTTCTTTGTCGAAGGCGCAGGCGGCTTGGGCAGAGGCTCGCCCTGGACGAACGGAGTCACCCCGATCGCTCCTGCAAAATTTCCATGTCCGACGAACCCCTTCAGAGCGTTGCTTCAGTGATCTGATTTGATTTTGTTGTGCTTCCCTTCAGTCCCACCTCGCCAAGATTCATGCCAAGTTCAAACGCGGCAACTCGGCCTACCTCGCGAACCAAGGCGAGGCGCTCCTCCCGGCCTCGGACCGACATCTTTACGGCTTCCACCCCGAACGCTCGGTCGGGTACGGTGTCGTTTCCGGAGCGATGATGGGCAACAAACGAGCGTGGTTGGAAGAAGGGGACACGATGGAATGGAACGCTCCTAAGGTCGAACCTCAAGTCGTCAATGCTGGTCCTCAGGCCGAGTACCTCCAAGTCAAGAGTCGCGGTGCTCGAAGCATCGTTAGCGGCGGCGCTGTCGAACAAGCGAATCAGAAACGAAGTGGGGATGCGTTGTTCTCGGTTGAACGCTTCAAGGGGATCCGTGGTGCGGGTCGTTTGTTCGGTCGTGGTCTCAACGCGCCAAGGGAGAGCCCCGTCGCATCCGCTACCGAGGCCAGTTTGGAACTTCGAGTCAGCTCTGCTAAACCAACGTCGCAAACTCGAGAAGAGGCCGTCGCCTCACGTGCGGCAGCAAGGGCGGCTGCAGAGAGTGCTAGGCTCAATGGCGGTGGAAAGAAGGCGACCACAGCCAAGACGACGACGGCGGCGACGACCAAGGCGGCCGGTCGAGCGACAGCCGTCACAACCACCGCCAAGGCTGTTGCTACCAAAGCTAGTGGGAGCTCGGCTTCATCAGGCGGTCTTTCCTTGACGAACAATAACGACGGTTCAGGCAAGTCTTGTGGGGACATCTTTTGTCGTGCGCTCAGGAGACCCTAACTGACGTTATGGGTTTTCTGACACGCAGTCTGGACTGGAACGATCTCCATCGGTACCCCTGCGAAGAAATTCAACATCGACTTTGGTCAGTGCCCTAGATCAAGCAATATCGTGATTATTTTCGAATGTTGATTTTCTTCCTGCTCCCTCACCCACTCCTAGACACGGGCTCAGCGGATCTCTGGGTACCCTCTTCGGACTGCAACTCGGCCGCGTGCAACCCTCACACCAAATACGATCCTTCCAAATCGTCCACCTCGAAAGCCGACCCGTCCAAGAAGCTTAGCATCGTATATGGTGACGGTTCATCGACGACGGGCCTCGTGTACCAAGACACCGTCTCTCTTGCGGGCTTGACGGCAACGGGTCAAGGTTTCGGTGTCGCGACGGGCATGTCATCCGATTGGGCAAACGACCCAATGGACGGTCTGATGGGTATGGGCTACGCGTCCATCTCGCAAACCAAGTCGACACCTTTCTTCCAGACCTTGGTAGCGGAGAAGCAGGTCGCCGCGCCGCAGTTCTCGTTCAAGCTCGGCGCGTCGGGCGATTCCGAGCTTTTCCTCGGCGGTATGAATTCCAACGATTACGTCGCTGGTTCGACGCAATGGACGGACGTGGTCTCCCAAGGATGTGAGTTGAGCCGACAAATATCTATAGCATTCGATGTCGGTCCTGTTCCTGACCGGTGCGCTCGCTTTAATTCCCTACAGACTGGACCGTTAGCGCGAGTGCAAACGTCAACGGCAAAGCCGCTCTCAAGGGGATCAACGCTATCATTGACACGGGAACGTCGGTCATTGTTGTGAGTCACTTCAGACAAAGAAACCTATTTATCATTCAGAGGGACGCCGGTCTGACTTTGAATTATCACCTTTTCCAGGCACCTACGGGGGATGCAGCGACTTACTGGGACGCCGTTCCGGATTCGGCCCCTTATGGCGGTGGGGGAGGATACTACACGTATCCCTGCAAAGCCTCGCTCGTCGCTTCCTTCTCGTTCGCCGGGGGGTCCACGAAATGGGCCGTCCCTTCCGACGCCCTCAACCTCGGTAAAGTCTCGCGCGGATCCGATCGATGTGTAGGAGCCATCGTCGGCGCCGACGTTGGTATCAGCGGATGGATCCTCGGCGGCAGCTTCTTCCAGGGAGTCTACGTCACGTTTGATCTGGGATCAAACCGCGTCGGTTTCTCCGCTTTGAAGTGAAGAGGAACTCGCACAACCTTAGCCTTCCTTCCGTAACGATCTCATCTCGACCCGCTTGCTTATGTTTATTTTAGCGGCATTGTATCTACTCTTCGTTTTCTCGCAACCTTGTAGCCTCTATTTATCTGCACAAAAGTATATTTTTGATCGGCCCTTGTGCTCTCGTTGGTGCTGGAGATGGAGTGAATATGACTTGCGCTCTCGTTGGTTCGAAGATGGAGTGAATACAATTTGAGCATGCTGTCATAAGAACTCCCCTGGGGCATCACTACTTCTTCTGACGACGCTTCTTGCCAACGATGGCCCCGATGCTTAGCCCAGTACGCGCCTCCTTGTTCTCCATCTCGCCCTCGGCTTCCTTGGCTGGCTTCTTGCCCTTCTTGACCGGCTTGGAGTCGTCACCATCTTCTTGACGTCTCCTCTTCTTGGGCGACGACTTGCCACGATCTCGTGAGTCGTCTTCCTCCTCAGCAGAGCCGTCTCGATCCTTGCTGCGCTTGGCGCGCTCTCGGGCACGAGCAACCTTCTCGGCACGTCGTTTGGTCTGTTGGCGAATATGAAGATATCAGGTGAGATCCCCTAACAGAAAACAAATTCGACTCAAAGAACTCACCGTCACGGCGTTCTCGATCGAGAATTCGACGATCAGACACCTCGTACTCCGACCCCCCTCACCGGTGGTCTTGCCAGCCGCTTCCCTCCTGGCCGCCTTGCCCGCCGCCAACTCCTCCTCTTCCTCGAGCTCAGTCATCTTCTCCCTCAAGCGCTTGAGTCGTTCATCCTTCTCTTTCAGGGAAACACCCTTGCCCACACTTCCTTCACCGCTTTGGACCTTCTCGATCATGCCTTCCAAAGCGTCGCGCCACCACTTGCGAAGCAAAGCCCCAACGTCCTTGTTGGCATTCGCCCATCGAAGGACTCGCAGCGCATCGGCGTGGGATCCGAGCTCCAAGAAACCATAACCCTTGCTACGACCCAAACCAGTCAAAGGATCGACTCGGTCGGATTGACGCAAGAGCTTGGCCTGTCGAACACGACTCGGGGGCACACCCTTGACCCGCTCGACCTTGCTAGGCGCAGACAACGCACCCGAAGCATCGACGACGTTGTCGTTCAGTTCGTCCGCGGTCAAGGGCTTTTGCAAACCGGCCTTAACCTCCTTGTAGAACTCACGGATGGCGAAGTTCGCTAGTCGTTTCATCATGCCATCGGTGACGTAGAGAGGGACTTGACGGACGGAGAGTCGAGTGCGGGAGATGTAGAGCGATGGGTTGGAACGCAGCAAGCCTTTGCGAGCGTCAAACGAGGATTGACGAGCCGCCATGTCGGAAGGATGCAGAGTCTGAGCGATCGCCCAAGATGGAAAGATGACTGCGACGCCCAAGAACAACGTATGTCAGCACTGGTACCCAGATAGTGACCGAGATAGCTTCTGACTATCAAGTCACTCACCTCCTTCGCGCATCAGGTACAGATTGCGTCGATCCGACTTTGCGCCACCCTTCTTATCACGGTCCTCTCGGAGCCTGTCGGCATCGTCCTTCGAGACGGCCGCCACGGCAGCAAGCACACGTCCGTGCAGCGTCAATTTGGACGCTTCTGACGTTGCGGGATCCGCCATCAGCAGGGACTGCGAAGCCCCTTTATTGCGCTTGTTGGACGTTTCGCCGACGAAAAGGCCGGCGTTTAGGCTTTCCGAGGCTTCGACCATCTTCTGCGCATCCTCCCCCTTCCAGAAGCACACGAAGGCGGTTCCACGGGATCGCTTGGTGGTCGGGTCATACACAATGCGGGCGTATCGAACGGGGCCAAACTCCTTGCAAAGATCGTACAGCTCGGGCTCTGTTGCTTCGAATGACATGTTCCTGACAAAGAGCGTGGTGCCCTTTGTGGGCTCGGCCGATTGTGGCTCCTCGTCCATGTCCGAGTCGCCGTCAGAGAGTTCTAGTTCTTCTCCCTCATCTTCGTCTTCAGACTCGCCCTCTTCAACGGGCGAAAGATCGCTGTCGTCGCCATCCTCTTCCTCGCTGTCATCTACGTCATCAGAGTCGCTGTCGCCCTCGGATTTCTCGTCCGAGCCAGCTTCCGCATCCTCAACTTCGGCCTCCTGCGCCTTCTTCCAGTCATCCTTGCTCAATGCCCAATCGACGGCCACGAGACGACCCTTCTCACCTCCACCTCCACCGTTCTCCTTGAGCGCGGCCTTCTTCTTCTCACGAATCTCCTTCTTCTTACCAAGCTTGCCTCCTTCCTCGGCGATGCGCTCCGTGGCCATACCGGCGTAGATGCGAGTCCCGTTCATCGCCTTGAGCGCCGCCTCGGCGGACGACCTTGTGACGTAGTACACGAACGCAAAACCACGAGGCTTGCCCATTTTAGGATCTTCTGGAAGGGTGATCGAATGCAACGAGCCGAAGCGAGCAAAGGCCGTGCGGATGTCGGCCAACGTGATGTCGAAGCCCAAGTTGCGCACGACGAGACGTCCGCCACCCTTGGCACGGCCTTGACGTTGGCACAAGTCCCATGAACTCTTGACGGCAGCGGTGACGACGAGGCCTCGGAAGACGTGGTTGTGGAGCTTCTTCATCACGTCATGGGCATGTCGAGGAGAGTACATGACGATGATCGCTGCAAACAAAAGTCCAAAGTCAGCTCTGTCCGTTTCCTTAGACAAACAAGCCTTTCGTGCACTCACCAGCGGTCTCGCCGGACGGAAGAACGACGGGCCATTTCACATCTTCCACATCGCCACTCTTCTTTGCCTTTTGCTTGAGCGCCTTCTTCCAATCGACTGCCTTCCCCGAGTCTACAGCGTCGTCACCGTCCTCTCCGGCTGCTTCTTCGTCGTCCGCTTTGGTTGTGGCCTCGTCGTCTTTTTCTCCACCTCGCTCCGCATTAGCATCGGCTTCCTCGTCGACATCCATTTCGTCGTTTTTCTTCGCTTTGGCAGCTCGAAGCTTCTCCCGGTCCGCCTCTGTCGGTATTCCTTGGACGACGACCGATCTCGAGGCGGCATGGTCAAACACTCCTGGTCGCCATCTCGGAGCTTGTTCAAATTCGACCTCCTGCTCCTCAGACTTCTCGGCATCATCGACAGCTACCGGCTTGGGAACCTTCTCCTTCTTCTCCTTCTTTGCTTTCGGTCCCTCGGGCTCTTCCCCCTCTTTGAGCTTCTTTTTGGCCCAGCTCATTTTTATGCCGTCGCGACCGCACAGCTTGTCCCAGTCCACCTTTTCAAGACCCTCGGCGTTTTCGAGCTCAGAGCAAGCGCTGCGGGGCATCCCCGATTTGCTGCCCCACTCTTCAAGGCACTTGTCTGCGTCGGTGCGCAAGACGAAACGCACGTATCCGAACCCGCGCGACGTGGCTTTACCAGTGCGATCCCTCCCTGCACCGGTCGAGATGGCGTTCGCCGACGAGGGGCCTGCCCCACCTGGGCCCGAGGCGTTTTTCGTTGCCACCGAAACGACGAATGCCGATCGCAACGGTGCGTACGATGAGAAGATGAGCGACAACTCGGGTGAAGTAAGTGTCGGGGGCAGGTTCGTGAGGTACAACGTTGTCCGAGTCGTCGTCTTGTCTTTCCAGCCTTCGGAAATCTTGGCTTTTTGCTCGGAACTTTGCTCGTCGTCGTTCGTGGTTGCTTCAGCAGCATCAGCACTGTTAACGAGAACAAGAAGAAAGCACCTCTCGTCAGTTATCAACGTCCGCCTGCGACATCAGTCGCTGCGCAGACCCCAATGACCCAAAGAGTCAATCGCAGAGCTCCGCGCGAAAGCCTGGTGCGAGCACTCACTATGTTTTCAGTCCAGCGGCAATGAAGCCTTGCTTGGGCTGGAACGGTTCCTTCTTGGGTCGAGCCTCGTGATGTGCTCCGTCACCTCGTGCTCCGCCTCGATTCGAACCGGACGAGGCCCCTCTGCGACCTCGACTTCCCCTCGCGCCTCGTCCTCGGTCACCGCCTCGACGAGATCCACCATCGGGGCGGGGTCGAGAGCTGGACGAATCGTCTCCATTTTGGTCAAAATAACGCTGTGGGCCCATGGTGCAATAAATGCTCGGAGCGATAGCAATCGAACCAGCTACGAAAGGCGCGCGCAGCCTCGAGGAGGCTGCGAAGTGTTGGTCAAACTCGCACGGACCATGTCGTCGGGAGCACCCGTACGTGCTCCGCCGGCCGTCCACCTGCGCCTGACTTTCTCGGACTTAGTCGAGGTCCAAGCCGATCGTCAAGTCAGGTTCGACTACCTACGGTAAAGGTTCCGATCTGTAAGGTCCGATTATTGTTGTCGGTGGCTCGTTCAAGCAAGTCTCAGGGGCCGTCACCGGTCACGTTACGACTCGATTGCCGTCGAAAGCTGCAGTGGACTAGACGTCTACGCGTCTACGTCAGAAGAATATTCTCGGGCTGTAAGCGGTTCCGCGAAACCCTGTTAACAAGGCAGGTCTAACAGAGTACCTACCTTAGCTAGGGGCCTAATGAGAACACCGTAAAACACCTCGGATTGCAAGTGCTCCACGGCGCCACTTTCAACTCCCAACGAGTGTGCCCGCCGGACTTTACTGCAGAGCTGACCTTGCCTTTGCCGACGGAGAGCCCTCGGCGCGCCTATACCTGCCCGCATGGGAGCAGGTGGGATCGGGGAGCCCTTCTCGGTGCTTTTCGGACAGGTCAAAATCGGCTACAAAACGATAGGGCACTCGGCCCCTCTTCCCCCGTTTCGGTCAGTTTCATCCCCGGAGACGATACCTATGAGGCCCCTGAACAGAATACCACCGTGCTCCGTCGTCGGAGATCATTCGGGCTCCGACGGAATCCGCCGGTTGACGTCGCCGAGCTGCAGATCCAGCAGTGCGAAGTGCCGTACCCTAGCCACGATCTCTCCGAGCCTGGCAGAGATTCTTCATCCATCATTGCCTGCAGTGTGCGCTTTGTGAAAGGTCTACGGACTTTAGAAGAACACAAGATGCCTGTTGGGCTTACGTCAGGATGCAGCTCGGGAAAAGTTCTCTAGGACTCAGTCTTTGTTCTCATGTGTCAGTCAATAAACGTTCATCAAGGCTCGCGGTCAATGTGTGGCTACCCCTGCACAGAGGCCGATGTGGTCGAGATCCGGGAGTCGAGACATGCAGCACGATTTAAGGTGCTGCCCGGGGGGGGGGGGGGGGGGAGCATCAATGCCCGCACGGCTCGGCCCCCACGCGCCCTCAAAGCGTTCCTGAATGCTGGGCTCTGGGGCCCTGGGATCTGGGCCCTGCTCCCCAGCCCCGAAGCCCTAACCCCGTGCCCGACGCTCCGAGTTCAGGCACTTCACAGCCATCTCATCCCCGGTCCACCGCGCTGGAAAGAAGCGAGCAAGGACTCTGCCCAACATTTGAGCCCGAGACCTCTCTGGTTCGCGCCTCACCACCATGCCTTACATACAGCTGCCGTGCAAGCAGGTCGAACTCTGGGCCGAGCTTGTTCCTGCCTCCGCCGACGGTGCCGCCCTCTCCGCCTCCTGCTTGGGAAGCGAAAGCCTAATAAGCGGCGTCCCCAGCACCTCGAACTCGAGACCGACGGCCGTGGAGCAGCAGCAGCAGCAGCCAGCTCCGACGGGGTCCTGGGACTCCGATTCTGATCAAGCACCACCACTGCCCCCAAGGACCATCGCCCTATGCCCTCGACCTCCGCGAGTAGGGCCGCTCGCCCGACGCACGCTTTCGACCCTACCAAGCCCGTCCTGGTCGTCATTTCGCCGATCGTCTCTCTCTCGGCGAGCGCGATCCCGCAGATACAGGACGGGCAGATTCGCTCGAGCTTCAACATCGTTTCCATCGATCCGAGATCCCATGGACGATCCAGAGGTGCGATCAAGTCGACCTATGACAGATGGACAGCCGCGGCGGACGTAGCCTGCGTCATGGAGGCGCTGCAGCTACCGCCGTCCCACGTTTACGCCCCGAGCTCGCCGTGCTTCCAGATCGCGCTCAATCTCGCCATCTTTTTCCCCGAACTCATAAGTCGTGCATCCTGTCCCATCCGTCATGAGATCAAAGTCGCTCATGGGTTTGATTTCTATCCGCAGGTATTGAGTCTTTCTTTCGCCGCCGTCACGGGTCTTTATGCGTTGCCGAAAAGCCTGCCCCAAACGCTCAATCTTGAGCAGAGTTGGCAGTGCCCTCTGGATTCGGAGGAGTTTGAAGAAGCTCTTGGAGGACTAGGTCAATCTTTCGCCCCTCTCACCCTCGAATACGGCCGAGGAGCATCCGGGCAGGAAGATGTCCGAGCCAGAGTGCTGACTCTCTCTCTTCCATCCGACAATCGCTGATTCACAGAGCACAACCTCTTCTCCGGCTACGATGGCCCCGAAATGGTGCAAATCGTTGACAAGACGATGGGCGTGATCTCGAGGGTGAGCCGCGTCGCTGTGCATAGTCTGAAGACCCTACTGATCTCTGTCACTCATACTCCATCTCGCGATCTGCTATCGAACAGAGATACAACCAGTACAAGGCGGTTCGCACGTTTGAGGTTTGCCGCGAGAATCAATACACGCCTCAACCCTCTCCGCTTGGCCCAGCTTCGGTGCGGGTACCCGTCCTTATCATGCACGGGACGAAGGATCTAACGAGTTCCGTGGAGGAGGCGAACGAAGTGCGGCAAGCGTTGACGCAGGCCCAAGTCGAGTTCCACGAGATCGAAGGTGGACCCAACATGATCTTCCTGACACATGCGGCGGAGACGACAACGCTGCTTCGATCGTTCTTGACGCGCCACACCTCCAGCGTCTACGGCACCGACTTTGTCGTGACTGCCTCGTCACCTCCCGCGACGGTCAACTACGACCGAGCGTTACTGCGCGCCGCAAAACTGTCCAACAACTCGCTTATCAAACGTCGCGAACCACGGATACCGGATTCGTTTTCGCTCGTTTCGGTGACCGTCAAGGACGAATCGACGAGACAGATCGATCGCCTACAGAAGCGAGCGGGTGTTCTTCGATTCGTGATCCCTGGAATGGACGATCCCGAGCCGTGGGAGGCCAATTATGCGCAGAAGCGACCTTGGAGGTGAGTCCATGCCCAGCATTTCCACTTAGAGAGATCGTCGCAGAGCTGACCTACGTGCCCTCCTTGACTTGTCACCTCAGATGGTCGCAGAGGCATGTGTACACTGGTCCCGCCGGGGGCGTCCGAACATCGGTCGCCTCGGAGATTGAGGTCCAGGTTGCTATCCAACAAGCCCGAGAAGAGCACCGAATGGGGGTGTCGACGACCCATAGCATCGATGAATGGGAGAGCGACGACGGGAGTGAATCGTCGGACATGGTTCAGACACCCGAGTCGCAGGGCGCCAGCCCTCGTTTCCACGCGTGCTTTGTCCCGACGCGAGCGGGAGGGGACGAAGGATTGGATTGCTCGGTCAGGTAGTTAATTACACGCATTCTGAAGTTTGTGCATTTATGTCTTTTGTCGTACCTTGCAGTATCTTTGTTTTTCAGTGCTGCATGTGATTGCTTGTTTTCGTTCTGACAATGCAACCTAATGTTGGAAGTACTCGCTCGCATAGCCAGGCTCAATCGTCAGACCCCTCAGACCCGTTCAGAACGATCCCAGACAGTTTCCAGACCGATCAGAGCGTTTCAGACCGAAATCAGACCATTCCTGCGGAGCTCAGTCTGTTGAAAAGATATCCGGCTGAGAACTCGATCAACACCTGATGAGATGGTCTGAAACATGCTGTAATACCTCTGAGCGTCTGACCCAGACCCTCTCAGTCTGAGCTCATCTCCAACAGACCGAGGGGGTCTGACGATTTGGCGGTCGTTTCTCGCTATGAGAAGAAAGGTGACACGACCAAAAAATGGGTTCGACAGGATTTTTCCAACCCTTTGAAGTAGTAACATCACTCTGAGGCATCGTACGCTTTCGAAAGTCTGACCCGGCACTGGCAGCATGACCGTATCACTGGTCAGCCACTCTTGGCGGCAGCCTTTGCCGCTCGGACCTCGCGGACGAGTTCAAGTCCAGGCAGGGCGTCGTCACCCCTTGCACTCTACCCATGCGTTTGCGCATCTCCCCCTTCCCCCAATGTCGTTGAAACGACCCATTGAACAGATCACTATCGACGACAGTGATGATGAATGCGGCAGCAATCAACGAGTGACAAGCGCTGTGGACGCTGCTCAACGAAGCGCCCATGTGGAGCTCGACGAGCTCGAGCGGCAACAGCTGGAACAAGTCATTGCCATGTCCATGCTGCGTACCAACGTTGCCAACCAATCCGTACCTTCACAAGGTGGGTAGACCAAGCACTGCTGGTGAGGCGGGACGTTTAGACTTTCCCCCATTGACATCACGCACCCACGCGTCGACGCGCGATATTCACCCCCACCTCATCGTCAGCAAGCACGAGCCATGCGTCACCCCTGACTGACCGACAACAGATGGAGCAAGAACGACTTGAACGACAGAGACAGCGACTTCGCGAAGCGGACGAGTCCTCGGGTGGTGTCGCTCGCGCTACCAGTTATTCAACTATGGCCACACCCGCGCCACCTGCACCAAAGCTCTCGCGCACTACTTTCACCACTTTGTCCGATCTGGCGTCGGAGGTGACGAACGTACCTTCTACTGCGATGGCCTCGACATCACGACTCGCGCCGACCGGTGAGGCAGCCAGGAGGATTTCCACTCGTTTCTGGAAAGGTGCGATCCGTCGCGTGCACAATGGACTTTCGCAGCCTGACACATTCGGCGAAAGTTTCACCTTCGCAAAGCTGGTTGCCGCCGATCAGAAGCTCGAGATGGCCATCATGGGTGCATACTGTCTTGACGTCGACTGGGTCTGCTCGCATTTTAATGCAGAGACGCCAGTGATGCTCTTCACGCCACGATCACCCGGCGACGACCCTGAGCAAGGCATTTACAAGGTCAACGACTTGATCAAGCCCCACACCTTTCGAGTCGTGCCGAAGGAAAGGCCCATTCCGGGGCATTACAAGGGAACGATGCATACTAAGCTGCTGATTTTTTATTTCAAGTCGTTCTGTCGTGTCGTCATCCCGACGGCGAACTGTGTCGAATACGACTGGACCATGATCGACAACGCGTTTTACGTTCATGACTTTCCTGTGATGAACGACACGCTCAACACTTCAAAAGGCCCCGAGCACAACCCAACCCATACCCCGTTCTCTCGTGGGCTACTGGAAGTTATGCTGAGTGAGTCGTGTTTGAAGATGCTGCCAAGTGACTTGAAACCTGACAGCGACAATTGGTTGTACGCAGGCTTGGGCCTCACGAAGAGGTTCACAACCCCTTATCGAAACTATGACTTTTCGTCCTCCGCCGAAGTACGCCTCATAGCGACGACACAAGGCGTGTGGAAGGGTTTTGATGAAATGGAACGAGGCGGAGGAGGACTCTGCGCGCTGGCGAAAGCCGTACAAGAGATCACGAGCCCAGCGCCGGAGTCGCGATGGACCCTCGAGTACCAGGGATCCTCGATGAGTCAATGCTCGGACAATTGGCTCGCCCAATTCTACGGCGCCGCAACGGGTGTTCGGCCTCGCGCTTACTTTCGACCCGGGGTCGTGAGGCCTGCTGCTCTACCTGCGAATATTGCGGATCTGCCGTTGAAGATCGTGTATCCGACACTAGACGAGATCCGTAGTTCGTACTTGGGCGTCGATGGCGGAGGCACAATCTTTTGTCGTCCTCAACTATGGCAGAACGCTGGCAGAGGGTTTGCTAGCCTTTTCCACAAGGGCCAAAGCAAGAGAGTCAGGGTTGCAGCTCACACCAAAACGAGTTAGTCGCAGATTCACTGCGCATTGTGGTTCTCAGCTTGCCATCGTCTGACGCGAACATCCGCGTTCCACGTTGAACAGTGGTCGCCCTGCGCAAACCACTTCGAGGGAAGCCGTGTCCAGCCTCGTTCAAGTATGAAGGTTATATTTATGTTGGGTCGCACAACTTGTAGGTCCGAGTGACCGTGCCGGACAGAGAGGACCACTTAACACGTGGCCCCTATGATCTTGCCCAGCGGACCCTCGGCGTGGGGTGTGCTCCAGCACAGCAGCAGCGGCAACGAGCCGCAACTCAAGTGCAACAAGTAAGCGCATCTTTATCAGAATGCTTTAGCTGAAAAGACTTCGGCACTGACGTTTTGTTTCGATCCCATTGAAGCTACGAGCTTGGAGTCTTGGTTCCAAGTCAGTTCGACAAAATCGACATCGACATCCGCGGACATGACCACATTTGTTGACTGATCCCCGTTTCGAACCGCTACAGTTCGCGCCGATTCGGCGGATGAACTCGAAGCCAAAGCTTCGGAGATGGCGACGTATCGCAGGCCGCTGGTAACAGTGAGTTATTTGATCGTCGTCGCCGGATAGATCGGGGTCGAATTCGGTGCATTCTTGGCTTTGGCATCTTGTTCTGAACAACCTCGTCTTGCATTTCGTTGGCATGATCGCTCTACCGCATGCATGTAGTATGGTCCAAGGGACAAACCCTGGATGCAAGAGCAACCCTTCTGATTGTGTGGCAGCTATGGCACTTGCGTTTGTAATCTAGCCGGGGCATCATTCTGCTTTTGGTTCTGGCGGCGAGTAAAAATGTCTTGTGTAAAGAAAACAAGGAGGAGAGTTACGATCTCATCCCTTTGAGGTGAAGAAGTTGATCTGGTTGGTTTCGTAGGTGCCGGAAGAATTTTTACTCGCACACATTGAAGTCACGTTCTTCGTCCGCCGGGGCCGAAGTCGGATAATGAGCCCTCTTAAATGAGCACTTGGATGCATGAAAACGACAGCGATGTCTTTATGGCCTTTTGGGGGTATCTTCGCCCTAGCTAATGTAGGGAGTGGCGCAGATGTCGTCTCAGAGCCGGTAGGCAGCACGAGGGAGCCACAGCAAATACAAAGCTGCGTACCCGGGTTGCCTGCCCATAAATCAGACGATGACTAATCATCGCCGTGCCGAACATGCCGGCGGTCTCGGTGGGATTTCGGCGCCCGTCTATTCGTGACTCTTCAAGACCGCGTGGGTCGTCAACCCATCCGAGTGCAATTGAGCGTCGGCTTTCGTGGGGGGCCGGGCAGGCACACGTCTGTCTAACTCCAATCCCTATCCGTCACCTGAGTGTACGTTCTTGTTAGGGCCGTCGTTTTTTGTTTGTTGTTGGATCGCCTCCCTTTTTCTCGAATTTCGTTTTGTCCCGCCGGCTCCTTTGTCGTTCTTCGTCCCCTATTCGGACCCCGCGTACCCTACTCTCACGATCGGCGGACGAGTCAACCGAAATCGTGGAGACGACCTCGGCCCCGCTGCCCTCTTCGACACACCTCGCCTCAACCCCAACACTGACCATGTCGGCCGCAGCTCAAGGTGATGCTACATCCGGTACCAACTCACCTACGCCGACGGTGACCCAGATTATGGCCGGCTCGACCTTGAAACCGGACCTTTCGCAGCCCGCGGAGCCGGCAACAAGTGGAGTTGGCGACGAAGGCGGAGCGGAGGCAGTGGCGTGGAAGGACGCAGTGCACGTCGTGCCCAAAAACAATCTATGGATTGTGTTTCCTGGGTACGTTTACTCGGCCTTTTGTCTATTTGGCGCGTCGATACTCAGGTTGCTAATGCATTCGGATCTGCCATCATCTTCGTTTGTTCAGGCTGAGTCCGTCCGGATTCATCTCTCTTACTCGGCCGACGGCCGTCGACCCGCGGCACTGCTAGCCCGCGGTCAAGCACGTGTCGGCCCCGCTGGAATAGGGAAGCTCAAGTATGGGTACTTACGCGTGTTGAGTGGTCTCTTGCGCACAGTGCTTACCTTGTTTTTGGCGGCCCTCGATCAAACAATGTGGGTGCTCTGTCGACTACGCAGAAGTACCTCACCGGCCCTCCGGAGTCTCCGAGGTTGACGGGCTCGGCGAATAGAAGATTCTGACCAAACTTGCCCGCGGATTCCCTCATTCCAACCCCGACAGCGTGTCAACTGCATTACCCACCATCTCTAGAGAGCTCGGAGGCTCATCGCGCGCTTATGCATGGGTCGGAACGGGTGCGTCGTGGTCTTCATCAGCTTCCTATCTCCCAGACGTACTGAACAAGCTGCCCCATTTGCTCTAAGCGTATTTCCTTGCGGCGACGTCTTTGTCTCCATTCTATGCAAGTCGATACCACGATCTGCACTAGCTGTGGATCCACCAACTCAAGCTTGCTGTCTTCTTCCACAGGGCAAGGCGGCTGTGATTTTTGGTCGAAAAATCGTGCTCTACGCCGTCATCGCCATCTTCCTTTTTGGGTCCGCGATGTGCGGTGCGGCGCAGAACATGACTTGGCTCTGCGTCTGTCGAGGAGTCCAGGGGGTGGGCGGGGGTGGCATCATCCAACTTACGCAGATCTGCGTCGCCGACATCATCCCGCTTCGTCAACGGTCAAAATATTCGGGCTTTCTCGGCACGACGTGGGGGATCGCGGCCGTCCTCGGTCCTCTCATCGGCGGAGTTTTCACCGACACGGTTTCATGGAGATGGGTGTTCTTTATCAACCTGCCAACTGGTGGTATCGCACTGCTCGTACTCATCTTTTACCTGAACCTCAATCCGCACAAAACGGCACCCGTGGCCGACCTCGTACGGACCTTCGATTTCCTCGGGCTCGGTCTAATCGTCGGCGGGCTCATCCTGTTGCTGGTTGGATTTTCTTCGGGTGAAAGATCATGGAAGTCAGCAGAAACGATCGCCCTGCTCGTTATCGGTGGGGTCATGCTCTGTGTTGCCGGCTTCGTCGAGACCCATACCAAACGCTCGCCCATCATCCCCGCGTGACTGTTCCACACCCGCACAACGGCCGTCATCCTCATCTCGGCCTTCGCACAAGCTTACGTTTTCTTGGCGATCAGCTTCTACCTACCCGTCTATTTTCAAAGTCGAGGCTCAAACGCGCTCGAAAGCGGACTGAGGTTGATGCCGTTCTCGGTCGTCTCTGCAATGATGTCGATCTGCAGCGGTTTCATCATCAACAAAACCGGCCGCGTGAAGGAGCCTATCATTGTCGGATTCTTCATCTTTACTGTCGGCACAGCCCTTCTTGCAACACTTTCAGAGAAGTCGAGTTTGTGAGTCGATATCGAAGGCGAAGCTCAGAGCTCAGCGGCCGCCCGGATGACTGAATTTGGTTTTCTTGTTGGGCGTACTTCTGCTTTCTTGCTGCAGAGGAATGGAGGTCGGATATCAACTCATTGCTGCTATCGGGGTCGGGAATTTGTTTCAATCCGCTTATGTGGCCACCCAGTCTTCCGTAGCCATCGAAGACATGCCTACAGCGACTTCGACAGTCGGACTCATTCGGTCGCTCGGCGGCACGGTCGGCATCTCTGTCAGTGGCGCGCTTTACGCCTCGCAACTGCGATCCCGATTGGCCGGGATCCCAAACTACACCGGTACTGCATCAACTCAAGGCGACCTTTCTTCGCTCGTCTTGATTGAGCCCCCCGAGCTCAGGGCGCAAGTGCTCCACGCGTACGCGAGAGCCATCAACTCGCCTTGGATTGTTGGTGCCCCCTTGCTCTTTGTGAGAGTCTTGCCTCCGGCTTCGTTGGAGCTTTCGGTCTCTCAGAGCTGAACATATCCGTCGATATTTGGCTTTGTCAGGTCTCTAGCATTCTCGTATGCTTCCAAAAGCATTACTCGCTGGATCGGAAGACGGTCTCTGGGGGCGCGAAGAACAAAGTCGTCGACGGTAACGCGGAGAAACTGGAGGAAAAGGCCGTTGCGAAAGACGATGAGGTGGTCGAGGAAGAGCGTCCACGCGTATCGGACGTATATCCGATACGGTCTGAGGAGGAGGGTCGGAATGTTCTTGAGAAGCAGGAGGACGTACGGCTGCAGGGCGAAAAGAACGTATAGGGGCTCCCTTCTTGTTTCTGTGGGTGGGACAACACCTGTAACCATTGTAATCACCCTACATATCACTCAACTGGATAGCACAATCACCCAGTATCAAATCATGCCAACAAATTGGTGGGGCAGTCTGATGGATTGCATCGCGGATCCAAAGTGGATAGTCGCCGACGGCTGCGCAAGCATCGACACGCGAGGCCAGCAGGACTTGGAGGACCGTCAGCGCCCGCTTACTGCGCTTTACTACGGCTCGAGCCCATCCAGTGATGAATTGTGCGGGTTTCAATCCGCCTATGTAGCAACCCAGCCTTCCGTAGTCATCGAAGACATGCCTACAGCGATTTCGACAGTCGGGCTCATGCGGTCGCCCGGCGGCATGGTCGGCATCTCTGTCAGTGGCGCGCTGTACGCCTCGCAACTGCGATCCCGATTGGCCGGGATCCCAAACTACACCGGTACTGCATCAAATCAAGGCGACCTTTCTTCGTTCGTCATTATTGAGCCGCCGAGCTCATCGCGCAAGTGCTCCATGCAAGGTCCGGGACACCCCCGCCGCGGACCAACATGAACAAAGGGGGTCACTTTCACTCTTTCTGTGGTTTATGCAATTACTCTTCTCACCTTATAAAACAGTAAAATTGAACTCTGCAACTACCTTCATCGAGCTGTCTGATTGTTTGTACTTCAGTTTTCAAAATTGGAAGAATGGAGAGGGCTTGGCAAGAAATATCCGCACGCAAGGTTGGCACAAGGCGCGTCGCCCTCTTTAGGACTCGAGGCCTACCGGTGACGAGTTTCGACATTCGCACGGCTCCTCGAGGTTGCATTCCTCCGCGCTCGGCTGTTCCGCTGCGATACTTGACTGTCAAGAGAAACAAACGCTCATTCTTTCGGATTCATCTTCTACCAGACGGTGAGGGGACCAGCCCGTCGTCACTGCAGCGCTTGTTCCTTGGTGGTCTACTGCGTCCCCGGTTAGTCGCGTCGACACGCGTCCGGCGTCGATTGAGCTCAAGCGTCCGCATCCAGACGCTGACCAAAACTTGCACTGCGCGCAGTCCCGGTATTATGCCTCTATCATCAAGCCGAGTCGACGCCAACAACCTCGATCGTCGCGGCCCAATTGTGGACACCGTGCCTTCCTCGCCACGGCAGCGCAGTCGATTCTTAGGGTCGAGCAGCCAGGGCCAGCATGCCCACGTCGCCGTGAGCATGGGGGGCGCCGATCGCAAGACGGTCGCAGGAAGAGCAGCAGCAGCATCGGCATACAACTTGGGGTCAAGAGCGCTCAACTCGCTGGTGCCGAACAAGAGTCGAGGCAAGGCGCGCTTGCGGATGGTCCTGCTCGCTTCCGCAGTCTTGGGGGTGTGGTGGTGGACGCGGAGCGGGGGATCCGACAGCGGTCCAAGAACGAGTCTTGCCAATGATTCACCGTTGTCGAGACTAGATGGATCACTTGCAAACGACCAGGTTCTGAAGGCGGATGAAGCGATTCGGTACAACGGCGACTCGATGCCGTCAAATTCTGATCACGACCTGTCCCAAGTCCTTGAGCAGCCTAAGCCGAAACTGAAGAAGCGGCCGCCAAGGAAACCTCTGACACCGACAAAATCAGGTTCGTCGGTCATCGACGTTGATGTCGCCCCACCACCGCTCGCCGAGACATTAATCAGTCCGGCACCGCCGATCGACCGCTATCTCGCTTACTCGCCGCATTCGGGCTATCACAACCAACGCATCTCACTTGAGAATGCCTTGACTATTGCGTACATGCTCAATCGAACCTTGTTCGTCCCACCGGTCTCGCTCGGCCATGCAGTCCCCTACATCTCCTTCGACAAACTCAATCGACGACTGGCGATGGCGAGCAAAACCGCCCTGGACCATTGTAAAGACTTTGGAGATGGCGACTCCGAGGACCCGATACCCAAAGAGTGCATTGGATACTTTAGTTGGACGCAGCTCGGGTGGGACTTTATCGTCGATTTAAATGGCGCGAGGCAGCTCGTTCCGATGAAGGAGCGATGGAATGCGACCAACGCGTGGCTGACGAAAGAGCTGAACCTGAGCGGCAAGGCCGGGGTTGACCGATACGACCTCAAGGACGACATGCTATACCAGTTTCGCTACTACGACTCATCGATCGACACGGCACCTCTCGACAAGTTCGAGAACCGCGTCGATGTGCTGAAACTCGCTCGTGACACGCGCGACTACAAGCTTGTTAACCTCGGCACCTTGTTCGGGACGTCGCGCATACGGACGACAACCGATGAAGCGTACGAGGCGCGCTCGACGTTCCGGCAAGCGACTGTCTTCAAGAATGCTTTGCTGGATGATATCACCGAAACGGTGCGCGATCGACTGGGCGGTTCGGGCAAATACTGCGGCTTGCACCTGCGTGTTGGCGATGGGATTTTCCAAAAGAGCGCGGCTGCGAACATGGCTGGTGTGTGGCAGAACTTGTGCGTGGTCAAGATGAAGCAACCTCAAGAGCTCTGCGATCAGATCGCAAAGGGCTACCGAAGCAGTGCGACCTTGCGGACTCGAGCTCAGATTCCGGACACACTCGATCCCAAGATCGCCTCCTGGTTCAACTCGCTGCCTTCAAAACCTCCAAACACGCCCTTGACGAAGCGCAGGAACTCGCACGCTCAGCGCCCGGGCGCTTTCAACCACCACCAGTTACCGAAAATGCCCTCGATTCGAACGCGAGAAGACTCGCTCCTCGATCGGAGCTTGACATGTCGCGGGCCTCTCCATTCGGCCGACGAGATGCTGCCCTTCAACGTCCCCCTCTTCATCGCGACGGACTCGAAGCAGCCGACGGAAGATGCGAACCTGGGCTTGTTTTTTGCCGCTTTCCCGTGCACCTTCGTCCTGAACGACTTCTCTTCCGTTTCCGAGGTGAACAGCAATCCTGTCGCTGCTTTCAACGAGTTGTCGCGGCTGCGGAATCGGAACGACAAAGTCCCGTTGGCCCAGTTCATGTACCCGCAGCTCGATGCCCAGATCGCCGCGTATGGTCGCACGCTCGTTGGAACCCCTCAAAGCACGTATAGCCGTTTCGCCGTCGATGTCATGCATCAAGTGTATCAGTGCGTCGGTTCGACTCTACATGACCTTACCCGTGATCTTACCCGACTACTTGAAAGCTGACTTCTTTCACCTCTTTGCACTTGTCGCTCCTTCCAGTGGGTGGCCGATCATCGAGCGAGGTTGATGACAAGGAAGGATGCTGAGGGTCCCTGGTTGTCTGGAATAATTTTTTTCGTATGCCATGTATTCTTATATTCATGTCTTGAGCTTTCCTGGACATTCCGTTGTGTACGAATGTATGCCGACACCTAACCGGTTCGACGAGCGTTTGGACATCGCTCCTGGCTCGACCCCGCGCTCTCTCACATCAAAGTCGTTCAGACTGAGCATGGTCTTTCACCATGCTTTTTGGAGCGTCCTCTGATTTTCCGTTGGTTCTCGGTGAGCCTGCCACTTGTTCCACCACACTACGATGCAAATTGGGTCGAAGCTCGCTTGCATACAGTCAGCTCATTTCGGCGCATAACCGTTTCGCCTGCGAGCAGTCAGCAAATCTACAAAGAATCTTGGCAGGTCTTCGCCTACTCCTAGGAATGCATCAGCTGTCGATCAATGATAATAACAATAATATGTTTTGCAACCTGACGTTAACTTCATGAGCTGGAAACGGGTCAATCTGCTCCGATGATCGGCGATCTTCGCAACCCGATCGCGCACAGACCTCGAGCCACTTGGCACGCAGGCAGGAGTTTCGCTTCAACTTGATCTCACTTCGCTTTCCTTCCTTCCACCAACAGCTTGTCCTTGACGGCACAATTTGCCCAAACTCTTACTTACACCTACGATCACTATGCGTGAGAATTCTTGTACGTGCTCTCGACCCCACTTTCTCGTCCTCCTACGCCGAATCCAGACCCCACGAGTTCGACCGACGAGACTTGCCGCTGAAAACGACTCGATCGCATCGATCTCGCGCTTGCAGATTTGGCTCTTCCTCAACGGTCGGATGAAGCACCTCCTGGCTACTCTGTGCTACCCCCCTTTCCCTCTCCATCCCGTTCGGCCACTCGCGGTGCACGGCTGATGTCATCGTCCCGCTCGGTGCTCAATCTCCGTGCGACGTCAACGACAGACGGCGATTCCTCGAGCCATGCATCGCCTCAATCGAGTGTTCCTCCTAGTCCTCGGCTTCCCACAGTCCCCAAGTCTATCAATCCTACTATGGCCGCTTCCACCACCAAATCTCGCCCTCTTCTGAGTATATCTACCTTCTTCAATCGTGCGAAAGCGACCCGTCGTCAAGAACCCCCTCCCGCTTTGAGATCCCTGGGCCAGATCGTCCACCCCCACCCGGACGTGCTCACTGGCGAATGCTTCATGGTCGCTAATCGTCCTCGTTCCAGTAGCTTGTCTCACACTCCCGCGCATCCTGCGTATGCGACGCCAGCCCCTCCTCTTCCATCGTCACCCAGCGTTCCGCAGCTCTGGGTTTCGACTCCGGAGTCATGCTTTTCGACAGCCCTGGTCGAAGCTGATCCATTCCGCTCGTCGCACGAGGAATGGAGAAGTCGCTGTAAATCGTCTGATTCCAACAAGTTTGCTCCAGAGCGACACGTCAAGGGTGGTCCATCAGCCGTGTCTGCCCCCGTGACCCCATCTTTTTTGGGCTCGGCGTCGCCGTCGTCAATCGCCTTCGAGCCTCGCGACAGACAGGAAAATTATGTCAGGCCAGTGCAGTCTACTCGACCATCTCTCGATAAGAATTCGTCCGATTCCATGCTCTCTCGACCACAATCTACACCCAACCAAGCTCGCATGCCGCATGCTGGCCGTGGAGGGAGCCACACTTCCTCAAACTCAAGCTCGTCGAGCTCGCCCGTTCGTTCATCGACCGAGTCCGCCACTGAGTCGACCAGCTCCGAAGCGAGCATCGCATCCTCGAGCTCAACGAGCGACACCAAGCAACTTCCGAACAGCCCTATGGTGAAGAGGCTTAAGCGAAGGGGTGTAGTGCTCGACGTCGAGACCGGCAATGAGCCCCTGTCATCACCAGAGCTGACGACAGTCTCGCTTGGTTCGACCCCGCGTTCGACTCCCAATAAGCCCGAATTCCAACGACTCATATCTACAATGTCAGGACAAGACGTTGTTGAGGTGAAAGATGCCGTTGCTCCAACCTCAACTACCCGCGCTCGCAGTTCCTCTGCGCCGGCGCCTTCAAGCTTCGTAGTAAGATCCCCACCTGTGCGTGCCTTCCCAGTGTCCCTCATAAGATACCCAACATTATATGACTTTCAGAAAGCTTCGTTTGGCAGGTTGACGTCCACGCTACCACCAAGCAGCATTTGGCGCCCCCACTGCCAATCCGCCGACCTTTGCTTGCGCAGCTCCAGCCGCGCGACGTCACGAGCTCTTTCGCATCGACCATCAGTACAACGAGCACCGAGGCTGATCTTGCGACCGCCCAAGTTGTGCAAGTCCAGGTCGGATCTGCGGTGCGTGCTTCGACGATGGTCATTTCGGCGTACTCACCGATCCGCGCCGGTCCAAAGAAGGCGACCGCCGCGCAAAGTCCGTTCGTCGGCCCAAGTCTCCTGTCCCTTCAAGGCTGCACAACCGAAGACCTGATCACCAAGATAAATCAACTTGAAGAACAAAAGAAAGCCCTGGAGGCCGCTCTGGAGGGTATGCGAGTCAGAGTCAGTCATTAGTCACCGCCGGACCGCACAGGCTGGTGGTAGACATTTCAGGTTTTCGTGCACACTCTCTGTTCATTTGTCGCTCTTTGACATCTTGTGGCTTTTTGAGTAAGATAGAAACGTCTTGCTTTTATGATGAATGTGCTCACTAACTGACCTTTCCCTGACGAGGCCCCCAAATTGACTGCTGCGGATTGGCCTCGGAGAGACCAGATGGTCACGTGACCCGAACAAGAAGGCATTGCGAACCCCTCGTCGTCGCTCCCCTAAGCTGCAGTCCACCCCTTCGGCAGCCACATCCCAGCATACCCATTACTCCACGGAGTCGCCAAACACGGCCTCATCTAGTATACCCGTTGGCCAGTTGTCGCATTTAGACTTGCGAACATAAGTCTCTACAAGTCCATATGACGCAAGCTGGATCTTCGCAGCCTACCCGAGCGACGACGACGACAACGAACCCTACAAGTGAGCCGGCGAAAGAGCTTTCCAATACCGCAAGAGACAGGCTTAGTCATCGTCTCACCCCATTTGGCAACTACCATCAATACTGTACGTCTCCCACCCCTGGTACAGACATACGTCATCTCGTTCACTCGCTTGAACGAGGTGTGTGCTCCGCTCCTTGGAGACGGCATTGGGCTCATTCTGGTCACCGGCCCGATAAGAGAAGATCCTTACGTTTACATTGTCTGTTCGAAGGCTGACTAATCCCTTCTGCTCCTACAGACTCTCATCGTGCCCAAGTAACCCCGGACGCTCGACTTTCGCTCCTTCCTCGTTCCCTCTTTTCCGACCGACGGATCCTCGACCTCGGTTGCAATGCCGGCAAGCTCACCCTCGAAAGTCTGACTCACTTGGGTGCAAAGAAAGCGATCGGAATCGACCTCGACCCCATCCTGATCGAACAGGCCCGCAGTGCCGAAGTCGAGAATCGTCGACAAAGCCCCGACAAAGAGGGGCTCAATGTCGAATGGCGATGTCAGGATTTCATGGCTTCCGACTATACGTTCGGAAAAAACGAGGCCGACACCATCTTACTCCTCAGTATCACCAAGTGGCTCCATCTCAATCACGGCGATGCGGCGCTGCGAAATCTCTTTAAAGCACTTTACGAGGCATTACCTTCGGGAGCCGACGGAGATGGTCTTGGGGGTGTCTTGGTGGTGGAGCCTCAGGAGAAGAAGAACTATCAATCAGCGGCCAGGAAGAACAAAGTGGGTTGAGTTAGGGTGATGACGGGCATGTATGATACGACCCCGCTGATAAGTTCACCGCGCCCGCTCGCGCAGGATCTGAAGCCGATGTTCAAGACACTGGAGATGTGGCCGCCCTTCATTCAAGAGCTCGAGAACGTAGGATTTCAACTCGAAGACACGATTGAGAGGGAAGAGGTATGTTTCTAGAGATGAACGGTCTCCCGACTGTGACCCTGCGCTAACTCGCTCTCACGTCTTTCTTCGCAGGGTGGGTTCTCGCGACCGCTCATGGTGTGGAGAAAATGACGCAGCGTGGTAGTAGCATTCTCATCATAGTACACTATGTTGTAATGATTAGGTGAAGCTTGGGTATAAATGGTGCCGTCGATGTGGCGGACAACGAACTCGAGACGTCAGGCGTTCTGGGAATCTGCTTGCATTGCCACTCCCCCGTAATCGACGGCGGAAGCAGCCGATTCTATTCCCGGAGATTCCTGTCTTTTCTTCCCTTTCCCCCTGCTCAATGTGAGCACCGGATTGACCCACTTTAACAAGCCTTCACGCGACTTGTTGAGTTCGACCTGCTCCCTTGCGAGCGCCGCTTTGACCGTTAGCATGTCGTTCCGATGCTTTTCCGCTCGAGCATTCTTGTTGCTGAACCATGTAATTTGGTAGAAGCACAGACTATATCAGTGGCCAACACTTCCTTGGACGACAAGCAGATACGTCGACTATCGCCGACTCACACCATGAGCTCGACCACTTTGTTGACCAACTCGCCAGCGCGGGCTGCGAGCTCTTGGCCTTTGTCTCGCCATCGCTCATCCGTCATGGACCGCTCCTCCGCCCCGACATTCTGCTCGTCCATCACTCGAAGACGAGTGCGGGCCCGATCAAGGTAAGGGCTGGTCCCCGGAAAAATTGCTGGGGTGGGGCACAGCGGGTCGAGCGTCAAAGTAGTACCATCCTGCCAGAATTGATGATGTGGCTTCAGAATGAATCTTTCGCCTGGTTGCGCGTAGAGCGAGTGCTTACCTCCTGAGACTCAACTCGAGGCCTCTTTGAATCTCGCTCGTACTCTGCCGAGGAACCTGAATCCATCTGCGATCCTGCACCCGAGGACATCGTACGGTGCGCTTGACGTTCGACACCCGCTTCCTGAGGTGTCGGAGAGAGTGGGTTCCTGAAAATATCTTCGTCTTCACTGTATTTCCCCTCTTCGTCATAACGCCCCTCTCCTTCGTCGTGTTCCGATGCAAGGCTTTCTTGAGTTCCACGGAGGGGCTGCGATTGCGCAATGTCGCTGAAACCTTCGTCGGAGCGATAGGTGCCTGGCGGAGAACCTTGCGGCGAATTCGTCGCATCCCCATCGTTCGTGAATCCTTCTCCGACATCTCCACCAAAAGAAAGACTCTTGGCATCCGAGATGGCCACTTCCGCAGCTGCAGCCTCGATAGTCGTGACCTCCGCAGCATCGGGCGTTGGTGGGGTGGGTTCGTCGGTTTCACCATGACTCGAAGACACTTGTGCAGTGATACTCTTGAAGGAGAATCGACTCAAATCTTGCTTGTCAAAATTTTGGCTGGAACGAACGTCGGGGGGTTGGGTAAGGCCGCTCGATGAAGTGGCTCCTGAGCGGGATGACCGATTTGGCCTTGGACGGGACGAGCGTCGAAGGTTGGCTTTCGAAGGAGTTGCGAAGCTGTCATGGGAGGCAAGTTTGTGACAGGACTCAGCAGCTTCCGTATTCCCAGGGACGAACCTCCCCCTCACTCCTTTCGAAGGAGTCGCGAAGCGAGCGGGCTCGGTTGCCGTCTGTGGGGAGGTGCCGGCTTGGGATTCAGCACCCCTCTCGATGAAAGGAGGCAGGGATGAAGCGGTCGAGGCTGCCGGATTCTTGGATGGCGTGCCGGCCGCTTTGGTGCTGGTTTTAGCATTTATTGTGCGAGATCCTTGTAGATGGGGCGGTGCAAAGGCTCCAGTGTGACGAGTACGACGCGGTGCTGAAGTAAGGGCTTCGGCCGGTGTGCCGTCACGGTCGCGAACAAGCTCGAGCGCTCGTGAGGGATCCATGGCGTTCCAAGCCTACTTCATGTGGGGAAATGGTGATTTATACTCCTGGTAGGTCAACTGCTACGTCTATTGCAGTGCTGGGCCAAGGGACCTGTTGGTCGTGCGACCGAGCTGCGGAGCTTGGCGTGTCGTCGCGGGGACCCGCGGCCGCTCCAGGGCGACCTCGTCTTGATGTGATGCTGAGCAGCTGGGTCACAGTCACTCGGCGAGATGTGATTCTTGCTTTGGACCGTACAGAGAAGCTGAATCGAGTTTAGCGGGAGTCTGCGACTTGCAGTCACCGCACGAGGTGGCACGAAGACTGAACGACCAAACTGTGGAGGAGCCAGGTCGGCGAGGCAATCGGCCTCCTCTCCATCGCATGACCTCACCGGCCGAGTGCTCACTGTTCGGCGCGAATTTTCAAAAAGACGCAACAGAACAAGCAACATCCCTATTTTTATTCCTTTGTTCGTGCTACAGAAGACATAAATATCGTAATCCACAGGGCTCGCGTTCATTATTGAGCCTTCTTGCTGGCTTTGGCCGAGCGTGCCTCTTCGCGTTCTTCCTCGAGCAGAAGCTCCTCCACGTCCGGAGCAAGACTCGCCACTCCGACGCCCCTACGCATTCGCTTACGCTCCACCTCCTGTTCCCACTCCACCCTCTTCTTCTCTTCTGAATCGTTCATCTTCTCGGCCGCCGCGTTCCTCGCCTTAAGTTGTTGCTCCAGCGTTTTCGCGAGGCCGAGTCGGAGAGCGATCGTCGGGATCAGAACCATTAGGATCCCATAGTAGCTCACGCTATGCCAGGCCGCCAAGGATCCATGGACCGTCAGCAGCATGAAAGGTGCGACAGCAAAGTTGAGCGCAAGTTGCGTCACGATGATACCGGCGATGTCATAAATCCATTTCAGAGGCGTTTGTGGAGGTGCGGCAAGCTTGGGCGGAACGGGCTTCTCAGGCTCGGTAACAGGAGGGGTGGTGGCGTCGACGGAAGCTGTTGAAGCATTTATGGACGGAGCAGGAGAGCGAGAGACCGTGACGGCACCCGGTGGGAGGAAGAACGGTCGCACAAGCGCGCGCATCGATCTGCCCGTCGATTGCAGCAACCCACCGAGGACGAACGTCATCAGGTAGCACGGGTTCACTCCATGCCACAACGCGGAGGTGATGAACGTGATCTGCGTCGATACAAAGCCCGGCTTGCGGCCCTTGGACGTGACTCGCTTGTAGATACACTCGCGCAGCCACACATTGGTGTTCATGTTCCAAGAGTCGAGCAGGATCTTGAAGTTGGGCGCAAACTCGATCGAGCGGATTCGTACGTTCCGCGAGGCGTCATAATGCTTGGTGCGAGGGTTGTAACCAAGTCCAGAAATGATAAATGCGGATTCAGCGATGCACCACACGCCGTAGTACTTCGTTCGAGCGACGAAACCAGCGATCTGCATGAAACCGATTCTGCGCAAAAGATCAAGTCGCCGAAACACAAGTCAGCTGGCATTCGGGGTTAGGTTCTATCGTGTGGCTTGCTCCCACCTCTTCCACAACGGCAGAACCCGCACAGGTGGCTCGAGCATGCGCTGATAGGCGTAGGCATAACTGTACATGGAAAAGATGCCCAGATAGACGGCGCCTGTGACAAATCGCTTGGCCGCCTTCCTCCGGCGACCCTCGGGAATAACATCGCGTGGCCGACTCGCCGAGGATGCAGCACCTACTCGAAGCCCGGTTTCCTTGAGGTACAGGGCGTGAGATGTCCACGCTGTGTACGAAGCGAACGTGAAGGAGGGGCCAGCCAAAATTGATGGAAAAAACAGCCTGCGCGCAGACGACAGAGGTGAAGCAAAGCCAATGAGTGAATGTCATGCGCTATCGCGCGGTACACAAGCATGACCTACGCATAGCCCAGGAAGGGTACCAGCCCTGGTACTTCGACGATCCTCGATGCGCGTTGGGTCGAATCGAGCTCATCGATCGGTTGCTGACCATCGTAGACGGACCAAGCGAACGAAATCAACTTCATGCACAAGACCATTTGCGACCCAGTGATCTCGATGGTCTCGATCCCAGTCTTCTCAAAGTGTCGGATCACATGACTGCGAGCCAAAAGAGATGCGAATTGGTCAGCTGCCGGGTACTGCGGCGGGTCATGTTGAAGTCGCCGGGGACGGGGGGAGCACACGGATGACGTCGTCGTCGTCGCCAGGCGCGACTTGGCCGAGGAAAATAATGGCGA
Organism: Microbotryum intermedium; assembly: GCA_022702645.1. Classification (NCBI taxonomy): domain Eukaryota; kingdom Fungi; phylum Basidiomycota; class Microbotryomycetes; order Microbotryales; family Microbotryaceae; genus Microbotryum; species Microbotryum intermedium. The sequence continues at coordinate 1,273,995 of JAHWDX010000006.1, read as the reverse complement.
TGTTCGCAGCCATAGCAGCCATGTGCTACCACAGAGACGACGCAAATAAACCAAGCAGATGCGGTTACGGTCTTCCATCGCTTGTCTCGAAGTCTGCTGTAGGGCCTCTCGCCCTTCGATCGCTGCTGTGCGCCGCCGCCCCCGCACACGTTCGGGAAGATGAGGACTCACTTGACGGCGAGATGTCCCATCACGACGACGAAAACGAGCCATGGGGCCAATCGGTCTTTCCTCTTTGTAGCGACTCCTACCTTGACGATGGTCCATGCCGCCAGCGAGCTGAGCACGAGCTCGAGAAAGCCGCGACGAAGGTGCAGCACGAAGCAGAGGTAAAAAACGCTCGGCAGCGCTGCATAGAGGTGCGGCAACACCGAGACGGTCGACGAGGGCAGATGAGGAAATACGAGGGACAACGGAACCGCAGCTACAATCAGTGTGATGAGCTTGATTTGATCACCCTGTGTGGATGCCGTAGTTGAAGGGAGTGTCGCGGAGTCAGTGGAGGGACAGTCAGAGCAGGCTCGAGCAGTGTAAGGTTGTGCAGCACTCACCGACACCCCCGCCAAAGCTCCAAGGTGATCGAATTGGTCGTCTAGTCTTTTCATGGTCACTGTCGCGCCGTGCGAAGCGGCGGTCGTTCGAACCAGTAGGTCAAGTTTAGGCACTTGGTGGGACCGGTTGCTCAAGCCGGGATCGTACGGCGGGCGAGTACGGCGAGTCACGGGCCTAGATCACCCCGTGTTTTTCGGGGGGGGGAGAGGAGGGACTAGCCTTCAGTTTCGGCCTTTTCAGCTTTGACTAAATCGGTGCAAGCGGGGTGTTGAAGTTGCTGGGTATTCCAAAGTACCTAAGGGCTTACCTAGGCAGGTGGGCATGTGTACAGGCGTTCTGCGATTTTTGGGGCACCCATCATGCAGCATGCGAAATGTCGATTTTCTCTGCGGGTTTCCGGATGATTCCGCCAGCGCGCGACGACGCGCATTCACAGCGTGCGAACTGGCACGGCGATCGGCGGTTCGCTTCGCTTCGAATTCCTGGATTTGTTCTCCCCTCCAACTACTGACGAGTCAAAACAACTCTGATCTACGGCGCTCTTTGTCGATCGAACCTACGCTTCCATCTCTCACGTAGCTGCACAGGCACAGTTCGTTGTCGATATATACGCTCACAACGAACTGCTGCCTGCGCCTCGACTCCCAACTTTCGACTCGAGACTCTCGACTCGAGACTCTCGACTCGAGCTCTCGACATCGATACTTCACGCTCCAATTTCCCGTCCCACTGCCAGCAGCTGGTGATCACCCACTGCCGCACCTGCTGGCTAGTGCTCCACTCGCTGCGTCTTCTCCTGTTTACTCGGGTGCCTACCTACCGGAGCACATTGCTAGCTGCGTGGAGGAGCTGCTTAGTGCCTACACACCTTGCCTTCGAGGAGGTAGGTAGGCCATAAGGACACGGACATAACGCGCCTGCACCTGGCTTCCGATTCGCATCGCTTCGGCTGTCGGCTGTACGGCACGGCCCAGCACCCCCACCCACGGCAGCCCAGGGCCCCCACCGCCGCAACCCACTTGCTCTGAATCAGGCCCGTCCGGACTTACACGCGCGTGCCCACCGCCCGCCGCCCTGGACCCCGAAGCTCGCTTCATTTTCGCGTATCGCCGACAACCTCACTAGCCGGGACAGTCCCCAGCTAATTTTCAGGCGAGCGTGCCCTAGCACGAGCTTCTTCGCAACAGACGGTTCGTCAGGTCGAAGCCACAGGCCCGGTCTCTGCTCATCCTCCTGAGTCCGCAAGAGCCGACAGTCTCAACGCTCAACGGTCGCCGTGCGACGACTCGTCGTAGCAGGCGATGTACCCGGGCCGTCAGTCACGGTCGGAGTCCGTCGCCACCGCGGAGCTGGCTGACAACCTCGCTAGAATCCACGTCGGCTGGGACGAGGCTCACAATTTGCGCGGCGCCCTGTTGAGGATCCTCGTCCTCGCCATCGACCAGCTCGAATCGACTGAACAGCGTCGAGCTCTCGCGAATTATTCCCTTGTCGCAAGATTTTGGACCGATCCGGCCCAGAGCCTGTTGTTTGGTCATTTGGTTTTCTTGGATGATGGCGTAGTGGCGCGGTGGCTCGCTGTAAGTGATGCTTTTCTAACGGGGTCGCGTTCAAAATCGTGACGTGTCGCGGGTCTTGACCAATGTCATTTTTGTCGCCATCGTGCAGTCACTCGCTGTCGATCATCACCGAGTAGAATCGGTCCACATCGATGGACGAGGCGGTCAGATCACCAATGTTTCGACCGACCACATCCTGCGTCGCGTAAGGGGCATCAAACGGCTACGTATTGACTTCGTCAACAATTTGTCGACGTCCGTCTTCACTTACCCCCACCTCGACACCTTGAAATCGCTCACATTACATACAAAGCTGTGAGTGCAATCGCTTATTGTGTGCGTCGTCCATAATAACCGAGAACCTCCCGCTGATTTCTTAGCTTTTTTCTCGTCGGCGCGCGCGACAGGTGGGTCGATCCGGTTCCAATCAACCTTCCTTTCTCGCTGCACCATTTCGTCTTGGGAGGCAGCTACCACCCCCTCGCCTTCATCCACGCCGTTTTCAGCAACGCTATCCGCACACTCGACTCGTTGACGACAACAATGCAAGCAATGCAATCGCCTTCCCAACGAGCGCTGCTGAACGATTCCATTTCGCGCCTCGAAGCGCTGCGGTCCTTCGTAGATTTCCAACGTTCGGCCGAGGACTTTGTCGGCTTGTTGGCGAGGCTGCCATCGACGATCCAGGAAATAAGCACGTCGTTCGTGGATCGCAACAGGCTTCGACTTCTCACCGCTGCCCTGGGACAACCGAATTTGGGCCAACTCCGCTCGTTGAGGTAAGTTTGCGGGCGATTGGCCACACCGAGCAGCAATGGGACGAAGCTGATGAAGTAGATCGACTCGGTCGACAGATTCATGTACATGCCACGAGGAGAATTACTTTCGACCGAAGCTGGACGCGACTTCATAGCGTTCTGTCGAGATCGTCGCATCAACATCGTCCACGGTCATGCCTTGGATTGCTTGCGCGAAGAGCACGCCTTGGCTTCAAACGAGCAGCTCAAGGTCAGTCGGGCTACCTCTCTGGAAGCAAATTTGGACGTGCCGCGTCCTGACCTTTTCGCCGAACTTCCTCGCAGTCGTTTGTATGACAAGCCCGCCGCGCTCAGCACCTTCTTCGCCAATGTGAAGTCGTCGGTATATATATTCCACCGCACTCACATCGGCAATCACTCCTTCAATATCATCTAATCGTATTATCCAAACAGTACACCTAATATTATCCTATGATCAACGCACCTAATCTTTATTATCCAAACCGTTCTTCATTTGGAAAAGCTTGCGCCCTCGCCTCCTGTACACGATCCGTCCCTTTTATTTGCGCTGAAGTGTCTCTGAATGTAATATATGCTGCGTCCAGGGCACGAAATGATCTTCCTAGAGAGAGTTTGCAATGTGTGAAGTAATTCAAAGCCACGGTCTCCACTGTCCCCTCACGCATGGGCACGCATGCAAGGGGTCCCTGAATGGCTACAATGATAATGATTACAAAAGACGATCCAGACGATCAATGACAAGAACACACCCTTAAGACTCGGATAAGACAAGACGGACCTCCCTCCCCCCAACGAACCGACACTCCCTCGCAGGAACAATCCTTAAAGTCCTAGTTGGTGATGACATCGCATTCAGGATGAACGGACAGCATCGGGTCGTCGTCGGTACCTTGTTCACCATCCTCGACCAACCCAGACCCAGTGCCGGCCTTGAGTTCAAGCAAGTACTTCTCCTTGACGAGCTTGGTGAGGACCTTGGAGATGAGCGTCGCTTCCGCATCGAGTTCCTCGGTGTTGCTGAAGGTGTGCTCCATCTCGTCGAGGTACCATTGCTCGACCTCGGAACGGGGCAGACCGGCCTGGGTTCGGTTCTCGACGTCCGCGAGCATGTAGACGACTTTCTGCATGATCGTCATGTACTTGTCGTACGTGATGGAAATCTTGGCCTTCTTTGGTGCGGCCGGGGTCGTCGCGCGAGGCGTGGTAGCGTCCTCTCCGTCTTCGCCCTGTGATCGACCACGCGTCGGTGAAGAAGCCCCTGGGCCGGTCTGCGACGACTCGGATCCCCTAGCTGCGCCATCTTCATCATCGTTCTGGTCGTCATCATCCTCGTCATCCTCGTCGTCATCAATTTCGACGTTGTCTTTAAGCACCTGGATGATCGATTGACTGAGCAACGAGTGGGCCTCGCGCACGAACGCCGGGGTGATGACATCGGTGCAGTTGGCACGTGCGATCGCTTCCGACAAGCGCACCATGCTCTCGAGTTGACGCACGGTGACGCGGTACGAATTGCGACCATAACCGTCCGAGTCCTCGCTACGCAGATCACGGTACTTCTCGACAAGCACTTTGGACGCCGCAGCCGTGAGCTTGGGGTTGAACGTGCGGGCGAAGCGGATGTATCGTTGCAACTCCTCAGTTGAGAAGGGAGGCGCGATCGCAACGTTCTGAAATCGGTGGAGTTTGACGATGTGGGTCGCGAGTTCGGTGTCGATCTGCTCGTCGCACTCGTCGAGGACGACGAAGAAGAGATCGAAACGCGACATGATTGGCGCACTCATCGCGACGTTGGCACGCAGACTCATTTTGCGGTTATAGCGGCCACCGACAGGGTTCGCCGCGGCGAGGATCGACGTGCGCGCATTGAGCGTCGCCTGAATGCCGGCTTTCGCAATCGAGATCGTCTGCTGTTCCATCGCCTCGTGAATGGCGACTTGATCGGCAATGTCCATCTTGTCGAACTCGTCGATAGCACAGATGCCGTTGTCGGCGAGCATGAGCGCACCGGCTTCGATGGTGAACTCGCCCGTCTCCTCATCCTTGACAACGGCAGCGGTGAGACCGGCGGCCGAAGAAGCTTTGCCCGACGTGTAGACCGCGCGAGGCAAGAAACCGCACACGTATCTGGAACGAATGATGAGGCCAAGCGTCAGTGGTGAACGGTCGACTTTCGGAGGGACGCCAAAGGTCTCTGCACTCACTTCAGGAACTGCGACTTGCTCGTTGACGGATCACCGACGATGCAGACGTTCAAGTCACCCCTGAGGTTCATGCCTTCGGGCGTTTGCTTGTGCACACCCCCCATCAGCTGAAGCAGAACGCCCTTTTTCACGATCTTGTGCCCAAAGACGGTTGGCGCAATGCTTTCAACGAGCTTGTCGTAGATGTCGTTGGTTTGGATCATGCCACTGAGTTGCGCCAGTTCTTCGCGCGTCAGCGAGCTGACAAAGTCCTTGCGAGATCGCTCGCCGCCCGTCTCGGCGTCAGCTCGGATGTTGGTGGAAGTGGTCTGCACGTGTTACGGGAACAATAAACACATCACGATTAGTGTCTGTGCGCGCCATGCCCAGGACGGCGCCAATCAGGTTGCCTGCGGGCTTACCCTAGCATCGGCACTCGTAGCCATGCAAGCGAGGAACGCCGTCTTATAAGTCAAATCCTTGACACCGAGCGACTTGAGTCCGGTAACACCCATGTTGCCTCCGAATGTACCAGTCGCACCTCCTCGCCCACCGGACCCTTCGCGAAGCATCTCGGCGTTCACTCCCGGCAAGCCCAGCGCAGCGACGTCGGGAACGACAATAAACGTGCCCGTGAAGATGACCTTGTCACCGGCCTTGGCTCGCTCAACAACCTCGGCTCGAAGGATGACATCAAGACTGTGGTCGCACGTACAAAACCGATCAGTCGACCGACCCGATTTTATCAAGTTGAAGATGAAGAAAGGGTCTCTGCTTACGATCGGGGCATACTACCAGTCGGGATCTCGTTCGAGTTCTCTTGAATGCGAACTTTCTGCCAATCCGAGAACTTGGACTGTTCGATGTCGAGTTTCCAGTTGGATCGGTTCGAGCACGTCACGTTGGGGCAAAGTGTCGGCTAAAACGTCGGGGATGATGAACAGCCAGGTTAATGGACAGGTCTTCCAAGTCTCGAACGATGTCTTGACAGTGATTGGTTGAATAGACTCACCTCGGTATACTTGAACTGTTGCTCGACATCTCGAATGACACCCTTGCACTCTTGACACGTGAAGGTACCGAAAATCAACTCCGGCCGGACCTCGCTCGTACGCGTGACCGTTCCCGAGATGCTCGAAAGTTTGCCAATCTTTTCGGTGCGCATGTCGCGGATGCCTTCGGCCAAGGGCATGTTGTAGAAGGCGATGGAAAAGGTGCGGACCTTGAGGCCGGCCTCGGTCGTGGCATTGGTGTGCGAGTTGACGTACAGGTAAGTGCGAGCGTACTTGCGCACGAGGTTCTGAAGGGCTCGTCGGAGGTAAGGAAGGAAGCTTGTGTTTCGTATTTCATCGAAGAGGTCAATGGATAGATTCACACACGCCGAGGGGACGTTAGGTGGAGAGAGCGAGCACACACCGGTAGTACTGCTCGGTGATGGCCTTGGCCAAGATGTCCCTTGCGTTCATGAGATGCTGATAGTCGACGTAGAGGGTCGACAGCTTGAACTCTTGCATGCCTTTGATCTGCTCAATCTGTGGCCAGGTTCGAGGGTCGTGTCAGTTTTCCCTTCCCAGGCTGGGAACACGACGAAAGATAAGGACGCGTCGCGGATGACTCACATAAAAGTGATGAGGTCCAGGAGCATCCGAGGTAGGGCCTGCGTTCGACGACGATGGAAGCGGTCCAGTATTGTCTTCGGAGAAGCTTTGATGATCACCAGGCAGTCCATGGGAGTCAGTGCCTATGCGCCGGTGCGGCCAAACGCGGGTCTCATTTGACGCGACGACGCGTCTGGATCGCCGTCAGGGCCAGATGCGTGTAGCCCGCGCAAGACCAAAAGAGACTGAGGTCATGTCATGGGTAACGCACTGTTCGAGAAATTGTTGGAAGAGCTCTGTGACCTTCTCACCCGTGTCATCTCGCACGGGTGGGATGTCGTTCTGGTCACGGTTGATGCGCACTCGGTTCGCGTTGGCGCCGCGTTGACGCGTCCCAGCGGGTGCTCGCCCCTGCTCGTCGACCTCCTCGGCTTCGTCGGCCCCACGACGGCTCTGGTCGTCGTTTTCGGTCATCATACCTCCAGCATTTGAAGAAGGAGCTTCCATTCTGCGCCTGCGGTGCTCGTGTGGGTTATGGTCCGCGATGCAGGGATGCAAGAGGAGCTGAGCTGAAACGCAATTTAGCTCGAGAGACGCGCAGCGCGTTTAATATAATCTATTCACATAGATCAGTGGACTATACCATCTCGTAGTAAATTATTAAAGTACGCTGCTACTAGGATTGAACCTTCAAAACCTAAATGATGATGATCTGTTAAGTGATATGATAAAATTCTGAAAAACGACATACTAATGTTACAACACATAAAGTCTGAACTAATGGTGAAAATTATGAATTCTCTTCTAGTTAAATCCGTAGCATAATCTAGGTAAGAGCTAAACTGTATTAACAGACGTGAACTGTTGGCCCTTTTGTTAAAAGCTTAACGCTCTACCACTGAGCTAAATACCCTGTACTGGGTCAATTTGATTCGAACAAATATCTTGAGCTTCCAAATAGCTCCGCAGCTCTATCATTTAATGGTTATTACGTTAATACACTGGAGTCAGGTGTGAGTTTGTATAGTGGATTGTTCCACGTTAGCACAGTTTCAACGGCTGTAGAAATGTTCATTTTTGTAATTGGTGGTATTATCTTACTGTCACGCCCTTTCCCTTATGGGAGTGGGACACTATCAAAACATGAGCGAAATAGTACTATAAGCTAGTAGACGTTTGATTTTTAAGTGAGCTAAACCTACTACTGTACCAATTACTAATGATAGTAAAGAACAAATTAGTAAGAGGGGAGGCCACCGTGGCCTGAGGCTGGAGCGCTGGAGTGCCTGAGGTAAGGCTGATCTGAGGAGTCGAAACCGCCTGCCAACGGCTATAAGGCGTTCAACCCAGGGATCAACAACTATGCAGCTAGTTTCATGGTGTCATATAAGGAGGGATGAAACGACTCTGCGGTCATATCCGTTATTTGTCCTCTACTGCATCAGAGACCCGATTTAGAACGACCCGAGGGGGCTTCGGCTTCAGGAAGTGGAATTACTAATGATGGCATGGTCACGCGCTTCGGGCACTCCTCGGGCATGCTCCGGCCTCAGTTGTGCAACAAGTCTAGCAAGAAATCGCTCGCAACTTCCTGGCGCTCCCTTTCTCTTGCTCTCTTACTCTCCTTCTCGCTCATGCCTTGGACGCCTCTTCGCAGTCAAACAGTCTCCCACAATGGCCACCAACGCTCCCGCTCCCGTCAACCCTGAGCTCGTCGTAAGTACACCTATCGTGGTCTTCCCTCGGCCACCATGAGATCATGACGTATCGATCGCCATCGCGCTTGCCAGTTTTCTCCGACGACTGAGCGCTCGATCGCTTCGATATCGAGTCGCGCAAGCTCCACCTTGTGAAGCATGTCACTAAACGGTCATTTTCAATGACGTCACCACCAGATCCGCAAGCTCTCCGAGTCGACGACCATCTTCTCGTGCCCCTTCGCTCGAGGTGGCCTCGTTCCGTTCGGAGGTCGTTCAACCGCGATCAAGCTTCAAGATGGCAACGTCTGGCTCATCGCCTCGCATCCTCTCGATCCCGAGTAAGTCACAAGAAAAAAAAATCATTCATTCACTTGCCTGTAGCCACAAAACTCATTGCGATCCCCTCTTGCAGCACTTTGACGACCCTGAACAACCTTGGTCCGACCAAGTTCATCGTCAGCCCTGATAGGGAGCACAACATCTTCCTTCAGCAGTACATCAACGCCTACCCGGAAGCCCAAGTCTTTGTGCCCCTTGGAGTCAAGGAGAACTGGCAGAAGAAGGGGCAGACCTCCCTGATCAACCGTATCACGTTCACGTTCGGACAAGGCAAAGGCGATCCTTTCCCGGCCTTGACGAATGGAGAGATTCTCAGCGCCGACTTCGGCAAGGCTCACGGGAACGAGGATGTGAGTCGGTTCATGTCAATCAGTGAACTCGAACCGCATGCTGAGACTCGTTTTTTCTCCCGAGGAATGCAGATCGCATTCTTACATGTCCCCTCCAAGACTTTGATCCAGGCCGATCTCCTCTTCAACCTGCCTCCTGACGAGCAGGTGCGTGCAAGAACGACACAGGTTCTGACCACAATAGGCAGCTTACAGGTTCAAACAAACCACAGTACTCGAAATCGTCGAAGAAGTCGACCGCCTTCCTTGCTTCCAATTTACTCAGGCCCGGGAGTAAGTGCTTTTTCAGGACGGCTCAATTTTCCTACGTGTTTTTATTATTTATTTGATAGATGGGCGACAGATTGCATCTCTTCTCTCAAGATTGATGGCTGACTTTTCATTTGCATATCACCCCCGTAGCGACGGGTCACAAGGTGGGCACTCCCCACATCATCGTCCAACACCCATGTCTATTCGAGACGGCTGACCTCTCGTTTAACATCCGCAGCGATTGGCCTGGTATCTCATGGGCAAGGACAAGAAGGTGATGGCCCAGCAAGCCAAGGTCATTTCGGCCTGGGATTTTGACCGCATGATCCCTTGCCATGGGTAAGTCGTACTAGACCTCAGCGGACCACCTTTGACCGAACTTGTAAATTAGCTGACCGCCGGGGCATCGGATCCCACAGCAACGTCATGGAATCGGGAGCAAAGGCCGCGTGGAACTCGACCTACGATTGGTATATCAACGGAAAGAAGTAGAGGTCGTCCTGGACCATGCATGTCACTTCGTATGCACGGCTTTTGCATTAACCGGGTTGATCCCGTGGCCTGACTCGCACGGCGTCTTTCCTACCGCTTGAAGTCTGTATATTACGACTTCTAATATTTTTATACCAACTTCTGAAATGCATGCTGCTGCTAAGTGACCTTGATTTTTCTCGCGATGCGGTCTTGAACCTGTGGACGGCACGGTTTTTGTGTGGAGGATCAAAACAAGGAGAGGAGTCCGAGGCGAGTCTCGGTCATTTGATTGCAGATACAGGGGTCTTCAAGCGGTTTCAGTCTACAAGGATTACACCTGAGATTTGAATGGCTGTGTTGATGAGGGTGAGGTACCCGGGGTCGTAAGAATAGCTACATCGGTGACTCGCCAGCGTTGTGCGCCGTGTGCGTGATCAGCCAGCCGCCTCACGCCTGACAGGAACGGCGCTCCGCGCGCTCGGCGCCAAATGACGTTGTGCGGATGCCCATTTCGAGCAGGTGCGAGACAATTAGCGATCGCCCAATTCAGATCAAATACCAATGCGCTTCTCCTCGAAGGAGGCGGCTCTCACCCAAGGGTTCACTTTGCTCACCTCTCACTGCTCACCACCTACCCGGTATCTGCCTCGGATCCGACTTTCCTGGTCGCTTCTTGTCAAGCACTAGCAGGCATAGTTCATCAGGTCAGTCATGTGGATCAACATCGTCAGGACGCCTAGGTGGAGCCTACGACTCGAGATCGAAACTTACTCAGATCGGAGCCCGGCGGCGGCCAGACTAACCGTTATCCACTCGGCAGTCGCCTCCTCTTTTCCCGTGCCACCTTTTTCACATCACAGCCCACAGTCCTCTTGCCTCTGACAAAATGGTCCGGCTCAATTGCTGTGCTGGTTTTGGCATCTTGCTTGCGGTCGCGTGAGTGCTACACCCCATTTCAAAGGCTCCCGTCTCGTTCAAACATCAGCTAGGTAGGCTCTAGAGGCCCGCACGGTCGGAGCATCGCTCGCAAGCCAGGCTTGGCGGTCCAGGCATCTGGAATCGGATCGCTCGACGTTCAACTTTGTCCGCCGTAGAGCGTCCCATCGCATCTACCCCTCAGCATGACACGGCCAGAGCTATACTCAGAAGGTGAATGGGACTGACGGGTTGCCTCTGTTGCTCTGTGCGACCTCGATAGATCCGTCATCCTCTTGGTCTTCACGAACGTAAGTACCCTGGGGGCGGGCAAGCTTTTCGATCCGGCTCGCTCTCCTAATCGATCCGCACGGCTCTCGGAGCTCATGCCGGTCGCTTCCTTCCCCTTCCACAGGTCGCTCAATTGACCCCTTCAACCATTCTCCGACACTTGCGGATCGTCACCATCACCACCACCGGCCTCGCCGCCGCGCTTGGCAATGTCAACGATCTCTACGATACCGCATCGGGCTACATCGGCGGTCGCTCCGTCAACGGTAACCACGAGGGCTTGCGTCTGACGTACGAGTGGGGTATTTGGAGTAAGTTGAGAACGAGAATCGAGGCAACAGAAGCGGAGACCTTGTTTGATTCATTGGGACCTTTTCCCCCCTGAAACAGGCTACTGCACTACGGGAGGCTCGATCGGAGGCCCTCGCTCCTACTGCACCAAGCGTTCGTTCGGCTTCGAATTCCGTCCCGCCCTTGCTCTCCTCGGCGACGTTCCCACACAGTACGAAGACGCCTTGGATGCGGCATTACCCAACAACGTTTTCTCCGACGACAAGTACCTCGGTCGATTCACCAAGGCGGCGAACTACCTCGTTTTCATCGGCAGTATCCTCGCGGCCCTCGCCATGGTCAGTCTGAATTACTCTGCGTGATCATGCCTACCGTCCCAGGATGACAGAGCTGACATTCCTTATGTTTGGCACTTGATCAGCTCGTCGGCTTCGGTGCCCACCGCTTCGCCTTCTTTTTTGGCGCAGTCGTCTCCCTCTTAGCCTTCTTGATGCTTGCCGTCGGCGCGGTCATCTACACGGTGCTCATCTCGCGCGTCAAGGCGGCTGTCAACAACGTGACTGTCAGTGGTGTTGCTCTTGGTATCAAGGTCGCTTACGGCAATGCGCTCTGGCTTCTCTGGGGTGCCACCGCCGCGGCATTCCTCGCGATCATTCCTTGTCAGTCAACTTTTGTTGATTGGCTCGTATATCTGAACTAAGTGCTGATCCATGGATTGATTCGCATTCACCTAATAGACCTCATCGCTTGCTGTATGCCTTGAGGGGCCCAAGCTACCCCGGCCGGCCCTTTGAGCAAATTCTGACCGCACTCTGACCTCCCACAGGCACTGGTCGCAATGATTCGTCCGACGTCTACTAAAGTCGCCTCTACATCACCGGTCCACCTGGATCCTGACTGATGGTCCAATACTTTGCCAGCCCTTGTTTCGTTCTTAATACCGCCGGGCCGATCGGACTACCAGCGCTTTTCGTTCCTCGCCTTCCTCCGAGATATATTCCTCCTCCTTTTTATTTCGATACCTCTCAATTACTGTCGTACCGGCGGCCTACAAACGGCCCCTACTTATCTATAAGAATAATCTTAATAATCAAAAATCAAAGCCTGGCTGTGACGATTCGCTCTCGTGAGGGGCACCTATGGCAATGAGGTTCACTGCAGACTGGGCATGAAACGCCATCCGGCGCCGGGGGACGAGGTTGCCGGTTGAAGCGCTCCTCAGTTTTCCCCCGTCACTCGTGCGTGCAGGTTCACAGTGCTTTCCGCCGAATTTTTGAATCAACCGCCTCATCCCAGCGCAAACGGTTAACAAGCTCGACCAGATTTGACACCCAGTCACACCACCTTATAACTCTCGTCTTCTCTGGCTTCCTGTGCGACCAACCCCGTGACGCCATCCGGCACTCAGACCAGCCCAGCCGGCCACAAGCCTTAAGTCGTAGCACTTGAGCCACTCGGACATTTCATCACCTTGGCCACGTCACATCTGCACATCGTCACTCCCAACATGCTGGCCGCCTTCGCCTCCGGTACATCCGAGTTCATCCAGAAGCGTCGTCGTGGCTTGGCCTGGGTCGTCGGCTCGATCGGTGGGGCTTACCTCGTCGGCCAATGGGGGATGAAGAAGATGGGCGAGTTCGCAGAACGTCAGAGGAAGGAAGGCATCGATCAGGAAAAGTTGAGTTTGAACCTTCTTTATTCGTCGGGATGGGACTGCGTGAACTGCGCGTATTGAACCCTCCGGGATGACCGGAAAGCTGACGATTCCTTTCCCGCTCATGGGTCTCTCTGACGTCCAGTCTCTCCAAACGGTTCAATCTCAACCTCCAAGATTCACAATTTACCGTCCTTGCTTTACTACCGACCGTCGCACGACAGGTGCTGGATGAGTACGACGTCGACACGTGTTGGAAGGAGTTGAGGACGATCGCCGATCGAGCCAAGCAAGAGTCGGAACGGCGGCGGAGAGAGGAACAAGAAAGGGTCCAACGGGAGCGCGAGGCGAACAAGCCTGAAGGGACGTGGGCTGAGGTCGTCAAGGGAGGTGAGGGGGGGAAGGAAGTTACTGGGACTGCGGGGGAATCGGAGAATGCAGCGGGGCATGCGACCTCGGAGGAGCAGCACAAGGCGAACGGGTCATGGGCCGAAGTGGTCAAGGGAGCCGGCGACGAAGAAGCGGCAGCTGCGGATGGAACTCAAGCAAGGAGCGGAGCCGTAGAATCCGAACACAAGGCCCCAGAGACTTGGGCCGGAGTCGTCAAGGGAGACGGAGAAGCGGAGGCGTTGAATGCGACTGCGGGTGCGACTGGTGCGGTCTCCGAGGCTCCTACCGTTGGGCAAGCCGGAGAGATTGCTTCGAGCTCGGGAGAAGCAGACAAAGAGCCTCAGCAAGCCTCAGGGTCCTCAGAGACTATCGCACCCACCTCCGAGGCGCCACATGTAGACAGCACCATGGGCGAGTCCACGGCAGGGCTGAGTAAGAGCTGGGCACAGGTCGTGGTCAATGGGGAGGGGCATGCCGTTGAGAAGTATCAAGAAGTTCGTCACGTGACGCTTTAGCGTCAACTGCCTTATGCCTGACCTGACGGTGCGCTTGTGACTGCTTGAACAGAACTCGCGAACGACGTCCGAAGTTGTGGCTGAACCGGAAGCACAACCTGAACTTCCGCTGCGGACGAGAGCTGAGCTTTGGAACGACATCAAGCTACTTTGTGAGCCCGCATAGATTTGTGAAGACCAAATTCGATGGGGTGCTGACACCGTCGTTTACACCTGCAGCCTTCACTCGCACTATCACTTCGATCTACGTCCTCACTTTGATGACGCTGCAAACGCACGTCCAGCTTTCGCTGCTGGGGCGATCAGCTTACGTCGCCTCGGTCGTGTCGACACTCAGTGAACTCTCGTCCCTCGGCAAGGCCGAGGATGATATTGTCGTCGACTTCAACACCGATCGAGATTTGGAGATGGCTCTCTACGACGAGAAGGCGCAGGCTTCGGATCACGTCGGCGTCAGCAAAGACACCGAGCGCAAGTACCTGACCTTCAATTGGTGGTTGCTGCATGAAGGGTGGAGGTTGATTGGGAATCGAGTACAACGTGCTGTTGAGGAGGTCGTTGGACCCATGGGCCTCAAGTCGCCGATTGTGTACGGCGAGCTGTCAACGTTGCTGGGCCAAATCCGTAACCGGATAGAGAATGATGAGGACGGTACAACGTTCGAGTGAGCGGTTTGCCAGTGCCTCCTGGCCTTTGTCGTGCAGCATGACGCTAACTTCTCCTCTTTTCACTATCGCCAGTTTCTCCGCCGTCTTGTTCCCTAAATCGCTGGAGGACGAGATTAAGACCCTCACGGCCGGTGGAATTCCCACAATCTCAGCGACGATCAGCCCCGAGTTGCGCCGACTGCTGTCCGAAACACACGACTGTCTCGACTCGTCAGATGGTCAGCTCGTGCGACAACGACTGCTCGACGCGATGTTCACGCACCTTGTTCTCGGGTTGGAGGCACCTTTCCAGTCACCCGTGGCTTCGATAGGACAAGGTAGTCGGTTCGAAGACGTCACCGAGCGGAGCACGATCTTGGCCAAATTGCTCCCTGTACTCGCACAGCACAGCCATACTGTACTGAGTGGAATGTCGAATGAATATGTCGAGGTCAGTCCAAATTCTCCATTGGTGCTCAAGGCGTTTGACTGACCATCTGTGTTCCTTTCTCTGGTCGCACTACCTCTGCAGGCGATGGAAGACGTGCGGGAGCTCCGGGAATTCTCCGCCATCATTTATTCGTCGTTCGATCGGGAGAATGTTCGAGAGACATGCTGATGGAGTCAAGCGTGCGATGCAATGCAAAGCGTGGAAGCATTCGCAGCCGACCTGTTGGTCCGTGGCTTGCCGGTAATGACGTCCGGGCATGAGCGATGCCCCGATGAGTCGGTTTGAAAATAGATGGTTGAGGTCAAATGCGAGGAGAACGACCGAATTGACACCCCCCTGGACGGGGTAGCGCAGACCACACTTGTCACGCATCAGTCTTTGGCTCGCTCTCTATGAAACTTTACGCCACTCTCTCACTTCGAGCTACTTCTACTCCTTTGGTGCTGGCGGCGGAAAGCACAAGTGCCAACAAGTCTTGCAGACATCTCTGCAGGCCATCCGAAATTGCCCGTCAAACCAGCGAATTTGTAGTGCGGTGTGGGGGCGCCGAGTTGTTTCGCTTACTGGCACTTGAGATCGCACTCGAAGATGCACCACGCCGTTTTGACGTCGTCCAACGCGAATCTGCATTAGTGCCTTGAGGGTTGGATGGGCGCTGAGGATAACATGCGTCACAAGGGTGGACCTTTGACGACCACCTCTGCATCCGGGGCTTGCACTGGAGGTTGGGTGGTCACCAGCCTGGCGACGGTGGCCAAGGGAACGATGATTGAAACCTTCATCTTCAGGACAGCACCAGTGCGAGGTAGTTTCCATCAGACCACACGGCGCTTGGATTCTTAGCGGTATCTTCGGAATGCAAGGAATGTGGCGGTAGCTGGGTCTGTTACATGGATTTACAATGCAAAAGCTCGTTCCTCAAGGACCCTGGGAAATAGCATTGGCAGCCGCGTAGCAGTCCAAAGATATCCCCTTTTCGCGCTATAGCCAACTTCACTAAACCTTAAATCTCGGAAAAGGTCAAATCTACTAAGATTTCCATTCAGGAGTCCAAGGGTCGCCTTGTGTCTCTTTGATACCACCCAAGGGGGTTTTAGTGGGTATGGTCGATTCTGATGCAGGGTCGATGAGTCCTACACTATTGGCCTAGCCAGTGTGCTTCAAGCACTTCCTCCGACTTTTCCGAAGATTTTTAGGTACTAAGATAATTGTGCTGTTATTAAAATATATTAAATAAAAAAATAAAAAAAATATTGACTTTGTAACATCAATGTTGTGTGCTACTGGAGGGGTTAATGCTCCCAGCGTCACCCTTCTCGGAGCTTTCTTTTTCCGAGGAGTTTTCTTTGGAGGAGTCTCTACAGAAGGAAGGGTATGCCTACACTCGTTCAGGCATGGATCACACCTATTATTCTTCCTATGTGGACTCAGTTGACGGTGTGCTGGCGTCAGGCGTGCCTACCAGGGCAGGCCGGGTTCACGGTCCGTGAGGTCGAGCTGCAATCGAGTCTAACAATTCTTACTCACTGGCAGATCAGCATGCAGCACGATTAGCATCCCCACTCTTTGAAGCTGAAAGCAGGAGGCATAATTGTCAACAAGATTGAGCCTTGGCGAATCCTATGCTCACAAGGTGATCCCTTGGGCTGAGGCAACCTAGTAGCCGACCAAAGCGATTAGGAGGGCGAGCAATTTCATCTCCCTGTACGAGCTCGTGTACAAACGAGTTGGGAAACTTCGGGAGCAAGTGAGGGCAAGGAGTACAAGAGGTGTGAAAAGAGGGTTACGCGTGCTCCATGTCACTCATCGTCCGCTGCACGTCTCCACACGTCAGGACGCCCAGCAGCTAGGGCCTAGCTGATCAATTCGAGTCGATTGCCGCCGAGCGATGATAGGGTCTTCAGAGCCGCTTGACTGGCCCGGGAGGGCTGCTGCTTTCGTTCAGTAGAACAATTTTTTGCAGAAGGTGGCTATGAATAGGTAATGTGTGGCCTGAAGACCTTCGGATGAGTTGCTTAACCTCCCCAACTCGGATGGGCTGTCTGACTTCCTTTACCCTACTCGCCCGTAAAAAATGTACACCGAATAGCAATCAGCTCACCCTTTCCAACAACAGGCCCGGACAAGTACGAGGTCTTGACATGCGGAAATTGGAAGTGTCGGCTTTTAAAGTGTTGTGGACCGTTGGACAAGGAGTTGCAGGCTCTTGGGCACCGGGTGCTCGATCTAGAGTCCACAAATCCACCTTGCTTCGGATCAGACTTCGATAGCGATTTCTTTTGGCGTTAAATCGAGTTTTCAGCACAGATCTACGTTTTTATAGCCACATTACTTACGAATAAGACTCACCTCTAGGTTGTGCCCGCTTTTTGTCTGAGGGAGTACGGCAATACAGTTTCAGCAAAGACGGTGAAATTCCGTTAAATAAGGGGGCAAAACGAAACGCACTTCCTGCAGCTGAGTAGGTGGCGAAGAGCTCAGATGAATGGAAGGTCGAGGAGTGATGGATTTTACAGAGAAAATTTTGAAAGAGAAAATTCATGTACTGGTGTCAAGCATTGCACACCCTGAGTGCACTGTGCAATACTGACGTGGGTGTCAAGAACAACCGGACCGGGTGCACAACTTGTACTGGGTCGCACGTGCATTGTGATGAAGAATCTGAGCCTACAGGAGGTTCGAGTCATCATCAGCCTGGCCAATGTTTTGCGGAGAAACGATTCGCGTACTTGGTTTCGACGAAGCAGGATGAGTGGGACTAAGTGGATTGGGAGCGAAGCCGATGTGGATCGACGACGTTATCGCGAACCCGCAGTAAGCTGATCCTCGTACCGGGTACCGGGTTCGCAACCATCCGTCTCTGTAGAGGGAATGCGATATAGACCCGCGCGATTGCTAAAAATTGAAAAGCCATCGTTTAGCCGCGACAGCTTTGCATCGCGGAAAAGTCATGAAAAATCTTGCTGGCGCTGTAGAAAAATGCAGAAATGGTCGTGGGGACGTGGATACCACGGGCAAGTGCGGCAGACCAAACACTGCTTTGGAACATCCACGACAGCCGGCTCTCGGGGCCACAGCATAGTCAAAAATAGCCGTTCTAGGTACATGGGCCACGGATGATGGTATTTTTTATCTTTAGTGGTAGTCGATGCCGGGTCAGGAACCTCGAGTCCCCCGTGCGTTAGGGGCCGAAAACTTTTGCAGGGTCAGCCATGAGGTCCATGGAGCCATGCGAGGCCCCACATGCCACTTTTTCAGAGCCTTTTCAGTAAACTCCGCGATACTGCCAGATTCCCACGATGCTGGTTATTGGCGAGGCGTACCTATACCAGGGAATAAGTTCCGCGTGACCGGCGGGACGATAGGCACCCCTTCCAGCATTAGATGGCGTCAGCGGTTCCAAGCACTGCATGTTCGCGATAATCCAGGCCACTTTAGTTGAAAAGGTTCAGTTGAAGTCTTGTGGTATTGTACCTATGGTAGCAGAGAGGTTGATTTTCAATTCGAAGCCGGCTGATCCCCAGACCCGTCCTTTCGAGCCCTACACGTCGATGAGGAACAGCCGTACCAAAGCACTGCCATTTTTACGAGGTTGACAAGCCAGTAGGCATGAACGGATGTTTAGTCTTGGTCAAGCTCGGTGGACCACGACTTAACCGAAGTACTGCCTCTGCTACCGTTAAGTTGCCAGGCCGTCGGCCAGTTAGGCGCGGTTTTCGGTCTAGTGACGTGCGACGCGACTGCTTGCTCCTCTTCTCCACGTTGGAAACTTGTCGGCACCCGTTCGCCTTCGACCGCGTCGTCCTTGACCTTCTCGACTGGATCAGTTCGGACAAGACCGTGCTGGACCCGACCCCAAGTCGAGGACGTGTTGGGTGCCGCGAGTGTTGTCGGAGGGTGAACCAACTTCTTCACGTAGGCCCGACAACGTCAACCTCAACGACCACCCAACAACGGCGGGACGTGCGCTCGCGTCGACCACTTCGATTCCGAGGTACTCCAGCAACCGCACGACTACGACGACCACCGCAGGCTCATCCGGCTTCTCGCCCCCTCTGAGCGTACCGCCCACGGGACCAATGCCAGTGCCATCGTCGTCGCCGTTGCCATTCCCTTCGTCGGGCTCAGCACCAGGCATGACAACGCCCTCGCGACTGCCAAATGGCCCCGGATCGGCGTTGAGGCAGCGCGGCGAGTCGTCGCCCGTCACGTCGAGGCACGCCCCTGCGCCATCGACGTCGACCAACGCAAGCAGTAGCCATAGCCACAGCAACAATTCCCTCGGTGATGAGCACTTCCCTTCCAAGCCGCTCGTGCGCAGAGGCAGCTCCACCACGGCCGAGGCGCTGGGACTGGGTCTGGGATCGTCGGCCACCTCGTCAACGTCGACGTCACGAAGAGCCGAGCGGCCTTTCGATTCGACGAACACCGCCGATCAGTGGACGTCAGCGAGGGGGCAACGAGATAGAGCCTACAGCAATGGGAAGGGTCCTGCTACAGAAGGTACGACCCGCGACGCGACGGCTTCTCCGCCCGTTCTGACCACGTGACGAGAGCTAACGTTCCGGTCTCCTGCCGACTCCGCCATCTTTCATCTACAGTTCCACCAGCGCGGCGCCAGCATTATGTCGAATCAATCGATAATCGTGACGAAAACCTCATCAACGGTCCCATCGCGTCGACCTCAGCTCCCTCAAATGCTACCGCCGTGGCCTCATCATCGACGTCTCGCTCTCAGCATCTGAACGCATCTTCCGCCTCGTCGGCAGCTCCAAATTCTTCAAAGTCGGTCCTGACAATCGCACTGCAACGTGCACAATCGGCGGTGCTGCTAGATTCGGCAAACAACGTTCCCGCCGCCATCAGCGCCTACTCTTCCTCAGTCCGACTGCTCAAGGAGGTCATGGCTCGAGTCGAGGACGGCGCGCGACGCGACCGAGAAAAGCTGAACGAACGCGGAGGTGATCGTTATGCCGTGCGGCCCGGTGAGACCGAGGAGGATGCGCAAAAACGGATTGCGAGGATAGAGAGGAAGGAGAGGGCCAAGATGGACGAGGCTCGGAGGCTCAAGGTCATTGTAAGCATTCCGGACCCTGGCTGGCAGAATGGCTTTGACCAGAAGATTTGACGACCTGACTGGGATTTTCATATTGCGAAACACAGCACGACACGTACGAGGACCGCATTCGGATGCTGCACTCGATCAATTCGGAGCAAGGCGACGCGATGCCCAAGTCTCACCCTGAAGAGTCGGGTCCAGCCCCTCGACGACCTACGAGGGCCGAGCCGAGTGCTGCACCGTATATGACCGCGCCGCCGATGGTCTCTCGGCGGTCTCAAAACAGATCCATCAGCAGTCTCGAGACCGTGTCCATACCTCCAGCAACATTCGCATCGTCAATCCCGGTGGGCGCAGCATCGGACGATGCCTCTTCCAATCAACCCCTCTCCTCGCTTGACGAGACTGACACGACTCCCAAACTTGCTTCGGAGCCATTTCGAGGACCATCACCTGCGCCAGCTGGCTTTGACGGCACAACGGCGGGCCCACGACGACCCTCGCTCAGTCCGGAACGTCTGAGGAACCAAGCCACCACACGGTCCGCGGGCTCAGAAAACCTGGCCGTCAAGTCTCATCAGCGATTGCCATCCAACGCCTCGGATGGCAGTGACGATCGTGTGCCTGTCACAGCGAGAGAGACAACTTCCGGCTGGCCGACGCAGCCTGAGAATGAAGTTGCGCGGGAGCGTGAGTCGACTCTCATCCCTGCGAGCTATGTTGCACAAGGCACCGCCAGCAATTCGCCCGGCCAGGCCGCGGTCAATACGGGCGCATCACCGCAGCCATCGCAGCAATCTTTCCAGCCGTACGAACTTCGAAGAACAGCGTCAGATCAGGCGTCCCCAAGTGCGAGCCCAGACTTGTCGTCTTGGTCGAACGAGACGCGTGCTGCTCTGTCATCAGCCGCTGCGACCTCGCCGCTTGTCGACTCTACGAAGCGAATCGCAGGCGTCCGCACAAGCTCTTTGCTGGCGGCTGGTCGCTTACCATCCGGCGAAGATGTGCCCAGATTAATTGATGCGCGACCTCACCCCGTCCGGGCCACAACCACAGCCATTGGCGCGACAGGGACTGTCATGAACAACAGCGCCTCGGCGAAGCGACGAGAGAGCGCAACCCCGTTGGTCAATGATTTCACGACGACAGGCACAATCAGTCAACGCCGCCGCAGCTCGCAGGCTCCGAGCCCGGTGAATGGGACGGAGACCAGCGCGCCGAATGCTGCCAAAGCTTCAGGAGCGCACCTCGAAACGGTGCGCGACGAAGATTTGCAACGCGACGGCAAGAAGGCGCCTGGAGCCAGGGTTCGTCTCGACGTGGGCCCCTCGGCGAGCTCTCCGACCTTGCAACCCGCAAGCTCGGCAAGTGTGTCCTTCTTGAACGGCTTTGGTCCGACAACGGATTTCGATGGAGTGTATTTGAGCGCCAGCCTTGCGACGCGGTTTCGTACCCACTCACAGCCGGGTCAACGACCCTCGCTGTCCTCTTCCCAGCATCAACCGTCGGTTCCGTCTATTGTCACCGTCGGTGATCGCTCGGTCTCAAGCATCGGACCGCCACAGATGTCGCGCAAGAGCTCTGTACCGTCGCCCACTTCTTCAGCTGGACCCGGTCTCGGACACGCTCCGCCGAGTCTGGTCCGCACCAACTCGGTATCCTCTCTCGGAAGTCACTCGGAGCGAGAAGCCTCTCATCGCGGCGCGCCATCGCCTTTCTGGAACTACTTCGACACCTTCGCAAGCTCTCGCGAAGTGCTCAGCGCTGCGTCCACGGGTCGTCAAAGCATGGCTGCTGTAGGGGAATACGCTGCTTCGCCCCCACACGCCTCTTCCCTCGAACCTTCATCGCCAACGGTCCCGCTTGCCGCAGGCACAGCCAGCTCCGACGCTGGGGGTGCCGGGTCCTCGCCGCTTAGGAGACCGTTCTATCTGATGCGACAAATTTTGCAAACGATCGAGACGGATGGCGCGTACATCACGCCGACCCTGTATATCCCGCATCAGGTCTGGTCACAAGCCGGCGTCAAGCTCGTTGCTGTGGAGACCAAAGTGCGCATGCTTGACCTGCTGTTGACCGGTCTCGAAGCCGTCGACAAGCTCGGCAAGTCATGCTGGCGTACACAAGGAGGTCGAGCGACGCGCGAGGCGGCGACACTGTTCACCCAGGAGCTCGAGTCGTTTGAAAGTCTCACGGAGGGGATCCAGAGCACGCTGTCGAAGAAGCTCGGGTACGCTTCGACGGGCAAGAAAGTGGGGACAGTGAGTCGATTCTTGCTCGTCTCTCTTCGAAGTGCATATTTCATATACTTAATTTCTTATCTTGGGACGTGACAGAACTCTTTCAGTGCTTGGTCTTCGAAGCTGTCGAGGTCTCTCGACCGAGTGACGAACGGACGCAGTCTCGACCATCCTGCGACCTACGTCGACAGCATCGCTCGCGTGCTTCAGCAAGCGCAATGCCTCGACGTGTACATCGTAACGATGCACGAACGCTCCTTTCCCATCTCCGAGATGGACGAACGCGATCGAGCGCAAATGGCGCTGCGACTGAAGCGACTGAGCGAGTTCTTTGGCGGCATGATCTGTCGCTTCATTTTGCGGGACATTGGCATGCTGGTTGATAAATGTGAGCTCACGTACATTTTGACGGGACCAGTAGGGACTACTGACACTGACGATGTCGTCTGTTTGTTCCCTGCAGATGTCAAACGAGCTGGAATTTGGTTCAGCGAAAATAGCGATTGAGCGTGGTTCGGGGTCAGAAGTGTGTGAGTAGGAAGCCTGCGAGGACCATGTCTGTTTGCGTACGGCGGTGGGTACATTCCATGGGTATGACATTGTTGTAGCATGATTTTAGTTTTTAGCTGGTATGCCGATACTCCTATCTGGCTCTCGGTCATTTGGGGCGTGGTGATGGGGACGCGTTTCTAGCCTCCACTAGGGGCTGCTGTGCCGGCGCAAGATTGCCGATGCGGCGTCATGGACGCAGTGCCAGAGTCGGGGTCAGTATATTCGAAAGCAGGTATTCTTGCGAGGAGATGATGCCATGTGGCACACTATGTATGACATTCTACGAAGCGACATAAGCGGTGCTGCCCCTGTGATCACCACGCCGTCATACATCGCATGTTCCCACGTGGCCGAGCCTTGAAGCTGAAGGTGCCAACTGGCCCATTCGGTCACTCCGTTCCGTATCCCTTGGGAGCTCGGCCCATTGCCAGCCTTCGCAACAGGGGAGCGCCTTCTCTTGTCCTGCTCCGCGGTGCTCGCTTCCGTGCGCTCGTCCGTCATGCCCGACGCCGAGGTGCATCACAAGCAGTATCCCTTCTGGACGGGAGGTGAGACTGTCCCTCATATCTGAGATTTCACACATGTCGCTCTTTCTTTCCAGGTCCACTTGACCCGTGCTGATGACTCGCCTTGTGCTCCGGCTTGCCCGATTCGACCTACCTATCTTGGGTCCAGGTGCCGCGGCTTCATTCGCTGCAGTATGCACTCGTGAGTACCGCCAAACAAGTGGTGTGTGTCCTTGTTCCGGAGAATCACGTGCTCATCCCAGCGATTTCCTTATTGTTGCAGATCCACTGGACCTCGCCAAGGTGTAAGCACCACCGTTATCCATCCCTTCCGGGATCTCGCGCGGACAACTCGAACCTCGATCACACCCGACTCGGCATTGGAGCTAAACCGGCGTCGTTTCAACCAATCCTATACTACACTTCACACAGTCGCATGCAAACAAGCGAAAGCAAAGGCTTAGTCAACACGTTGAGGACCTCGATACAACACAATGGTACGAGCGACATATGCTTCGGCAAAGGGAGCTCCCCCCCCCCACACGCCTTTCCTCGCTCGGTGATCTCGCTGACGTGATGTCCTCTTGCTCGAACGCCCATCTCGACAGGATTGAAGCGAGGAGCCTACGCTGGGTTATCTGCCTCAATTCTACGACAGATGACGTACTCGCTCACTCGATTCGGCGTGTACGACGCATCAAAGGAGGCCATGACGACCCCGGCCGAACCGACTTTGCCGGCTTGGAAGTTGGCGATCGCTGCATCCGTCGCAGGTGGGCTAGGTGGAGTCGCCGGGAACCCGGCGGACATTGTTTTGGTCAGGATGACGAGTGATGCGACGAGACCGGCGGCGCAGAGGCTTGGGTACCGGAATTGGTCAGTTCGGGCCGACGAGCTTTCAGCGATTTTGGCACCAGGACCAATCATGACGCGGTGACTCAATTGCATCCTGGACAGCTTTGATGGCGTTGCAAGGATCATCAAGGAGGAAAGTTCATCTGCGTTGTTCCGAGGACTCGGCCCGAACGTCGCTAGGGCCGTGTTGATGAACGCGTCTCAACTCGCAACGTGAGTCTTTCCCGCGGTGCTCTTGTCCAGGCAAACATCGGCTCAAACCATCGCAATCCCGGCATTCTTACGCAGTTACGACGTATTCAAAGGGCTGATTATGAGGGCCAAGTTGATGGACGATGGCTTGGGTTTACATTTCACTTCGTCTTTCCTCGCTGTGAGTTTTACCCAATTCGACCGCACGGGCGGGCGCAATTTATTCATCTTTACCATCCTTTCTCTAGGGTACGGTCGCAACGACAATATGTGCGCCATTCGACGTGATCAAGTCGCGGATGATGAATGCTTCTGCGCATGAACCGGTCAGTCCGACCTCGTTGAAGTCGTTAGCGAGAGATCTCACCGTGAACAGCCTCTTTGTGATGTTCCCTTCGGCAGATCTCGACCATCATTTCGCGGTCGTTCAAGAACGAAGGCGTGCGGTGGATGTTCAAAGGCTGGACACCGGCATGGATCCGACTCAGTCCCAACACCATCATCATCTTGTAAGAACTCCTTTTATCTTCCAGTGCGATCACGCCACACGAGCTTAGATCGAGTTTCTTTCTGGATTTGCGCAGTATGACTTTGGAGCAACTAAAGCGACTCATCGACGCCGTTAGAGGGCCGTGATTTATAGAGTTTCTGCCTCGGCCTTGGTCTTGGTTTTCTTGTCCTGTGTGTACCTAGGATTGTGTTGAAATAGACACGAAGTGAAGACCTTTTCGAACATCACCTACCGTATTACGTGGGCATTCGGGTGGGGGCAGGGGGCGGGATAGGGGAGTTGTGATTCGTTGGCCGGGAGTCGGGGCCGTCGGGGGCGGGCTCCCGCGCGTGCACCACCTACTGTCAAATGAAATTCGACGCGATCGATCTCACGCGAAACTCTACGGCACCACCGCTCGGTCCAAAATGGGACCCAGGTGACTCGGGATCTCTCACTCGTTGTCAAATGACGTGTTCACAGAAGAAGGAGAAGAGAATAATGTTGCTTGAGATTCGAATCAACTACACTCGCTAGAAAGGAGAGTGCCAAGACAAAGGCGCCTTGGCCCGAACAGGAGGTTCAGAGCGCGCGGCGTTCGGGGGAGAGAAAATAGAGGGCCATGCGGGGGAGCGTTGCTGTAAAAGTACGAGGTAAGATAAAAGTGAAAAACAGGTGTCGAAAGGTTGCAAAAGATGCTTGTTGGAATACAAGGGTCGTCAAATACGTCGTAGACGTCGAGTGCGCGTGCGTATGTCGTGGGATGATCCCCAACCGGTGGAAGGGCCGCCGTCGACGTCGTCTTGTTTTTGAAGAGAGATCGCTTGACAGGGGAGGGGGAGGGGGAGGCTCAAACGCGTCGCAGTTCGTCGTTGGAGAGCCCAAGTTCGATGGTGACGGAGCCCATGTCGGCATATTTGGACCATTTGAACGAGTCGGCGCGTTTGCGAGCGAGGTTCTTGCCCATGCTCGAGGCTGAACCCGATGAGGCTCCCGCCGTCGCACTCGCCGACGAGGTGCTCAATCCGTTCACGGTCAGGGTCGCCGAGGCGCGTGCGGCGGTCGCAGCGGGCAGGTAGTAGTTGGCTTGGACCGAAGGAGTCGAAACATCGTCGTCGGACGAGTTGGACGAGTGCGAGAACAACTTGTGGCGTTGCGGTGGTGGCAATGTTGCAGCCGAGGTGGGGGCGCCGCTCGCGCCGCCTGCGCAGATCGCTTGTTGGGGCAACGCGACCGACGAATCATCGCTGCCATCGTCTTCGTCTTCGTCCTCGGAATCTGAGCTTCTGGCCGAGAACGAGTAGTTGGACGACAAAGGTGATGTTCGCTTCGAGGTCGAAGCTTTGGACAGGGATGAGCCGATGCGAGTCGCGAACGATGTTCGAGCCAACGAGCTCAACGACGACGACGAGGATGAAGACGTGCCCGACGAGCCCGAGCCCGAGCTCAGCGACGAGCTGGTGACATGCATCGAGTTGGCGTACGGCAGCTTGAGCGAGGAGGTCGAGGCGACGGGTGACATGGCAGGGTCCTCAATGAATGAATGGGTAGCGAAGATATGATATGGTGGAGGTGCGATCGGGGTGGTTGAAGGAGAAAGGCGACAGGAGCGGATGACGTTGAAGTCGAACAGGGACGTCCAGCGACTCTTGCGCCCTTGAGTGGGCCGCCCCCGTGGGGAAGGCGCGCATGCGCTTAGAGTGAAGTCAGGTGAGAGAGGCAAGAGCATCTACTGTTCTCTTCTGCACCTTTTCTGTTTCGCTCGAATGGGAGTGCTCGCTGCCTCTCTCGCGAATCTATTGCCCCGCCCGCCACGCCCTTGGACAAGGTGCAGATTTTTTTTTATTTTTTTAATAGATTTTAATAACAGCACAATTATCTTAGTACCTAAAAATCTTCGGAAAAGTCGGAGGAAATGCTTGAAGCACACTGGCTAGGCCAATAGTGTAAATCTCAGCGGGGAGGCACACGTGATGATGCTTCTTTTTTTTTCTGTCTTTGTGATTGATCATGAATCCATTGCTAACTCGCGGACTCTAGGGAATGACGTAGGGGGATCCGCGTTATTCCCTAGAGCCTCGTTCAGGGTGATGTACCATCACCCTCACCCCAAACCAACCAAACAACACCCCGTACTACCGGATCCCAGGAGCCGAGTCCTGGGAGACCGCTCACCAAAGCCACTGCTGATCGAGCCAGCGAAAGCAAGAAGCACCAGGACAAGCCAAGCGCCGCTCGACACACGCGCGCGCTTCGCAGCACCTCGGCCAAATCGAAACAGAGAGCTTTCCTAATCCTTCCTTTTTGGAACCCCCAGTCGTTGAACCTAAAAAAAACGACCCGTGACCTCTCAATTTAGTTCGCCCAGTCTTATGCGGCTGAAATAATGAATTGATACGACGACGCCTGCGTCAAGTGCCTTCGGCGCCAGAAGGATGCATCGATTGTAAGAAGTCGACTTGGATTCTGCGCAGTAAAAACGACCCATCGACGACGGGTTTACCACGTCACGTGCGCGAAAATCCCCTCATTGCTTGGCGCTCGGCCGCCAGCTGGAATACGGTCATAAATTTGCACTACTCTGTGGTGTACAAGCCCATGTGAGCACATCAAAAGATGTCACAGACGTAAAAACACGGGCACAAAACGGATGGGCATCGAAACTTCAGCAGCTTAAGTGTCGCCGGGCCGTACCCCAACGATTCCACTGCACGAGATCATCTCGGCCTGCACATCGCGCGGTTTCAGCACCATGAGCAGGAGGGGGCCACGGGACCCGGACCTCGGGTTCAAAAAAAGTACCTCGGCACTTATCATTGAACATCCTCCCTTCGAGCGGCTTTTAAAATTTCCTCTGTCGGGATGTGATGAGTCCTCAGCTCCGGAAGATGTCCAAAGGTCCGGCTACTTCGGCTTGGAACATGGTGGGCACATTGCAGGGCCAAGCGGATGTCTCATGGTGGCAGGCGGGCGCAAAGACTCGATCAATCCCTCGCGAGGAGTCCGCCACCGGCTCGAAGCCACTAACCCATGTGATGAGATTTCGGGACGCGACCCAAGGCTTAGCGAGGTCCAGGTTGAACCGCATGGAAGTAAATTTTATGTTATGAGGGTTCCTTGCAATGTGGTGCATGTCTATTCTCTATGTCGTCAATTGTTTAACCTACTTCGTCCCCGACTGTTAGGAAGCCCCTCGGACTGAGGGCTCAGTCCTTCAAGACCATTGTCTTGCACCACCAATCGTGAATCCTCGTATCGGGAGTCAACTCGGGATGAAAGCTCGTCATGAGGATGTCACCCTGTCGTAGCATGGCAACGTCGGCGTCGGGTCCGAGTTCCGAGGCTTCACCGACCGCGATCGCCGCTTTGGACGGACTCGGGAGGACTGATCGAGGGACACGAGCGAGTACTTCTACTTGAGGAGACGAGGGATCGGGAGTAGGTATCAGGGAGTAGATCACGGGTGCTCGGATGAAGATGGCGTTGTAAGGTGTAGAAGACGATGCCAGCGAGCTGATCTCGAGCGGGTGAGTGAAGGATTCGGTCTATGAAGAGTCCGATTAGCAATGCAGTAAATCATCAGCTCTCGTGGATTCTTCTTTCCAATAACTATTGGTATCAATTAACTCACTTGTCGTCCGTACTGATTCCGTACTACCCGGCAATCGACGCCTTGCAACCCTTGGTACCCTTCTTTGGACCCTATGACCTCATGAGCCAGCAGAATCATACCAGCGCAGGTGCCATACACGCTCTTGCCTCTACCATACCTCGCATCATCTACAAATTGCCTCAGAGGTGCGAGCATCCCACTACGTTGAGCGACGAGCGACATGGTCGTACTCTCGCCGCCGGGGATGACGAGTGCGCGACATCGTTCCAACTCTGAAGGCGTACGAACGGCGATGACCGAGGCGCCTGGTGGTAGCGACAGTGAGCGCAGGATCTCGACGTGTTCGGCAAAGGATCCTTGAAATGCTCTATTTGGGTTTGAGCGGTTCGGGACATGTCGCTCAGTGACCCGATCTTGAGTGGCGCCGACAGGGTGATAACGGTTGCGATGGTGGTGGAGGTTATAGTACGGTGCCAGCAGACTTACAAGACTCCGATCGTCAACGGGTGAAACGGCTGGACCATATCGACGAGAAGCGTTCGAGGCAGAAGGCGGCAAAAGGGAAAGGATGAGTCAAGCCCGACCGTTACAGGGTGTCCGGGTCGGTTCGTGAGTCTGTTGTATTGGGTGAGAAGGGGGCAAGCCGATCCATGCCGCGCGGTGACATTAAAGGTTGACTCGGCCGGGGCAAGTAAGCCGTGGCAAGCCGTCGCCGCAGCCGGCCTTCGCTAAAATCCGGGTGTTCGACGGACTATCGCCGCTCGCGCCGTGGCTAGTGCAGCGCTTCGCGATCTTGAATACCTAGGCTACCTTGCTCTCTTTGGACTCCAATCCCTCATCCCCCAGCCCTTTGGTCACTTTGAAGGTTCTCGCCCTCCACCTCGACTTATTGCGGCCCTTCTTCTTCACACTTCTCTTTCTTCCATATCCCACCCACTATGTCTCCTCAAGCCCTCGACCCCACAAGGCCGAGCTTCACCTCTCCGTCACAAGCCAACGGTGCGAACGCCAACGGTGCCGGCTACCATGCCTCGCTCGGCAATGGCACTTTTGGCCTCAAAGTCAGGGACCCTGCTTGCCATGAATCGCCCGAGGACTTATTGTTGACTTTGCAGAGTTTTCTCGTCTCTAGTCCGGTCTCGCCCAAATGCTCAAGGGCGGTGTCATCAGCAAGTCCAGCTTTTCCCTCGCTTTGCCACCCGAATAACAAATGGACGCGTCTGTACTGGGGTCGGCTGACCACCCCGTATCTTTCTTGATTGCAGTGGATGTCGTCAACGCGGATGAAGCACGCATCGCCGAAGCTGCGGGGGCCTGTGCCGTAATGGTCCGTTGAAATCTGCTCATCGTCCGCTTCTCCTCTCGTCCGATCGCCGAATGACTAACCGCTCCGTCCCTCCCCATCTTCGCATCCGGCCCCGTCGCAGGCGTTGGAGCGTGTACCTTCCGACATTCGACGAGATGGTGGAGTCGCTCGCATGTCGGACCCCAAAATGATCAAAGAGATCATGGAAGCTGTTTCGATCCCTGTACGCTCTAAATTTCGGCAAGCTCTCCTTACGCATTTTCAACGTCACTTCCGAGGCTCACCGATGCGATGCGAAATCTCTTGATGGTCGGCAGGTCATGGCCAAGTCGCGAATCGGTCACATAGTCGAGGCCCAGATTTTGCAAGCTATTGGAGTCGACTATATTGATGAGTAAATTGTGTTTGCCCCGTGTGTCATCACCGTTGGCTCTTGCGCCTCCGAACACCCCACTGATTCGCGCCCCTGACCTCGTCTCTGCATCGGCCCTCGTTCAGGTCCGAGGTCTTGACCCCTGCTGATCCTTCCCTCCACGTTGACAAGCATGTGAGTCCCATCGATGTTCTCTACGATTTTTTGGCTCTTGAATGCTGATACATTGATCGTTAACCCATCGAAACAGGCATTCAAAGTGCCTTGTGAGTTTCAGACCTGCTGGAGTCGTGGGAGCCTCCTTACAAGCCGATTTCGTCACCATTGGGCCCATGTTGGACACTGGTCGATTAGTTCAAACGTTCGTGCAGCAGTCAGGACTTACCTGCTGTCATCTTTGTACAGTCGTCTGCGGATGCCAGGATCTCGGAGAAGCACTGCGACGTATCTCGGAGGGTGCTGCCATGATCCGAACAAAGGGTGAGTCGGCAGTATCTACACGATACCAAACGTCCATCGCTCACCATGACTCTCTCCCTCCTTTTGCAACCCCCAGGTGAAGCCGGAACGGGCAACGTTATCGAGGCAGTTCGCCACGCTCGAGAAGTCAACGCAGCGATCAAGCGCGCCACGACCGCGTCCGAGATCGAGCTGTACAGCATGGCCAAGGAGCTCTCAGCGCCGATCGAGTTGTTGCGCGAGGTGCGAGCAATCGGTCGTTTGCCCGTCGTCATGTTCTCCGCCGGTGGGATCGCCACCCCCGCTGATGCGGCGTTGATGATGCAACTTGGCTGTGATGGTGTCTTTGTGTATGTACCAACGAATATGATTGTTCCGAATGGACGAGAATGTGGCCTGACCCCTCGATCGACTATCATCATTTTGTCAGTGGTTCCGGAATCTTCAAGGCCGAAAACCCTGCTTTGCTTGCCAGGGCAATTGTCCAAGCGACATCGCATTACAACGACCCTCTCATCCTCGCCCAAGTTTCTGAAGGTCTCGGAGCCGGCATGAAGGGTGAGGGCAACTTGCGACGACCTGGGCAAGAGATGACGGCAGATCGTGGGTACTAAGTTGGAGGCCCGAGACATGTGTTTGTTTCGAAATGAAACAGAAAATTGTGTGACTCTGTAGACTCCTCTTGTCCACCATCCTTCTGACGATACGGACACGTCCAATTAGATAAACTCATTGTGAAAATCCATGTGTGTGTCTCGATCATCAAGACTTGTCGCGGTGAGATCAACCGGTGTTTGACCAAATCATTGCATTGCGCTGGCGACGACACAGATGCACAGCGAACTGTAGTTCAAGATATGTATTTCCAAGACGATCAGGTTGTTTGTGTGTGATAGAACTTGGCGATAAGTTACGGCGTGGGCGATTCCTCCTGCCTTCTCCTACAGCGACTTGGACGTCTTGACGCCCTCGTCCTTGGCCTTCTGATCCCCTCCGGCCGCACTGGGTCGATCATGCGGATCAGCGTTCAACCCAGCAGCTTCCCTAGCTCCGGGGGTTTTGGGGTGGGTCGCCTCTTGCATCCCCTTGACGGCCGGGGTTGCGGGTGTCCCCTTCGTACCGAGCGTGTAGCCCAACCCGAGTACGACAACGGCGCCGCCGATGTAGAAAGGGGTCTTGGAGTTGCCGCGTTGGAGGTTGATGGGTTCTTGGGTCGCGTAAGACCGGGTCTGGGAGTGACAAGTAGGAAAGTTAGTATCGAGTGTTTTGATTCGGGTGAATGACTGTGTTGTCGAGCTGCAGCGATTTCTGGCCGCGATGACGAAGGCTTAGGAGGAGTGAGAGCTCCCGATTGATCGGAGCGCGCACTCGGAGCGAGATTTGACTTGTGGGGGGGGGGAGGGAAGGCCCGATGGCGCTGAAGACTTACAGAAGGCCGGGTAAGACGCAAAGCGTGACGAGCGGCGAACATGGTGTGCAAGAAAGGTCTCTTTGGCTCAGGTGAGGGGTTGTTGAGGGTGGAAGTGAGGATGGTGAAGCGATCACGGAATGGGTTTACGTAGGAACGAGGCGGGACGAGGCAGGAACGAGGATGATGACGTCGTCCATCTCGATCTGGAGCCGCCAGCGTATGGTTGTTTCGTGATTACTTGCGTTCTCATTGGCTCAAGCGGGTAGGCAGTTTATCGCTGATCGCCTTCAAAATTCAAGTCATAATCGGATATCTGAGATAGGTAGGAGAGATAGGTAGGAAATCTGTGCGCCTTGTGCAACTCTAGAGACAAGGAGAGGCTCCGATTAGCTCGCGATCGGTTGAATGGTCACGTGACCAGAGTAACCATACGCTGGCCTCCAGGCTTCGATCGTGCCTACCTCGGCTGATTTCGCCGTCGACAGATCGAAACGGGCAATCCACTGTCGTGGCATTCTCAGCGGCCATATTTCGAATGGGTGATGTATAGTGAAAAGGGAGTTGTGACCGCTTCTCATCCTTGGTGATTCTCTTGTCTGTGTTCAAACTTCGAAATGAGAATCGCTCAAGACTTGCGTCGCGTGTCGGCACTGTCCTGTTACTCATTACAACATCTGACTCTGGCCACGACCCATCCCTGTTTCCGTACAACACTGCCATATCCGGTTCGTTCCAATGCCTCTAGTTGCAAATCTCGTTGCAAAACGAGCTGCTCAGGTCGACGTATCCATGTCGCCGATGTCTGTGCTCGTAGCTTGCGGTGTCGGGATGACGTCCCTGAGAGCTTTGACTTGGTCTCTGTTGATTCCCAGGGTCGAGATGACGTGAAGATGTGACCAAAGTCCCTAGTCAGCTGGTGCTATCCCGAAGAGAAGCGAGCGGTTGCTCACCTCTTGTGATCGAGCTTCTGTTGCAGCTCTTTGATGATCCAGGCTTGGTCTTGGAGACTTAGGTCGCCCATCTCGAGGTAGTGGGCTTGGGTCTTGAGTGTTGCGAGGGCGTTGCGGAGTTGAGTTGCCTGAGGAGAAGGGGCCACAGACGTGGGGGAAAGAGCAGCAGAGGACGACGTGAGTTCATTTGCGTCCAGTACGGACAGCGATGTAGACTGCTTACCTGTCGACCTAGATCGGATTTAGCTGCATTCAAAGCGGCTTCCGTGCTCGCTGCGGTGGAGGTTGGATCGGTCGGTGCTGTTGCTGGGGCTGAATGGAGCAAGGCGGCTGAATGGGAGAGCGCGATGATGGAGGGGAGTAGAGAATGGGCCAGATCAGTGTCGAATGACGTGGGCTCCGTGCTACTTGTCGTGTTCGAGGGCATGGCGCGGGAGCGGATCGGAACAGCTGGCCTAGATGAGCGGGATGAGCGAGAGCGCGAGAGTGGCCGAGTCGACGCTGACAGCTGACATGCTGACAGGGGCGCCTGCGAACTGCGGAGCTTGAGCCCTGCTTGAGCTTGGACACCTGTTTGCGAGTCGACTTCGCGGCGCTTTCACCTCTTTCCTCTCTCCCCCATTCTTCGCGAAGGTGCACGTTGCCCTCCGGAACCCGCTCTAGCCCACCATGACGCAGATCCCACCCCGTCATGTGCCTTACAACCAAAAGGGACGAGCGGCTTCGATCGCGCGTGCGAAGGCGACCGCCTCGGGCCAGCGAGCGAGACGACATGAACACGCCCAGGATGCGATCGACGACAGCAATGCACCCATCATCGATCCGGTCGAACAGAAGAAGAGGAAAGAGCAGCAACGACAAGTGGTGCGTTTCCCCCTCGCATGCCGGTGTTTCATTCTCGAGCTCCTTCGCAGCGAATCCGAGTTCAGCGAGCAGCTGCTGCAAGGGATCGCCTACTGCGTGTAGCGCCCCTAATAGTTTCTTCTTCGAATTTGACTATGCTTTAATCGTGATTATTGCGACTCAATGTATAAATGCTGACATGGCTTTCCCCCCACTGGTCTTCCCTCCTGGTCCTCCTCCTCGGACTTGCTCTCCACTCTAGGCAGAAGAGACGATCGAACCGCCGAGTCACATGTCGTCCAAGAAGAGGAAGCGGTTCGAAGCCTATGTCACTCGCAAATTGAAGAAGGAACAACGAGCAGAACTGATTTCTTCCATTGCGTAAGCTCTACATCCGAGATATACATGACTTCGGTGGTTCCGAGCCATTAGATCTGACGATTTCAACCTTGCTCCGTTCCTCAGCAAAACCCAAACGCAAAATCTGGCATTGCAGAGTTCATCCAGTCTAGGCTCCAAACAGTTCAGGACCCAGGCCGATCGATTGAACCATGCCAATCATCTCGAAGAATCGAGACGAGGCAGAGCCAAAGCCATCATCGAACGAGTCAAGGGCAAAGCCGGTGCGCGCAACTTGTCGGATGAGGATGTCGATATCGACGATGATGACGATCAAGACGATGCTTCGGATGATGGGGATGATGTCGAGATGGAAGAGGCGTCGATTCGGAGGGATTTGATCCCTACCGCGCCGGAACCGGAACCGACTTTCTCTCGAGCGACCGCGACGACATTGCACGATCGCCAACCACCGCTAGTGAACGTTTCAGGAACACTCGAGATTATCGACGTCCCAAGAGCTTCTACCTCTTCGCTACCCACTGCCTCACCAGCTACGGTAGGCTCAGGTCTGGTTGCAGGCGCTCAAGTCACCGTCGTCAAGAGGGCCAAGAAGGAGAAGGGGCGCCTGAGGGCTTTGGTTGAGCATACAAAGTACGGCAAAGGGATGGGGAAGGCTGTCGATCAAGACGAAGAGAGTGATTTCGACTCGAGTGAGGAGAGTGGGGATGAGGAGGATGAGGAGGCCAGCGACGCCGAGAGTTGGTACGGCATCGACGAGGACCAGAACGAGCAAGGTGCCTCCAAGGACAGTAGAGCCGAGCATGAAGGCGAACAAGAGAAGACGTTTGAACAATGGGCGGAAGTTGATGATGCAGGTCGAGCAGCGGACGAAGATGCGACGTCGAATACTCGAGCAACTCATCAAAAGGGGTCATTCACGGCTTGGGCCGAGAAGCAAATTCTATCCGCATCGGGGCAACTCGATGCCGTCGAATCGTCGGTCGAACCGACTGCGACCAACGGCGTATACGCTCCTTTGCTTCCCGCTGGATCTGGCGTCAAGGCTTCGACTCTACCTGAGGGCATCACTGGACCTCTAGGAGCTCCCTTACCGAAGAACGACTTGCCGTCCATGCCGCCGCAACGCACGACCCACGTCCCGATCACGCGAACGGAGGACATGGACAAGCAACGAGCCGAGCTGCCGATCGTCAAGGAGGAGGATCGCATCATGGATGCAATCAGAGGCCATCCTGTCGTCGTCATTTGTGGTGAGACGGGTAGCGGAAAGACGACGCAGATCGGACAGTTCTTGTGGGAAGCGGGCTTTGGTGACAAATCGAGTGGTGAGCTGAGTCTTTCATGCGCGAGGTCAAGATGTTCTGTATAAAAGCCCACATCTTTGGTTTCGTAAATGCGCAGACAACCCCGGAATGGTGGCGATCACTCAACCTCGACGAGTCGCAGCCTTGTCCACCTCGGCGCGTGTCCGGGCCGAGCTGTGTCTGCCCTCCAACTCGACCCAAGTCGCCCATCGCATCCGCTACTCTTCGACATCGGGTGTCGACACCAAGTTGGTTTTCATGACCGATGGTGTGCTTCTGCGAGAACTGGCTGCCGACTTCCTGTTGAGCAAGTACTCGGTCGTGGTGATTGATGAAGCGCACGAACGAGGTGTGAACACGGATGTCTTGATTGGTGTGTTGAGTCGGGTGGCGAGGTTGAGGGAGAAGATGTGGCGTGAAGGCAAGGACGACGTCAAGGTGAGTACCTTGGATAACTTATCGAAAGATTTGCACCTTTGAACTGACAGGGATCCTCATCTACAGCCTATACGACTGATCATCATGTCTGCGACCCTACGAGTGTCTGACTTTGCCGAAAACTCGACCCTCTTCCCGACCCCGCCACCAGTCCTGCACGTCAACGCACGCCAACATCCCGTCACTATCCACTTCGCCCGCAAAACGCACCACGACTACCTCGAACAAGCGTACAAGAAGGTCGCTCGCATTCACGCTCGCTTACCGCCCGGCGGCGTATTGGTGTTTTGTACGGGGCAGAACGAGATCGTCAGTCTGTGCAAGAAGCTCGAGGCCAAGTTCGGCAAGGCCGCGATCGAGACGAGGAAACGAAAAGCCGAGGAAGCCAAGGCGAGGAACCAAAAACGATTGAACGCCAAGGAGGAGAGAAAATCTGAACGCGAGGCTAGGGAGGAACGACACCAGGACGAGCAGGATTTCGAGGGTGGTCGAGTCGAGATGGGGGACGATGTCGAGGTTGAAGAGTTGGAACTTGGAGAAGACGATATGGATTTGGCGGCTGATGTCGACGATGGAGTATATGATGAGGACCCAGAGGGACTCGAATCGGATGAAGAGGAGGAAAAGATTGGTGGGCTGGATCTGGAGGATGACACCGATGGTCAGTCGCCGGATTTGAGGTCTACCCGCCGAATTGGCTCCGTGCTAACTCGCCCAGCCGCATTACAGAACCGATGCACATTCTCCCGTTGTATTCACTCCTGACGACGGAGAAGCAAATGCGCGTATTCCAGCCTCCACCCGCAGGAACACGTCTCGTCGTCGTTGCCACGAACGTCGCCGAAACGGCCATCACCATCCCCAACGTCAAATACGTCGTCGATGCCGGTCGAGCCAAGGAACGCCAATTCGACCCCGCCAACGGCATTCAGTCGTTTGAGGTCACGTGGATCTCCAAAGCTTCTGCTCAGCAACGAGCCGGCCGAGCCGGTCGTACTGGACCTGGTCATTGTTATCGACTATATTCTTCGGCGGTGTTCGAGAACTTCTTCGAGGCGCACCCAAAACCCGAGATCTTGCGCATGCCGATCGAAGGGATCGTGTTGCAGATGAAGTCGATGAACATCGATTCGGTCGCCAACTTCCCCTTCCCGACACCACCTGATCGCGACGCTCTACGAAAGGCCGAAAAGACGTTGGTCAACCTCGGAGCATTGGAAGCCAAAGAAGGGGCCAAAGGCGCGAGCAGCAACAAAATTACCGAGCTCGGTCGATCGATGTCCCTCTTCCCCTTGTCCCCGAGGTTCTCCAAGATGATCGTCGCTGGCCGATCGAATGGGTGCTTTCCGTATGTCATCGCCATTGTCTGTGCTCTATCGGTCGGCGACCCTTTTATTCGTGAAGTCAACCTCGGTGACGATGAGGACGAAGTGCCTGATATCGAGGAACGCAAAGCGCTGAGCGCAGCGGAGATTCGACACATTCGTGATCCCGAACTGAGGAGGAAGGAAGAACTCAAGGTCGCTCGCAAAGCTTTTTTTGAGGGGCAAAAGGTGGGCTGACCTTTGCAACGTTCGACGAAAGAGACATGAACAGCTGACCAATTCCTCACTTAGATACATTCCGCCCTCGGCCAAGGAGCGAGCGACGTTTTCAAGATGCTCTCCGTCGTCGGCGCCTACGAATACGACGGTGCAAAAGCCTCCTTTTGCAACGCCAGCTTCGTCCGCGTCAAAGCCATGGAAGAGATCCACAAGCTCCGTACCCAAATCTACCGCATTGTCTCATCCTCTTACCCCGGACTCGACGCCGGCTTCGTCCCTCAACTACCTCCACCTTCCACGACGCAGTTGAAGGTCCTTCGACAACTGCTCACTTCGGCTTTCATCGACCAAGTCGCGATTCGAAAAGATTTGGCTGATAAGGCTTCAACCTTGTCCTATGCCAAAATTGTTTCGACTCGTGGGGTACCCTATCGGGCTTTCGGTATTGACGAGGACATTTTCATTCATCCTTCGAGCATATTGTTCCATCAAGCACCGCCCGAATTCGTGGTGTTCCAAGAAGTGATGAGAACTAGCAAGGTCTGGATGAAGAGTGAGTTTCTCGTTCGAGTAGGGCTTCGTGCGGTGGGACTGCTAAATCATCCTCTCGCTCGCAGCCGTGACCAAGATCAACCCAGCCTGGCTACCGACGCTTGGACGACCCATGTGCACCTTCTCCAAACCCGTCGAAACGACGGCCACGTCTTTGGCTACAAAATCGGATCCTACAGCGGACGGGACGACTCGCAAGACGATCGTGACCCCTCGCTTCGGTCCAGGAGTCGGGATCGAGTTGAAACCCATTCTCGTGGAGCAACGCTTGGTCAAAGGTCGTTGGGTCTTTATCTAGTCGTTCATCGGGTTTGCAAATCTATAAAAAACTGCATCGCGCAATGGAATCCTGGAAATCCATTCTTTGTGTCCATACTGCTCGTCATGATGAGAGAAAAATGTATCCTTCCTTCCCTGAACACACACAGCCTACTGCTGTGCAGCCTTGACTTGATCATCTCCAACCGCTCGACCCGTGTCAACGTCGATGGGGATCCCAATCCTTCCCGGTGCGGGTCGACCACCTTGCAAAGCCGTTGGATCAAAGACTCGTTCATTCTCATCGTCGCTCGGGATGTCAGGAATGTCTTCGTCCCTAGGTGCTTCAACCGCGGCTTCCTTCTCAGGTCCTGTCTCCTCTTCGGTCCCTTCTTGTTTTTCCTTCGTCTGCTCCACCTTCTTCGCTCCTCTAGGCGCAGGATTAGCACCAACCGGGGCTCCAGCGAGCCCGATCCTCCCCCTCGAAGCCATCTTGACGTTCCCAACCCTCGTCGCGGCCTTCTCCCTCTCCGGCGCAATCTTCGAAACCGTCGCACTAGAACCCCTCGGAAACTTGGTCGGGGTGCTCGAAGTCAATGACGGCGACGACGAAGGCGTCCTAGTAGTGCTCCCCGCCGGTGTATTTAATGACGACGTCGTCGTCGTCGTCGTCGTCGTTCCTTTCCTCGTCATCGGTGGTGATCGACTAGGTGTAGAAGGTGTAGTAGCACGACTGGACCTACTCCTCCTCCCATCGAAAGCCGACGATCGACTGGCCGTCGAAAGCGTGGGACTAGGTGCCCCACCCCTCGAAATGACCGAAGCACTCGAATTCGATCGAGGGTCAGCGCCCGTCGTCGTCGTCTTGGGCAAAGAAGCGTTCGTTCGTTTAGGTGACGTCTTGGGTGAGAGCGGTGGGGACTTGTCCGCTGGTGGGCGCGTTTTGGCGAGGGACGAAGCCGTAGGCGAAGTAATGGAGGCTCGAGCTTTGGGAACTAGGGGGACGGTGCGCGAGACCGTTCTACGGATGGGAGGAGAGGTCGATTTGGGTCGAGAACCCATCAAGGAAGCTCGAGGGCTCGAGGTCGACGGTGGAGTAGCCTTGTCCTTGGGAGATTCTTTGGTGGCTACGAAACCGCCACTAGCAGGTGAATCGGCAGCGTCTTTCGTTTTCTCAGTCTTGATGACCGGGAAAGCAAATTTCAGCTCCTGGGGCGAATCCTCCGAATCGCTCGGAGGTGGGGAAGCCTCTCCACGCACAGGGGGCACGCTCAGGCGCTGACTGTCGACTCGAGGCGAAGTAGGTTGACTCAGACCCTCGTGGGAGATCCTGGAAGAGGCCGAATCGACTGAAGGGGATTTGGAGTGATAACCACTGAACTTCGAGCCTCCGGCAACGAGCTCGGTCAAGCTTGTGGGGTGAAGGGGTGAAGAAGCGAGTAGACCATCGGCGGATCCGGGTACGGAATGTACGGGTGGGCCGTCGACATCGAGTGAGGATTGGGTGATGATGGGGGGTGGGACGCTCCTGATGGGTGTGGTAGGCGAACTGCCAGAGAAGAGAATGGTGGTTGATTCGAGGGGTTCTCGGGACGTCACTGGAGGTGGAATCTTGACTCTGGATGGCGACGAAAATGCTGCTTCCTGGGTCGGCATCGAAGCGAGCTTTGGCTCCATATCCGGCTTCGTTTCATCGGATTCCTTAGGTGGTTCGGGTAACGGCTTCGAAATGTCGACAGGCTTTTGCTCTTCGGTAGTGGGCTTCGTGACAACCGCAAGGGAAGACGCCACCCCGCTCGTCGCTGCGGGCGTAGTTGAGCTCGGATTGGACCAAATCCTCCTGGGCACTCCGCCCGAGCCAGATCGGTTCATCGGGGGCGCCGAGGACGAATCATGGGATGCACTGATAGCCTCAAAGCGCTTGATAAGCGATGACGCCGATGGTCTTGAAGACTCATCTGGGAGAGGCATGCTTGAGAACAGACTTGTGGCCCTGAGAATCTGAGACAGAGGGAAGAAGGCCCAGTTCGGTGTTGGGCAATCGGAAGGGAAAGCGTTAGTATCGTTCAGTGGTCCAGGACAGCGCGAAGCATGTGCGTGTCATTGTAAAGGTTGTTGGTCCGTTTCGTTGCCAAACACGCATCTTCAAGTTGCAGAACACATGTTCAGCCCAGACCTAGAGCGCGGCGAGGTGAAAGAAAGTCGCGACTCGTCGCGTCGCGTCACTTTGATCGTCAACGTCGTCACCGCCCGAGTCTCCGCCCGAGTCTCCGCCCGTGATGTAAGAGCTGCAGCAGCGTATACGTGTGGCTCCGCCGAGTAGTTAGGATCGAGTTCGCGCTCGCGTACATCGCAGACACGCGGAGTTCATGTCGTCTCAACCCAACAAGCTCAGAGCGACGTCGGTTGCGGAAGGTAGCGACGCTACGCCGTCAGTCGTCACGTGTTCGGCGAAGCCAGTCGCGGTGCATGATGTAGCGCATGCAATGTCCGAGACAAGCCGGAGTCGCAAGATGGGTTCTAGAATGACTAACCTTGATTTTACCGACGACGTTGAAGGACCACACGCCTCGACGATGTAGTGACTCGTACGAGCAACGACTCGGAACTCGAAGCGGAGGCGAGGGGAAGGAGAGGGGAGCCCTTGCTGGCTGCGAATCACGCGCGCGCGCCAGGATGAAATGCGTCATTAGCTTTCCAGCGCTTATAATGCGCAATTGAGGAGAGCGGTCAGTACGCCCCGCGGGCCCCCTCCACATCCCGATTGGGCAAATCGGCAGGCTGAGTGCTGAGAGTGCACAAGGTCGCGCGAGTCTCGGTTTGCTCCTGCCCTCTTCCCACACCCGCCCCACCACTCACCACCGCTGCACTCACCATACTCCCACCACGATGCGAGTGATTGTCGCCACACCTCTGTTGAGGTCGCTTGCTCGACCGACCCTCTCCGCCACGATCGCCAATGCCCGATTTGCTCGATCGAGCCCGTCATCGTCGTCGTCGTCATTGTTGACTGCCAGTTCGAACTCGACGCGCTTCCCCTGTCTCAGCCTTGCACGCCCTTTTTCCTCGTCGAGAGCGGTCGCAGAAGAAGCCGACGCAGGGGCAGCAGCCACTGAAGGAGGAGCAACCGAAGATGCCGCCGTCGTCGTCAAGAAGCCTCGAAAGGCCTCGACCAGCCAGCAGGACAAGGAGAAGCTCAAGGCGCAAAAGTTGAAGCAAAGGGAGAAGGAGAAGGCGCGCAAGGACAAGGAAAAGGCCGCCGAGAAGAAGAAGAAGGAGCAAGCCAGACTCAAGGCTGCGGAGAAGAAGAAGAAGGATCAACTCAAGCTCAAGGCCAAGGCCAAGGCGACTCGTACGTCAACCCCATGCGCTAGACCCAGAGGTCTCGGAGCCCGCGCCCGCCTGGGGGAAACGCCGATACTGACAT
This sequence comes from Microbotryum intermedium, assembly GCA_022702645.1. Lineage (NCBI taxonomy): Eukaryota > Fungi > Basidiomycota > Microbotryomycetes > Microbotryales > Microbotryaceae > Microbotryum > Microbotryum intermedium. The sequence continues at coordinate 1,232,320 of JAHWDX010000006.1, read as the reverse complement.
CACCGTGCATTCTCCCCCCACAGCCAAGCCGAGAATCACCAGTCGATTGAACCATCCCAAGCAACCCATGAACACCTGGTCCATCTTCTTGGCCCGTTACACCGCCGTGAGTCACGGTCCCGAGTCTCTCAACATGGGCGCCCGCCGCCTCCTGGAGCATCTGACCCAGCGGCTTCCCATGCCCATTCTCGCACTGACACGTCCTGAGCCCAACGCGTCAACTGAGCAGGAACGTAAAGCGTCCCACAACCCCGCCGATGGCAAGTTCCCCTCGGTCGTCGAGATCGCCCGCGACGCCGCACCTGCGTACCGCGACCTCTCGCCTTCAGAAAAGGCCGAACTCTTGCGCACCGCCGAGGAGCAGAAGGCCGCGTTCCCGCAGGTTTTGGCCGAGTGGACCGCGTCGTTGACGCCCGAGATGATCCGTGAGGAGAACGCGATCCGTGCGCGGCGCAAGAAGTTGGGCAAGTCGCGCAAGGGGCCGATGAGGCTCGAAGGGCAGCCCAAACGACCGGCTTCGGCTTACATCATGTCAGTCACATAGTCGTGCACGAACCACCCGAAAATGCTCGGTTCAGTTCACTAATGCGCCATGTCCCATTCGGTAGGTGGACGAGCAAGATTCGTAACGAGCAAGGCATCGCTGGCGAGGTGTTGAAGGGCGAGACCAACATCTTGGAGCAGAGCAAGTTGCTCGCAGCCGCGTGGAAGAGCTTGTCGACTGAGGAGCGATCGGTACGTTCTCTTCGATCGAGGTGAATTCCGTAGGCTCTGGCATTCGGTGCTGACCTCGCGCTGCTCTTTTCTCAAACAGGCCATGGAGGCGGAGCAAAAAGAGGCGCTTGCTGCGTACCAAGAAGCCAAGGCTGCGTTCCAGGCCAAGCTTCAACAAAGTACTTCGGCTTGATCATTTCATAGGTCGTCGATGGGACAAGGAGAGGGAGGTTAAGCATGTTACCACAGGAGCAGGGCACGAGGTGAGCTCAGTGGTGTTGAATGTTGACTTGACAAACGCTACGTTGTAGGTAAATCCCCGCGTAGCATGATTGTGTTTTGGGACGTTTTTGAATTTGAATGTGTAGTACGACAACCACCTTTCCGAGACGTGACCCGGAAATGGATCTACGAGAGTTGTTCGCTTCGCCCCAAGGTTTCAAGGATCCATCCTTTGGTATAGTTCCCCTCACCGCCGGACCCACTCGACAATAGTTTGAATCAACCTCTGCTTATCCCCCTGTTCCCTCCAAAAATGATCGGCCCCTTCGACTTGAACGCCTTCAGTAACCCGTTCCGAATCCACCTCCTGAATCTGCCTAAACCATTCCTCATACTTGACCACGCACGTGAACTGATCCCGAGTGCCCCAAATCGCCAATGTAGGTCTCTTATCGCGTTGGGTCGATTTGGTCAAGCTTTGTGTGTAATGCGAGGACTTGAAGAAGGTAAGGAAGGAAAGGACCGAACAAGGGTACGAGATGAGGATCGTGCGAGTGCGCAGAGTGAGACCTTGGCGAATCATTTTGAGAGGGGGACTTGAAGATGCTGCTAGGGATCCGTACGAGTATCCGATAAGGAGGAGATCAATGGGCGTTGATGAAGGGTGGTCTGGGGGAATTAGGGGTAGGAGGACGGCTTCGACGAGGTGTGAAAAATCCTCGGCTTCGGCAAGACCGCTGTCGAATGGTGCGATCGAAGTCTCAGCTGATGTACCCAATGGCTTCAACTCGATCCAATTGCCATAGCATACATACGTCCACGTAGCCGCCACAGTGTCACTGCTTCCCGCCCCCCTCGCATCATAACGACAGACCGTATACCGTTCCTTGACCAAAGCGTCCGTCACAGCCACCACGACACGATCGTCCTTGCTCCCTCCTAGACGACCCCAAGGGTGAGCGACGAGGGCCAAGCGTTGAGGTGGATCCGAGTTCGGGCGGGTGAGAGCATAGCTCAATGAGAAAGATGATGTGGGGCCGCTGTTCTCGGTGGAGCGGGGCAAGGTGACCAACGCTTGTTCGGTGTATGGGTACGTTCTAGGGGTGCTCATGGGAGCGAGATGGTCCAATTATTCCGTTTCAAGTCATAAGTCGCGATAGACAGCCTAGGTCGCTTGTTACAACGTCGATGGATGGAGAAAGTCAATCGGGGATCCAACGGGCATCGTCGCAAGTGCCCCGCGCGCGAGGTGATTGACGCTCTCGGGCTACGCTCTCGGGCTTTGAATAAGGAACGAAACGAGGTCGATCAACTTGAAGCGCTCTTGCTCTCCACTTTATCTCACATCCTTTCATCGCGTAGAAATCCGTAACGCAAGACATCGATTCCTTCCACCCTACCGCCTGCTGCACGTCACATTGGACACCACGCGTCTCAATAGACCCGCAGCACTTCTGAGGCACGACGTCGGAGGCCGAGTCTTAACCGGGTCCAGAGTGACAGATCAGTGCCATCGAGTCGATTGCGTGCTGAGGGCGGTGTAAGAACGCATAGTGAGCTATTCTTTCGCCGTACTTCTGCCGCAAGAGTGTGCACTGATAACCAAAAAATACAAGACACGCTGCACAGATGTCTCGCCTCGTGCAGCTCGTCGCGATCGGACTGGTGCTCTTCGGAGTTGCCAGTGTTTCAGTCACTGCCGCAGCTCCTCGACTCCTTGTCTTCTACTTGACACTGGATTATTACCACGAGTCGTGCGTACCTCTACTCGCATTCATCAAGACCCCGCTCGTTTTCTCAAAAAAGGATTGACCCCTGACTTTCTCGGCACGATCTTTCTCGATCCACGACCCTTTCACCGACACTCAGCATTCCGACGGCCATCTCAGCAATCACCAACTTGTCGGACTCGAATCCGACCGTATTCAGTCCTACCTTCTCCAAAGACCAATCCCTCTTCACCCAAGCCGGACTAGCCACCTACTCGGCCATCGCCTTCCTGAGCAACTCCGAGGGCCTGGGTACCAACGATCCAGAGGTCTTGGCCGATAGTGGCAAAGTGGCGTTCGTACAATGGTTGCAAGGAGGTGGGAATCTGTTGGCGTTTCATGCTGGAACAGCATGCCTTTTCAGGATGCCCGAGTTTGGAGTGGCGATCGGCAGCTGGTCAGTCTTGAGAGGTCACGCTCTGCTGAGATGCTGCGGTGCCAGCAAAGAATAGGTTCGCAACATTGTGATACTCATATGATTTTTCCTAACTTTCTGTCTTAGGTTCGACTATCATCCGGACATCAGTAACGCTGTCAGTCTATTCTCAGTCTCCACCCGGGCATAATCAGAGCTGACTTCCGAAGAACCTGCTGGTTTTCTCCCTGTCGCTAGACCTTCACAAAGCTCGTATCGCACCCAACGATCAGCATGCTTCCCAACCGACTCAACGTATGTATATCGTGGTCAATATCATCACGAAGTTGAGCCACTCTGACCTGATCTGTTGTCCACAGCTATACGAAGAAGTTTACTCTTTCATGTCCGATCCCCGATCCGTCAACTCGACCGTCCTCCTCACCGTGGACGCATCGACCTATTCCGACCCCAAAGCCGGCACACGACCTTACTACCAAGGCACACCCCACCCCATCGCATGGTACCGAGACACACCCGTCGATCTGGAGAACGGCACCGATGCGAATGGGGTCAAGACGATGAGGGGTCGTATGTGGATGACGAGCTTGGGGCATGAGAGCTCGACCTGGGAGAGGGACGACTTCCAAAGTCATATTTTGGAAGGGATCAGATGGTCGCTGGCGAATGTCGCGAGTTCGAATACGACGACGACTACAGCCTCGCCGACAGGGTCGAGCATGGCGGCTTCGGCTTCAGCGACCGCGGGGACAATAACTGGTGCGACCTCGACCTCGAAATCGGGGACAGGGAGCAGTACGGCTGCAAACTCTCCAGTACCTACCACGACTAGGGCGGCCTCGAGTGGTGTCTACACCATCATCGAGCCGGCTGGGAGCTTGATTGCGCCGACTTTGTTACTCGTCGGAGCTGCACTGCTAGGAATGACCGTCTGAAATCTTAGAAGTGTTTGTATCATAGTGATCCAATGCAGTCAACCCAGCAATCTCGAATTGATATCACGAGTGTGTGACCACTGACCACAAAATAGAAAGTCAAAGCGCCAAGCTTTCTCGTACCAAGTCTTGGGGCCTCGATTCCAAGAGCTCTCGCCCGGTCACATCAACGCGCACGCGCCGCTACGCGTTCATTTGCTCCATTTCACGCGTCGTCGAATTGCGATCACTCGGACCGTTTCTCAGGTTCCCGAGCTGTCTCCCTTCCTCTTTCCCTTTCCCAGGCTTCCTTTCTTTCTCTCTCATCCACCCTCATCTACGCCATCTCCTTTCACGAACCGGTTTCGTTGATCATCCCGCCCCCCACTCATAGCATCCCAAGCCCCCACTAAAGAGGTCAGTGCTCTTTCAGTCTCGACTGCGCACGCCAAGCCTGAGAGCGCGCGCGTGCCCTTCACAGGAGGTCCTGTCGCGAGCGCGAAGTTTCGAGTCGGAATCCGGCCTCGATCCATGCCTGACATCGTGTTCGGACGCGATACATTCGAGGGATACTGATCATGTCTCATCCTCGTCATTGCAATCGTACAGCCGTGCTCTTCCGCTTTTGGGCTGCCCCTTCCTCCCCATCACGCCTAGTCGAGCCGTGCTCAATTTTGGCAACCCCACCCTCCTTCCAAATCGCTCCTTCACGACAAATCCCACCATGCCTTCCCTCCATGCCCTCACAACCCTGACCCTCTCCCTCTCTCTCCTCCTCAACGCTCCCCTCATCTTCGGCTCCCCCTCTTCGTCCGATTTCATCGACCCGCGCATCATTAACCGCGATCTTGGAACCTACGGATCCACATCCTCGACCCGATCCAGATCGATACGCAAGACGGCCCGTCGCAACCTAGCTCACCGACTTTCGCGACGAGATACCCAAGGCCCAAAGAGATTGAACCGAGCTACGGAGGCGACGCTCAAGTGCTTGACGGCTTATTCTTTCGCTTTGTGCGATGGGGATAGGTGTACGGATATGGGCGCTGTTGCTGGTTAGTTTTGAGAATCTCCGCGTTGGATGCGCCGTACCTGGTTACTGATTCGATTATTCTAACTTTCAGCTGGTACCAAGTGCGTCGACAATGCCATCACATGGGACGATGCCACGGGAGCTGCGACGACGGCTGCTGCTGAGGCTACGACCTCCTCCGAGCCGACCCCGACTGTCACCCCTGTCAACCTTGCCGTCAAGAAGACGACGGCGGCAGCGGCTGCTACTTCGACGGCGGGATCGTCGTCGGACGATGAGGACGACGGTGATGATGAGGATTGCGATCCCGATGATTCCGAGGACGATGACGAGACCAGTACGACGGGTGCTGCGACCCAAGCCGCGACGACCGCCGCCGCATCGGCGACCCAAGTCAAGGCCGTCAATTTGAACGCCGTGACGGGGAGCTACATCACCGGTGGCAAAGGTACCTTCTTCTACCAGTACGGGGCGTACGGGGCGTGTGGAAAGATTCATGCCGATTCGGATCCTATCGTCGCGCTTGCTTTGGCGAGGTATGGCACCGGGTCCAACAATGCGCCCGATTGTGGGAGGAAGGTCCAGGTCGTCAACGCCGCGAATGGCAAGAGCGTCATTGCTACGGTTGCCGATGTGAGCCAAGACTGATTGGTCGATGGTCGTCATGCGTTTCATGAGTTGCGTCGCTGACATGTCTTTGCTTGCTACAGGCTTGCCCCGGTTGCGCCAACTATAACAGTCTCGACCTGAGCACGGGCGCCTTCGACCAAATCGCCGAGCAAGCCACTGGTGTCATCGAGTGAGTCAAGGATGATCTCCTCAAAGTTCGAGCATCGAGAAATCGCACTCACGCCCTTCTGCCCTTTTCATCCATTTAGCATCAAATGGAAGTACCTTGATTGATCGTGAGCGCTCGGGTGTTCCTTCGCCTATTGGACGACGACTCAAGGGATCTGAAAGGTTTTGAAAGGCGCTGTGCGCCGCTCCCTCTTCTTTCGTTGAATTTTATATCGCCACTGTTCCTGTTTCTACATTTCTCCAATTTTTAACGATCCTCGTCACGACCGCAGTTTCATTTAGTTCTGTGTGCCATGCCCGCCAACATTGTAGCCCTTCCACTCGTTTCTGGTTCCCCCGTCCGTTCTCCTTTTTCCTGTTTTTTTGATGGGGACGTGACCCTTGATGGGTCCCGCAACTCCTTTTTTTTACATATATCACGAAACTCTTTATTTTTCATTACCGCGTAATGTCTCACGAAATGATCACGATTCGTTCTTCAATGCCTACTTGGAAGTGAAGTGTTGACTCGGCCGAGCTAGGTCGACTGCTGTGCTCACCGCGGAGAGTCAGGATCCATCCGCCGCTCCGTTTTTCGAAGGGCATCCGATCCACAAAAGATTGAGGAATACCCCACAAAGGATTTAGAAGTACAGTTTTGATTTCAAGGTTGAGACGAAAGCTCGTCGTCGTGCCTCGTCCATCGCCCAACCAACGCCCTGCCTCATTGCCCATCCTCCATGACCGAAGAAGAGACCACACGGTGCGGGTAAGGTGATCATGCCCCTCCAGCCTTTTTTCGTTGCAAATCCTTCAAATCCTTCTCCGTAGGTCTGTATGCGGACAAGCAACAGAAACAAAAGATCAGTTCCCCACTCCTGAGCCTACGCGGCTCTCATCCCTTCTTGGGGTCCGAAACTCACACAAACCCTTGAGCCAACATCCTCTGCAACCTCCGGATCTCGTCGACGCTCTCGGCGCCTTCGATCGCGGTCCTGACCCGATCCTTCTCTTCCTTGGTCAACAACCTCCCCGCGTTCTTACTACTCGGGACGGCCGAGGCCTCAACTCCCGGTTCGAACGTCTTGGCGGCCCCTGCGGCTGGGCCTGTGGCTCCGTTGGTGTTGACGAGGGAAGGCGCGGATGCGGCCGAGTTGGAGGCGGCGGCGTCGAGGAAACTCGATTGAAGTGCTGTCGGTTGGCGCGAGGGGGTTTGGAATAGGGAAGAAGCTCGAGTCCGGTCCTGCGTGTTGAAAAGAGTGAGTGAGTTGATGGGTTTCCCCTCCTTCTTGTGAGGGTCCCGACGATCGTCTTGAAACGCACCTGTTCTTTGATCCTCTCGAAATCAAGCGATCTCAAACCTTTGCACGAAAAGACGATCCACTCCTTGTAGTACTGCGCCTGTTCGAGCGGGTTCCCTTTCAGAACGAGCATCTCCAACTTTCGACACCTGCTGAGCACGCTGCCGACGCTGGCCAGAGCTTCGGTCGGTAAGCTCCCATTCCGAATGACGAGCGAGCGCAGGTTCGGGAGCGAGGTGGTGATGGAAGGGGAAAGGGTGCGGATGGGGTTGTTGGAGATGTGGACGTGCTGCAGTCGACGCAGGAGAGGGAAGTTGGACAGGGACGTGATGGAGTTGTCGGTCAGGTCGAGCGAGTCGATGCCGTCCTTGGTCACACCGAGGTTCTCGATCGCGGCAATGTTGCGGCCTGGTTGGTGATTCAATCACGTTGTGTGATGGAATGGTCGGGGTAGGTGGAGAGCACAGGGGAGTGTGGGAGGAGGGTCAGCCGCTCGTCCATTGAGCTTGAGCTGTTTGGATGTATCAACTGAAGCCAGAACTGACCTCGCAAGTCGAGCTCCCGATCCTTGAGCGGGTTGAGATAGGTCGGTGTCCGTTGTATCAGATCCGCATCGAGACTGGATACATGGCATGGAGCGCAAGCGAAGGAAGCAGGGTGCGACCACGGGGGTTGACACACGCGAGTGGGCGAGGTGGTGGAAGAGGTGATGGAGGTTGGTCAAGATCTGTCAGTGTTTGGGAGAGGTATACGATGGTACGGGCTGTAGTCACTCACCGCATCGTAGAAGGATCGCACTCGACGACGGGCTGGTTGACGCGAGAGAGCAGCCGGCCTGAGGCAGCTGAGAGACTCCACGACACCCAATTCGGATTAGATCCCGGTGGGTTACTAATGAGACAATTGTCGGTCCTCCGCGCGCTTTGACCGCCCGACGCCGGCTGTGCCTCGTGGGAGAGACACCTGCTGGTCAGTTCGCCCTCTCCCCTGCCGAACCCCTCCCTCCACACACCTCGCCGTGCGCACCACCTGTCTGAGCTCCCCGCAGCTGGACCACCGACCTGTCCCTCTCTAAAAGGACTACGCTCGACTTGCCAGCTGCTCGTCACTCGCCTGCCTCTGCCCCCCCCGTCCCCCCCCACGGCCGGCCCCACCCCTCCCCCGTGTGACCGCAGCTCCCACTCTGCTCTCACCTCAAAGCTCGGACTTGCCATGTCAGACGACTACCCCCTCCAAGGTCAGTCTGCACACACTCGATGGATCTCTGCCGACCATGGTGTCATGAGAGCTGATCCCCATCCACCTCGTATCGCTTTGACCCCTCACTCGGGGACGCTGTCTCTCATTACGCGCACACATCCGCTTCACTCACTCACTCACTCGCCCCACTGCGTCACCCTCCTCACCACCACCTCCACCTCCGTCACCACCAGCGGCAACAGCGGCTACCAATGTCGTCAAGAAGAAACTCGCAGGATACGTTGGATGTCAGTCCCTTGGCCACTACACTCGCGCACCTCTCCCCTCGTCCATCGCCCCCTCACCACCTCGCCTCTCGTCACCCACTCCCGTGCAGTCGACGATGCGCTGACACGACGCGCTCGCGCTTGGTCCCTTCCGACCCTCCCTGACCATCCCTGACCCTCCCTATCCCACCCAACCGTAATGCCCATGTCCTCCCTACAACACCCACAGTCGCCAACTTGCCGAATCAGGTACACCGCAAATCCGTACGAAAAGGTAATGTATCGCCCTCGCTGGTTACAGTCTCGCCCCTTTGTTCCTCCTGGCTGACACCTCGGACGTGCACTTGTGCATGCCCCATGGGTCAATCTTGGAATCAATCCGTGCAGGCTTCCACTTTACCACCATGGTCGTTGGTGAGTTGGCACCCTCGCACCCTCGAGCGCGCCTAGACCTCGGGCCAAAAGCTAGCAAACATGCCCCCAACTCCGAGCACTGACCCCCTTTCCCCGACCCAGGTGAATCCGGCTTGGGCAAATCGACCTTGATCAACACCTTGTTCGACACCTCGCTCTACGCCAAAAAGACCGTCCCCGCGCCCCATCACGAGCGACCAAAGACCGTTGCGATCGAGAGCATCACCGCGGGTAAGATCTCACCCATCATCATCGCTAGTAAGACCGGGCGGCTTTAGGAGGAGAGGAGAGAACTAACACCACATGCCCCGTTTTGATCCAGACATTGAGGAGAATGGCGTTCGATTGAGACTGACTGTCGTTGATACCCCCGGCTACGGTGATTTCATGAACAACGAGGACGGGTCAGTATAGCCGCACGAGGCGTTCCGAGGGCGTGTAGCAGGCTGACCGTCCTGAGCTGTTGTTCCAACTCCGCCAAACAGGTGGAAGCCCATTCTCGACAACATCGAGGCTCGCTTCGACGCCTACCTCGAACAGGAGAACCGCGTCAACCGCAACAAACTCGTCGACAACCGCATCCACGCCTGCCTCTACTTTATCGAGCCGACGGGGCATTCGCTCAAGCCCGTCGACGTCGAGTTCATGCGAAGACTGCACACCAAGGTCAACCTCATTCCCATCATCGCCAAAGCCGACACCATGACCGACGACGAGGTGATGCAGTTCAAGGCGCGCATCCTGTCCGACATTGCGCACCACCGAATCGAGATCTACCAAGCGCCGCAGTACGACGGCGAGGACGAGGAGACCATCGCCGAGAACGAGGAAATCGTTCGCAAGATCCCCTTCGCCGTCGTCGGGTCCGATTCCGTCGTCGCGACCCATGATGGCCGCAACGTGCGCGGGCGAGCCTACCCGTGGGGGACGATCGAGGTCGACAACGAGGACCACTGCGACTTCGTCAAGCTGCGCCAGATGCTCATCCGCACGCACATGGAGGAGCTCAAGGAGCACACCAACACGCACCTGTACGAAAAGTATCGGTCCGACAAGTTGCTTGGGATGGGTGTTACGCAGGACTCAACCGTCTTCAAGGAGGTCAAGTGAGTTTTTGGCTGTCATAGATCAGTTATTCTGGAGGCAGAATCTGATATTCTGACTTGGACATGGCCCACAGTCCCGCGGCCAAGATGGCCGAGGAACGTGCGTTGCACGAGTCGAAGCTGGCCAAGATGGAGGCCGAGATGAAGATGGTGTTCCAACAAAAAGTGAACGAGAAGGAAGCCAAGCTCAAGCAGTCCGAGGAGGAGCTGTACGCGCGCCACCGCGAGATGAAGGAGGCGCTCGAGAAGCAACGTCTCGAATTGGAGGAGAAGAAGCGACGGCTCGAGAGTGGGCGACCGCTTACGCCCGAGAAGGTGCGTTGACGGTTTCTGTGCGAGAGTGAGGAGAACGAAAGAGGTCTTGTGCTGATGTGCCATTCTGATAATTCGACAGACGAAGAAGAAGGGCTTTTTGCGGGCTTAGACGGAGTAGAACAGCATCCCCGCTCGGTTCGGGATCGACACGAAGCGCAGAGCTGACGCCGATGCTGTCTTCCTTCAACATCTACATACTGTTACGACGGTCTCTCTCTTCCTCTCAATTTTTGTTTTATGCCTCATCCCCCAAGTCCGTGCTCCTCGTCTTTCTTCCTCCATCTTTGATACCTTTTTTTTTTACGTGCTCCTACGCTCTTTCTCTCTTTCTTTGTTCCTTGTGTTTTTGTTTTCTTTCTCATTCAAACGAACCCGCCACTGCTTCCCAGCATTCATTTCGCCTACCTTTTCCTCGGTCCTTCATCCATTCCTTGGTCCCTATTCTTGGAAACGAACGAAAACTACATATCCGATGGCTTGCGAGAGAAAAGAAACGATCGAACGAGAGGTCCCTATTGCAAATTTGATTACACGAACGCAATAACATGAATGTGGTCGAGAGTGGTGTGAATGCGGTTGGTAAGCAAGAGAAATTGAAGGTGAAGGTGCAGAAATCCTTTTTGTGTCTATCTTGATGGGACGGGTTGTAATATGCCGCTGTTACCGGAACGAAGGCGCCGTCGAGAGGGGTCGTAAGATGCTTTCTCCGACGATCGCGGCGGCGACAGCAGCGGCGGCGGCTTGCATGGACGTCTCTTTATCCTCGGTGTCTTCTCCTTCTTGGTTCTCGTGAGTTTTTGTTATTGGTGGTGGTAGAGGTTCCGTTGTTGAAGTGGGATCCAAGGCTATCGCAGCGTCCATTGAACCGACCGTGTCGATCCCCATCGATTTCTGATCCGCCCCCTCCACCCGACCCTGTTCCCCTTCCCCGTCCACCACCATCATCCCCATCATACTCGGACCTTGCAAAACAGGTGCAAAAGGTCTGGGCAAAGTACCCCCCACCACCACCAACCCTTCTCCAAAAGCCTTCCACACCCTCTCCGCCTCTTCCCTAGCTACGAAAGCGCACACGACGGCGCCTTCCAAAACGCCTTTGACGGGACCCCTGACTTCTTTCGCGGCTTGGGCGCCAACGCGTTCGACGTCCCTCCATTGACCGGCGGCGAGTTTGACGTCGTTTGGGGAGAGTAAAGGGGGTTGCCATTCGGTGATGGCGAGGGAGTGGAGGAAAGTTGAGACCTGTGAGAAGGCGAGGGTCAGAGCGTTGTGGGACGAAGCGAGGGACGTCGTTTCGAGGGAGAGCGAGGAGGTAGGGACTACGGGAGGTAGAAGGTGAGTTCTTGAGTCAAGTTCTGTGGGGACCACTCCTTTAAACTCTGGTTCTCTCTCGCTCACCCCAATGATCCGGATCCATCGCTTCCTCGAACAACTTTAAAAGGGCATTCCACTTCAGCAGGTCAGCAATCTTACCCCACGCACAGCCAGTCCAGTCCTCAAGTCGCCGACGCCGAACCCACCATCGTCGCATTACTCAACGTCTCACCAAACACCTCACTCGCCCTCGTCAACGCCGCCCATTGGGTATGCAACAACCTCAATTCGTCAATCACGGGTTTCAAATCCTGGACGTGGTTGAAATCGGTCAGGCCGTGGGTTTCACGGATGCAGGTCGCGATGAAGTGTAAGATTTGACGCGAAGCGATGGCCATGGAGGAGAGGTATTGGGAGAGGTAGGTCGCGTTGGTGGTGAATCTGTTGGTTGAAGGACCCGGATATGATGTGCGATGAGGGCAAGAGGTAGAACAGGAAATGAGAGAATAGAGATAACGTACTGCTCGATGATGAGTTTCATTCGACCCCTGACGGCCCGTTGAGGCACCGTCCAACTTTCAAGCCGAGCCAAGAACGAACAGCATCAGCCAGTAGGCGACACACCTGAGCATATCTAGTTTGACACCTCACCTCCTACTGATCTTGGTCTGGATCGCCCTCAACGCCAAGGCCTGTTTCTGGAATTCGACGAGCACGTTCCCGAGGCGGAACTGCAGCTCGTCGCAGTTGATCTTTTGCAGCTCTTGCCTCGAAATCGATTGAGCGACCTGTGGGCGTTTGTACCAGGCGAGAATCGTGCTTCAGTGTATGTCTCGTATTAGTGATGGCAATGGCAGTGACCCGTGATGCAAGTGTGAGCCGATCATCGCGGTGGGTCCGAGGCGGACTCAACTAGTAGAGGTGGACGTAGAGGAGGCGAGCCCGAGTTCTGTTCAAAAGGAAGGATCGCAATGCGCACACCATCACGTCAGCCAGAGGAATGTCGCCAAGTCATACGTTTGAGTGCTGAGAGTCTGCTTGAAATGTGGTACATACGGGACTGGAGGGTCGTTGTAGCGGGGGCGCGGAAATCCACCCGGCCGGGGCGGTCGAACATCGGTAAGGTGGGATCGGGACGAAGCTCTGGGAGAGAGGTGATGCGATCAGAATTCATCAACCTAATTGACTTCGCTGCTCGTAGGATCAAATTAGGAAGCTTTAGCACGCCGCGCAAGAAACCCCGAACACGATCAAGCTGCGCGAAACTCAAGACCGCTCCTCGTGGATTGAGGAGTGCGAGCGCGGGTGTATTGGAAGCGTGTTGGCGCAAGCGAGCGGGGACATGACCAGCGCTAACCCTCTGACTGAAACACCGCGCCAGGCAGAATACAAGAAAGACGGAGGGGACTCACCCCATCAGCGTGGAGAATCAAACTAGCTTGACCGAGCGGTGAAGGGGCGCGTAGAGGTGGGGAATGGGGACGACGAGGCGACAACGAGTAAGGTGAGGAAGGGATCATTTTCGGGCGAAAGCGAGGACGGTCCCAAGAGAGGGCAGTGATGAGTGGCAGCGGTTGCAGTTGTGGAAAGAGTTCAGGGAATGAGGGTGTCACCAAAGGTCGTCGCCAAGCGCGTACTAACGCTCCCGGTACCGCATCACACTCACGCCTCGGGGGTGGTCGTGCGCGCCACCGGTCGATCTCTAGGTGGCCCCTGTTGACGCCTCGAGACAGGAGACAGTCTGTGTCTGTGTCCCAGTCAAACCAAAAACAGACCGAAACGTTTTTTGAGCATTAAAAAATGAGGAGAGTTGGATCGCAGTACATAGATTTGGTCTTGAAGGTGTGTTCATAAGACATCCTGTCTGATGAGTAGTGCCTTGAGAAGGCGATCGCTGGATGATGCGCCTCGCCGGTGGAACATCGCACCGTGTAAGGTTCGGCAGTACCACTTGATAGGTCCAAAACTCAACTCCGGACCAACTTGCCTGACCTCCCTCCCATTTACCTGCCTTTGACTAACCATCATTGTGCATCCCTTTGTCACCCCTCTTGTTTGTTGTCATTTGTTATAGCTTCTCACAAAGAGCCTCATTGTCTGTAAGGCCGTGTAGCTTTCAGAGGGTCGCGAGTACTGAGCCGATTGCCCCTCTTTACGGCCGATAAGTAGGGAGAGGTATTGTAGATTGGTCTTGGTCGTTTCAGGTGGATCCTTGATCTCGATTTTTGATAGTTGACTGGCTTGGGGACTGTCCTTATCGTCAAGCACCATGGCGAGTACTATCGAGGAACTCGCCATTACTTACGCTTCCGCTGAGTCATCTGGGCTCTTTCCACGCCCGTCTCGGGTTGCTAGTGTCAGTCAAGTAGTCTCGGCAAGTTGTTCGCGGATTCCTGGTGGGTCCCGACAATTTCCGGAAGCGTTTTCTGCATGCGATTGTGTTCTGTGTTGCATGTTGCGTTGCATGTAGGTACCCAAAGTGCTGCGTCAATCGAGTTGTACGTATACTTTGGGGAATATTCCGCTTTGCCCATTCAGTTCGCCCCTCATCCATTCGTCCGAGACTATGCGCAGAGCAGACATTTAATGTTCGCTCAGTATTTTCACAACATGACGTTATTCTGCAGGGCCATGGAATGGACTGACTGTGTTCGAGAATGGTGATTTTTTGCCCTTCCTTGAAGCCCAAATCCTCGGCCTCGCCCGCATCGAAATCGAACAGGGCCGTCGCTGTGCCAAGTCCTCGCGGCACCGGTGTCGCTCTGGGTGGTGGCTTCGGTGGTGCTGCTGCCCTGGATGGGGGTGCTGGTGCTGGCGTGGGTGCGCTTGAGGAGGATGTCGAATTGTGGTGCCCAGCCACGGCAGCAGCGGCAAGTGGGGCGGCCTGGCTGTTGAAGAGGACCTTGTATTGCGGTCGAGCGGCAAAGTACTCGTCGAGCAGGGAGAAGAAGGCGGCCTTGTCCGTGTCGCTGATGCCTACAAAGACGTCGGAGGATGTCACACCGTGCTGATGGGGTGAAGAACGCGGTGCGAGTGCCGAAGCGGAACTCGAGGCGCGCGATCGGTTCGGTGGTGTCGGAGGTGGGGAGCCTGAGCCGCCGCCACCCGAGCCCCCCGTCGCTAGACCTGCACCTGAGCCTGAGCCATGCGCGGATGAGGCTGGCTTGTGGCGTTGTTGGTCGATCTTGCTGAGGGCTGCGACCCGACCCTGTTCGGCTTTGGCCTTGGCTGTGGGATGGGGCGGTGAAGCGATTTACGTCAGTCGGCGGAGCGGGTCAGCGCCAGCGACGGGCCCAAGGGCATCGCGGAGATTTGATGAGCCCGACTTGGGAGATGTGGAGCCTGAGTGAGCGAGGTAGGCCATACCCTGAGATGCGAACGAGTTGCTGCAGGGAGTTCTCCCGCGGTCAATCAGCGAATCTCGAGCGTGTCATTCATCCGGAATGCTTACAACTTGTCCATGTGCGCGGGAAAGCGTATGCGAAAACGAGGACAACTCACAAGAAGCACTCCGAGTTGGCTCGACTCGATTCGACTCGACGGGCCGACGACGCGCGTCCGTTTTGCCTGTCTCGGCATTGACCTACCTCCCTCTCTCTCGCTCGCTCGCTTCTTCGTCAACCCCACATCCCCACATCCACACCCGCCCGTCATGGCCGCAATCCTCACTTCGCACTTGGTCAAACGATCGACCACCCACCCACCCCGACTTGCCTCGTGGGCTCTACCAGCCGTCGCTGCGATCGCCCCACTTGGCCTTCGTTGCGCGTCCTCTTCCTCGTCCTCGTCTTCCGCTTCCTCTTCAACCTCGCCTTCTGCAGATCCCCACCCTTACCTCTCCCAACTAGGCGGACGAGGGCCCAACCCGACCTATGGCTCCGCATCGACCGCAGGGCCACACCTAGGTCCGTTCCCCCTCCCTCACGACACCCGCGAAGCTCAGATGCGAGCCGCTAAAGCCAAATGGGCCGAGTTGGGCACGGGAGAAAAAATCGTCTTCGTATCCGTATGGACCGGATCGGGACTCGTCGTGCTTGTCGGCGGTGTGTTGGCCGTCGTCGTGCTTTGGTCGACGGGGAGCGAGTTGTGGTCCGAAGCGAGCCCGACCAGGATATTCGAGGATGCGACAGAGAGGGTCAAGCAGTCGCAAGAGGTGCGTCACAAGTGATCCACTTGCTTGTATGTATGACCAAACAATCCGATAATAATCAATCTCTTTGGCCCCCACACACGAAACCACCACCAGTTGCGGAGCGTCCTTATCGAACCCCTCTCCTTCCACGGCGCCAACTCGTCGAACCGACTCCGGCGCAACCGACGGATATCCCACCAACTCTCGACCGACCCCGCGACGGGCCAGGACCTCATGCGCATCCAGTTCTGGGTCCAGGCCCACGATCCGATAGCGGACCAAAAGGCCTGGTGGCCCTGGATCAAACGCTTCGTCTCGGTCGCGATATGGCAAGATTCGACCCAGCCCACGGCGTTCGTCACCCGGGATGAGAAGAGGGCCGAATTGGAGGAACAGAAGAAGTTGCTCGAGGAGAAGGAGAAGAAGCCGGTTGGGTGGGGGGAATGGGTCGTAGGGGGCATGTCGAGCGCTCTCAAAGGTTTGGTCCCGAGGACGTCGACAGCATCCAACAGCGGGAGAGATTCGAATGGGACGAGTGGGGCTGCCTTGTTCAAACGTGCGAGGAAACCCGACCTGGGCGAATGGAGTACGGCTGAGGTCGTGGCCGAGTTGAAGAAGGTAAGCTGTGTAGCAACTCGTACAGTTCGAGAATGAAGCTCATCCTTTGAGTGCACTTTGTCGCTTTCTCAGGACCCGACGACGGGCGCATTTGTCTACCAATCTCTCACAGCATTCGTTCCAGGTTCGTTACCGCCTGTTTCCATACCACTCCCATGGAGCTGACCAATCCTCGACTTTCTCAACGCGTTTGCAGACACCCGGCATCCGAACAAGTACCGCATCGACATCCCGACAGCCGTCGTGGGCGAACCGACAAGAGGGCTCGACCGACTGCGCTTCTGGAATCGGACCAAGACAGTAGCGGCGTGATTGCGGGCAAATTCTAGGCCACGACAAATCTTTCATCGATGCAACATCCTTGCGGCACTGCGAGGCCCAGCAGTTGGGACCGGTCGGGAACGGTCATGAGCATTGAGACAGCTCGTAGTGCAACTGCTGTGCGATGTATCAACATCTCTTACGACGCTCCTCGGCCTTGATGCTTACCACGACCTCCGCATCTGATTCAAAGACATGATTCGACCGAAGAGTTCCACCCCCCACGTCGAATGAGATTATCTGTCGTAAAGGCAAGGTTGTTCTTGTGCACCGAAATCACGATGCATCCATTGACGTACTAGCCGAAGGCTCCTGGATGGTCGGGAATACCTCGTGACACCTCATAATCAAATTGCCCTCCAATCGTGTGTGGGGAACGTCGATAAGGGATTGAAGTATCGGTGCACAAAGTGAAGCGGAGATCCATAATTGCGAGCGATGCATTGTTACGAAGGTGACGGAACATGATGCTTACGATCATGATTGAGATGCATGCTGCGCGGGCAGAGGAATGATGCGGCGCACGAGTGATTTTGGAAGCTTGTGTTGGTGTTGGGTACTCCTATCATGTATCAAAGTGAACAAGGCTTATCATAGGTTTCTGGGTACTCAATACACAAAGAATGCTTAGAAGCTCCCAAGGAGCACGCAAAGCTGTTCATTTGCAGGTTCAGCCGACTCGGGAGCGCGCCCGGCTCTGAGCCCATTAATCCTCGATCACGAATTAGGTGACCGACGAATTATCGCCCAACATCTCCGTACCTCAAAGGCGCTATCGGTCGCGAAACGACGATTCCCAACTCCTCCATCAACCCGACCTTTCTTGTTCAGATTTCTTCCTCGCTCGACGATTTGAATTTTCAGAGAACGAGATGCCTTCCCGGATCCAGCTCGTCATCTCGACGCTCGTCTGGGCCTCGACGTTGAATAACCCCCGCTTACTCAACCTCAACCTCCCCCTCGGCGGCCCCGGAGTCCTAGCCGCTCCCGCCAGAACTCCTACCACCGCTTCAGCCTCTACACCACAAGCCTCGGACGCTGCTCAAGCTCTTCAACTGGGCCAATGGTTGGAAGGTGTCGTTCCGACCACGCTTTTGGCGACAGGGGATGGGATGAAGTACGGGAACGTTTCGGTCCAGGTCGGCGACCCGACCTCCGACAGGGTCTTGCGATGGCAAGCTTCGGGGGTCTTGTCCCATGAAGGGTGTCCGGCGGGCGTAAACATTACAGTTAGTTGAGAGTAATCCCTGGGATTGTCTAATACCCTCTCAGTAGGATGTTAAACAAGTGCCTGAATCGTCGTTCCTTGACTAGGATTGCTATTTCTTACGTCTCGACGGAGCGGGCAATCTTCAAACCGCATCTGCCTCTTCAAGACGGAAAATAAGGTCCAACATCGGGGGCACCAACTTTGCGTCCGACGAGGACCCTAATGTGGACTTCGACGCGGAAGAAGAGTTCTTCGTCGGACTATCATTGAGGCAACCGAATCTCAGAGTCGCTTGCTCCGCTGTGGATGGGGGGTCCACACCGGAGGCTAGCCCAACGACAACATCTACTACGGAGGTAATCACCACTGCAGCGTCAGCGACTACGACCGCCCGTGTGTCGTCCATGGGACGGCAACGAATTGAGTAAGTTTGCAGCCCCGGTCGAGGTCGTAGACGTCCCGAAGAAAATACTGACAGCTACGATGCGATCAATACAGATTCCTCACATGGCCACGTAAGGCCCTGGTTTGAATAGATGAAATAATTGTGATCTAAAACTCATGACCGATCTGGGCATTTCACAGCGTACGATGCAGGGTCGAACATCTTGACCTCATGGCGCACATTCCAGTCGGCAACGACAAGGACATCGCCTCGCTTCTTTCATGCTTGGCAGTGAGTCTTTCCTGAACGGACGGGGCAGATGACGTTAGACCGCTGAATCGGGTCATTCAATTAGAATTCTCCGACGAGACGGATGTGGAGGCCCCGTCGTCACCCTCGACTACTCGAGTACGTCAGACCTTGTGCGAGTGATTTGAACAGAGCAAAATCGCTGACTGGTTTTGCCAACAGACGACGAAGCTCGGATTACCGATCTTGTCCGCAATTGCAACCCTTGTGTATCCGTACCGGTATCCGCCTTCTTCGGAAAAACTGTCCAACACAACCTCTTCGTCACCTTCGGGGAGCAAGGTCGACTCGCCTATTCTGCAGTCGACACGGCCACGAATACGGCCTTACTCGAGTACAGCGCCGAAGGGGACATGGGCGACCAGACTTCGCTCAAGTACGGCGCGTACCGCGTCTTGACTCAGGACATTGGCGTTTCCGAGAGTTGGGTCGGCGATTATTCGGCCATCGAGTTGCAGTGATGATGGGATTTTTTGTTTCGAAGGTTGGAACGCTTTGGACTGCGGCGACTGCGGCAACCTTGCATAGAGCAATTCGTGCCATGCTTGGGCATGCGCATTGAATTGATATACCATACAACTTCTTCCCACTCTTCGATGCGGTAGGAGGCTTGAGTATTCGTGATCGAAGCGAGCTCCCGCTCTTCGCCCCATCCTCATCACTCGACCCTTCCCGTTCAAGGTGGGCTTACTCAGTACCTATTCGGTATCAGAACTCTGAGGTCCCAGGCACGAGATACCTAAGTACGAGAGCCGACGATGGTAGAAAAGATAGTTTGAGAAAGGGAAGAAGGCAATGGAAGCGCGCGCGAGCTCAAGGTGCGAGCTCGGAGTAGCCGCCAATATCAACAACCAATAACTAATGATCATCGTGTAATTAAGTGGGATGAATCAGCGATGTACTCTCTGACATTACCAGCATCACGGGAAATGCTAGACCGTCGTCAATTGGTACACCACTGCCAAGGAAGACATGGGTGCTGTCGCCTCGCTCAAAGCTGACATTTATCGCGACGACTATAAAGGAATGGAGGAAGGTTCAGCATATATCGGCGTGTGTAGGACCTACAACTTTGCTCTTTTAAGGCGGCACATGCGCAGAGCTAGCTACCCGTTTCTGAAATCGAGACTGCCCACCTGAGCCCCCTAGCCCTTGGGTATCTCGGACCCCTATCACCAAGGTTCGGCCTACCTAAAGGTAACAGTACCTACCGTATATTTTACCTGGGTTGTGTTCCTGGTAAGTAGCTAGAAGAGTATGTGTGTCTCCGCGAGCAACCACGGCAAGTGCGCAGTAGGTAGGCGGATCGGAGTTGTGAGTCGTGAGTGACTCGTGAGACCGTTTGAGTATGACTCTAGAGTCGTCGCTCGTGTGGCCGGAGCTGGCCAATGTCCAGGCCCTCGCTCCGGCCGCACGGACGGGTCATCTCGGATCGGACGTCGGGCGCCGATCAGACTCGACGACTGGTTATCACCGATATCTGCTGGGCTGGCAGCCTAGGTTCCTAAAGGGTATCCGAATTTTCAAACGACTCCGTAGCCTACAAGAGAGGCGACCAGGTGCCTAGGACCTATCTACCGCTAGATCGAGGAAAAGCGCAGCAACAAGATTCGCTATGCAAGCCTGGCAGGGCCAAACGGGAGCCTCTGGAGTCAGGAGGGGGAGCTTCCTATAAAGGCATTATTTGTCCTGTCACCGTTTCAACGGGAGCACTTGGATTCTGCCGCCTTGTCGACCCACAATAGGTAGTCGGTACGAAGGGCATAATGAACGTTGAACAAATTTTTGTAGTGTGGTGACTACTGCCGTGCCTACAATAACAACGGGCAGATCTACAAATACTCTTTCCAAAGCCGTTGAAGATGCGCCGGCCTCCGCAATGCTTCTGGCCGGACGTTAGACCAGCCCTCAGCCCCTTAGCCCTGTCTGTACCTTAGCCGCCGCTTCGCGTGTGCGCGGCGGCGCGCGTGCGACTGAGCGAGGTGTCAGGTGTGGGGTCGGGCCCACGTTAATTGATGGAAGTCAGGTCCACAGCACACACGCGTTGGCCAGCCGGATGCTAGCTTTCCCCTTTTCATCTCCTTCTCATCTTCTGTCCTCCCAGTCCCCACGCATTAAAGTCACTCGTTCTTATATCCCAACATGACGCGATGGCTGTATGCCGTGTTGTGTGCCTTGGTACTACCGCTTAGTCTCGCCCAAGACGGTCCATCCCGAACGGTCTCCGAGGATTCCGAGCAAGCGTTCGAGGTGCATCAGAGGCGAGCCGCGATGAGCCAGCTCTCGACAGGGCAGTACATGCAGTCCGGCAGCATCAACACGAACCTACGCTGGCAAAGCTCTGGCGAATTGACCGCCGGCTCGTGCCCTTCTCTCGGAGGGTCCATGACCATCAGGGTGAGTTTAGACCTTTAGATCAATCGCGGCCCTAGCGCGCCGCGTGCAAGGAGATCGCCGGTCAACCTCTCGAGGTGGATGACTGACCGGATTGAAAACCTTCATCGCGTCGACGTCTTGTTCAGGGCTGCTACCAAATGTATCTCGACCGACGCGGTATGTTTCAATCGACGACCCAAGCTTCTACGACATCGCACCGAATGTCGCGCCGAGCGACACTCGAGGACGAGGCTGCTGCGGATGATTCAAAGCTGGATCTCTACTACCGCGTCTTCCCCGAGCAAGCCAAATACCGCTGGCTCGCCAGCCCCATGGTTATGGTCGGTGGATTGAATCGACGACAAGCTCCGGCTTGCCCTGTCGACAACACCACCACCACTACGCCAGGTGGGCCGACCCAAACGCCGAGCGTCTCGCCTCGCCAGCGCATCGAGTTCCTTACTTGGCCCGGTACGACGCCGAACCAGGTGTGGACTTACACTTGGAAGAGCTACCAATCTGCGGATACCAAGGGAACGAACAACTTCTTCCACGCCTGGCGTAAGTCGCGTCCTGCCTGCCTATGCTCTTGACTTTCACGAGAGTGGGAAGCTTTCGTCCTGACCTCGTCGCTCGCGTGCGCGTTATCAACTCGTAGAAATTTTGCGACGCGATGGTTGCGGAGGTCCCGTCATCACACAAGACTACATCAACGACAAGGTGCAAATCAACGACATCGTGCGCGGTTGCAAGGGCTGCACGTCCATGAGGCTCAGGTTAGTCTTTGCTCTGCGCAGCAAACGATCCCCAGGTCGCGTCATCCAAAGTGCCTTTGGACTGACATCGTTCGTGCTTACTTGTCAAACAGGGATTGGGTTGGAAAGACCATCATTCATACCATGACGGTCAAGTACGGCTTATCGGGGTCCATCAACTACCAAGCCGTTGATGCCAACAACCGCAAAGTGCCGTTGCTCAAGTATTCGGTTGCCAAGGGAGACATGGGCAGTTCGGCCAGTTTCAAAATTGGGATGTACCGCGCCGTTAATTCTCAACTGAGACAAGCGACCGCGTGGTATGGTGAATTCAAGGCGACGAAGCTGTCGGGTTGAGCGGGTCAAAGAAGCCCGAAATGAACTCGACGGCGCAGATCGCCTTTTGCTTCCTTGCGGCGTTCGAACGTGTCGAATCTCTTATGGTGGATCAAGCAGTGCGGTTTTCCTAGGTACCTTCGAACTGTTCAAGTATCTGTTTTGTTCTTTTCTCGTTGCATGAATTATAGACGTTGGATTATATTGGTCATCGCGCGAAAAGATGCTTCGTTTCCCGAGCAGTGAGAAATCTATCGGGGGATATCTGCATCAGGGGGGCTTGCGAGCGGGACTTCTTCGCAGAAAGGAGGAAAAGGCAGGGTTTCCGATACAAGGGGTTATCAGTGCTCACAAACATCCTGCTTTCGCAGCGTGAGAGGAAACGAGATAATCATGCATCTGCAAGAGCGCGGATGGAGGCGTCAGTCGAATCCAGGAGGTCAGCAAAGAAGAAAGCCGGCTTGGAACTCACAATACGAGGAGCCAGTCAATAGGTCGTGCAGATCGACAAGCTGGTCCTCGGTAAACTGCTTTTGGTCCTCAGTCCACTGCGTATAGTCTAACCGTCAGCTACGGTCTGTGAAGGCTGGATCGTCTCCGGCGTGCAACTCACCGAGTCGGTGTGACTTCGTTTGAAGTCTGCCAGGGTTTGTCGGACGGTGGTTGAGATGGGAACAGGCGAAGACGCGTGCTTTGTGGCCATCTCGATCAGAAGACCAGGTACAAAGGGTGGTACCTCGTAAGGGAACGCGTTAATGAGCGAGGAGATGCCCAAAACGGCGGAGTCTGTGGGGAAGCCCAATCATGAGTCGACTGCGCTTCACGACTCACTGCTCAGGGCATCACTCACGAGCGATCGTCAAAGCCTCTTGATAGTTCGCAACTTCGACGCCCGCCGCATTACGTCGTTTGGGAATCTTGGTAGCTCGAAGAACCGTCAAAAATCTCGTTGAGAGCGACATGATCGCCGACCTCTGCGAACACCTGACGATCCCCGATAACGTCTTCGCCGCGGCTTCGCGCACTTCGATCTTGGGGTCGCGCAAGAGGTCGCACAGCGCCTCTAGCAATTCGGCAACGAGCTCATGGTCGAGGTTGAAGATGTTGTGGAAGTAATAGACCTGGAGCGGGCCGAGCACGTCGAGTCGGATGCGCCAGCTAGGGCTATTGCGGAGCAGATCTAGGAATTGGGTCATGAGGGGGCGGGTCATCTCGATCGGGTAGGGTAGACAAGCAGCTGCAATGAGTACACGGCCTGCGGTGCCCTTGAGCTCCTATGATAACCATGTTCCATGAAGCGTCAATGAAGCGTGCCAGACTCAAGCTATAGTACTCAGATGGAACATACGTCATTGTCAAGGATCTCCTGCATGTGGAAGATCTCGGGCAAGAGCTTGGTGATGAAGGGGTAAGCAGTGGCGATGCGGAAGTCACTCATGCTCGTCCAGAGCCACGACAGAACTGAAGTCGAGTATAGGCTAAAATCAGCCCATTGATCTTGCAAGTTTCGATTCAAGAGCAGAGAAACTCACTTGTCAGAGCAGCCTTGTCATACGTCTGCGTCCCCTGAGCCGTGGGTTGCCTCAACTCGCGCCACTTCTTCAACCTTGCCCCAAAGTCATCGACGCGCGCCTCATACGAGGTATCGACATGCATAAGCGCCTTGGCCCCTTCCGGTGTCTCGCACTCACGCAAGAAGACTTCGACCGATGGGTACGAGGGATGGAGGCGGAGCTCGGACAGACTCTGTAGATTGTCGGCCACCGCTCCACGGACCTCCTGGTACGGATGATCGAGGTGCTGGCTGTACATCTCGATGTACTTGTCGGCCCATGGAGTAAAGTGCCATCCGAGCGCCTTCATAGCTGTCCCGACGAGGTCCTGTTGCTTGGATGTATTGAAAGCTTCCGAAGACTCGGCGTCGATCGTGAGCGAGGTCAAGTAATCGACAAGGGGTTGATTCCTTCGCGGATCGCGCGACGTCAAGATGTACTCGGCACACATTTCCCAAGCGAGCTGCGTCTCTGGCGTGATCCCCCGGAAGATGCCGGGGAGGCGTTGCCCGAGCCAATCCCAAAGCTTGCGTTGCTTGTGCAAGGGCCAATGCTTGCTCCCTCGGACCATACCGCCAATGAGTTCTCCCGCCGCTCGTTGCTTGTGCCGATCCGCTCGGTCCGCGATAAAGCCATCGATGATCGGTTGAATCAACTCGCATGGCGCGTCTTCGAAGATTTGGAAGATCGATTTGACGAGTGTTATGGCATCGGCGGCGAGGTAGTCGATCGTTTTCTCCATCGCTAGGTGATTCGCAAACGTTTCCCACCACGAAGGTTGGACGATGATGTCGCGCAACCGAACAATCGTCTCGGCCGACGTTGGATCCCACATAATCGCCGAAGCCTCCTCGGGCGGGACCTCGTAGAACTCGACGCTGTCACCCCACACCAGCCATCCCGTCGCGTTCTTGTCCATCAACAACGTGTCAGGGCCCAATGGCTTCGAGAACGATTCGATGAACTTCTCGGTGAAATCATCCGGCAAGGGGCGATCCAGCTTGACCTTCTTGCGCAGAGGGTTGCTCGTCTGCTGCAGCAAAAGCTTCTCGCCCGATCCACCGCACGCCGTACGAAGCTTGACAAAGTGAAGTATCTTGGTCAGCGCGAGCATCGAGTGCGCACGTTGATTAGGCAAGTCTGAAATGAGCTGTTCCGCCATGTAGCCCGCCAATTCCGGTCGCATCGGTTGGTCCCGACGGATAAGAGCGCGCAAGAACCGGGTGGAGGTCAACGAATAGCGCCAATGCGTCGCCGGGGCTTGTGCAATCCTGAGCAGGATGGGCAAGAGTCGATCGTATGCTTCATTCTTTTGGTCGGTACGTCCAGTCGCCTTGCCAGCGACTCGAGCCACCAGATCCAAATCCTCCGGGTAGGTGATCGACCGCTCGAGGTCATCGGCGGCCGACTTGAGCGATTCCGAGTCGACAGTGGCCTTGAGCGTCGAAGGCTCGGCCAAGCGAATGACAAAGTCATGCGTGATCTGCTTGATCAGGTTTTGGACCGAAGGACGCTCCTGATGCGAGCAAGCCAGCATCGTCTCGAGGTACTTGCCCGTGAAGCGCCAATCGAGGATCGCCATATTCTGTGTCGCCTTGCTACCCAACACGAACAATGCGCCCTTCATGACATCGTGGTCTGTCCCCGGTTGGAGCGCTTCGAATAGGCGAAGGTAGATGAGCGTGCGCGTCCCATCAAAGTACGAAATCATCCAGTCGAGACCCTTTTGGGCCGCCTTGCGGATTTGCACGTATGAGCTGAGTGAGAGTTCGCACAGATCGGCGATGAGCAAATCGTCGAGCGGCGTCCGTTTGCGGTAGAACGAGTTGAGGCGCATGCGCGAAGCATGATAGAGAGCCGCTCGCCGAACCCATACAAATCTGTATCGACGACCGTTCTAGTCAATGAAAGCCCCCAACTCCATGCTCCGGCTCAGCGAACTCACCTGGGGAACAGCTTTTGATTCCTCGTCGTCCTCGAAATAGTTAACGCGAAGTCGTACGTCTTCTTGATGTCACCGTAGTGCGTATGGATGCAAGGATAATCCAATTCCAGAACGCGGATCGAGGAAATGAGCATCTTGACGCAATCGATCGAGTCGTCTTGGGCACTGCTCTTCAACGTTTTGACGGCTTCATGGAAGAGATGACCTGCTCGTTCACGAAGATTGACAACAAAAGAGTGCCGAGGGTCCGAAGGGTCGGTGAGGCATATCCCCGAAAGACAGTGCGGCATGTGATCGATGAACTCGGGGACTTCGTCGCCAGCATCCGAAGCGGCCGCTCCCCGCACGGAAGGTGTCGGTAGCCAAGCCAGCGCAGGTATGCCGGACAATGCCGAGCGAACGACGTTGCAGTATCGACAAAAATCGTTTGTCCAAACCGTTGAGCGATTAAAACCTTCTTGCGTTGATTCCCGTTGCAGTGCTTCGAGTGCATCCATGGCCGGTTCAACGATTTCCCGCAACAGCTCAAGAGCGAAACTGATTTCCTCGTCCGACGGCACGTGCCACTCCATTTCGACATCCTTGACTTCGTACAACCGTCCCCATCGCTGGTGATGATGCGTCTTCCAGCTTTCGCTGTTCCATTCCTCGGCGTTGACGGACCGGTAGTCCTTGACCCAGACATTCGTCAACGATACGAGCAGCAAGGCCAATATCCTCGACGATGTCGTGTATCCTCGTTCGCTCTTACAGTATTCGATCATGTACTTGAGCAACAAAATAAGTCCATCCTTGTGTTGCAGCAATGCCGCGCCGCCGTTCGTGATTGCGCCGGTGAGGAGGCCGATCCACCAATGCAGCGATACGTCCGACTCAATGACGTTGTTGGTTGAGGTCGTACGCGTCGACGAGGCGCCTCCCTCGAGCTCGAGACGGATGTGTTCATCACACAATGGAAAGAAAAGCTTGAGCGTCTGTGCCGAGTTGGAGCGAGCAAAGCAAGACACGAGCTGCGAAACGACCCTCGCCGAGTTGGACCGCACGTTCGACGTCACTTCTTTGAAGACGATGCTCAAAGCAAGCTCGAACAAGGGCGGTGACAGCTGCGAGCACACGAAGTCGCATGCCGCAATCATTGTCTGCGTCATCTGGTCCTCCATCTTGCCACCGTTGCGTTGGTTTTTTCCCGGCTCAGGCAGAGAATCGAAGACGACCAAGACGGCGCGGAAGAAGCTTGAAACCCATTCAGGGAAGCCGGCAGTCGAAATACGAACGACTTCATCCTCTTCGTGCTTCGACAGCTTGGGTTCTTCGCCATCGACCGTGATGGCTGGGGCATCAGACTCCGCCTCTCCGTCGGGCTCCGACTCGTAAGCGGACTGGATCTCGGGTCGCGTCAAGTCGTCGACCATGACCGAAGTAACAGCCTGAATGACGAACATCGCCGTCGACATCGTCTTGATCGGATCGTTGACATCGAGTCCGGGCAAGCACAACTCGAGCAGAGGAACCAGGTTCTTTGCTCCGGCGGGATAAACGGATCGAGAGATGAGCGGTGGCGAGACGGTCGACAAAGCGGTGATGCAAGCCGTCGTACGCTGTGTCTCGAGCAAGGTTTCGAGCGCAGGGTATGATCGCTCCAACAAGGCCGGGAAGATGAGGTCAGGTTCGAGATACCCCATCAACTTGAGCGCCGCTTGAGCATTCGCGATCGTCATGGGGTCGCGGGAGAACATTGACAACAAGGCGACTGTACGCATCGTCTTGACGAATTCCAGTCGAACCGTCGGGGTCAAGCGCCACTCCAGCGGCGTCTTGCAGTCCGCTCGTTCTTCTTCCTTCGTGCGCTTGTGGAACTCCCATGTCACGTT
This sequence comes from Microbotryum intermedium, assembly GCA_022702645.1. Classification (NCBI taxonomy): domain Eukaryota; kingdom Fungi; phylum Basidiomycota; class Microbotryomycetes; order Microbotryales; family Microbotryaceae; genus Microbotryum; species Microbotryum intermedium. Next base: position 1,204,788 of record JAHWDX010000006.1, on the reverse strand, counting down.
CTGCAAGAAGCGGCCCAGGTTCGGTGCCCAAGCTCCGTAGTTCGAAGGGTGAAAGAACCCCTCTGTAGCTTGGACGAGTTTGGCCAACGCATCGAGGGCTTTCGAGCCGGCGAGGTAGTTCTTCTGCTGCTTCTTGGCCGTGGTAACGGGACTTGCCGGTCGACTCGGCATCGGTGTCGTTCCGGAAGCAGGGGCATCGACGGCCATCGAATGAACGATGATAGCAGCGAAGGAGGCAAACTTGTCCGCCGGTCGTTTCATCGTCAACGACGAACCACTAGCCGAAGCGTCGGACGTGGCAAAATCCGTCGCGGCGACCCCTTCGGCACCGACTCGACTCCCACCCCCGACGGGCACGCCCGTCGCGCGCAGGAATTTGGTCATGATCAATGAAAATTGCTCGTCAGTGAAAATGCCGACATCCTTCCTGATCCCTTTCCATTCGGGCGCCCTCGATGGCTGTGCTGTGGCCGAAGCATCCTCCATGGCCACGTCTTCTTCCTCACGCGCAGAGCTCGAAGATGTCGACGACGGCGCGGACAAGAGATCCTCGACACGCGTCTTCTCCTCGACGTATTCTCCTCGTGAACGAGCAGCATTGCGCAACTCGTCGATGATGTCGGGGTCGCTGACGGCGGGATCGAGATGCCGAATGGCGAGTCGTTCCATCATGTCGAGCCACTGCTCGTCCCAAATCGACGAGTTGAAAGCGCCCCAGAGTTTGAACACGGCTTGCAGGTAATATTGGGGGTGCGAGAGTGGGAGGAAATGAGAACAAAAGGCCTGGGTCGCCAGGATCGAGTTGAGGGACGACGAAAGGCGAGGTAGGAAAGTTTCGAGCATGGCTGGGATCTCGTGAGGCGGGAAGAAGCGCTGAGAAAACTCGGTCAGGGAAAGTAAGGTCGCAGAAACATTCCTGATCGAACGAAGAATAGCAAGGATTGAGTCTGACGTCCGCGGCGGTCCGTCTCGGCATCACAGCCACGACTCACGTGAGCCCCGTCTTTCTCTGCTTCGGAAACAACTCCTTCTCGAGGATCGCAAAAATGGGCCTCCAGGGTAGTTGTATATCGGTGATGTCGATGCGCTTCTTGTTCTCGAGCAAGGACATGGTCATGTTGGCCGCGATGTCGACGAGCCGAGCGTCCATACCGGGTAGGACCGAGAGCTCAAAATATAGTTTGGTGAGCTTGGCGCGTATGTCTCGCCGCATTGGGTACTTGAGAGAGGTCCAGCATTCCAGTCGATGGTTCCATTCTAGGGTTTGAAAGTAATTGCAAGTTCAGTCGTCAAGTGATGGAACCTCTGCTGCGCAATCAGCTCGAATGGCTTCTCGAGCTTACGAACAAAACCAACGTCACTGTGGGCAATGCAGGATGGATCAGACTTGGATTACGAATCATCAAGCTGGCCTATAGCAGAAGACGGACTAGTCTTTTGCCCTGACACACTCGATCAAACGCCTGACGATCAGTTCCAATTTTTGGTCCATCTCCTGCCACGACTCGACGGGGTAAGGCAAGGCATTCTGGTATTGCAGCTGTTGTTCCCTCGGTTTCTCGACCGGTTTCCATAGTTTGCTCGGCGTGTTCGTCGATGAAGAGGCTGGTGCTGGTGCCGGTGCTGCCGCACTCGCGAGGCCCTTTTTGTGGGAAGGGGACGAAGGCATGTGCAGGTCGTCGTCACCTTCTTCATCCTCAATCAGGTCGATCGGCTCGGCCTCGGGGCTGTCGAGTTCTAGGATGTCATCTTCTTCGGCCGCGCTCACTGTTGCCGGTTCGAGTTGAGTAGAATCGAGGTGGGATGAGGTAGTCGAGGTCAGCGCCTTGAGCGGTGAACAGGATCGGTGCGACCGAGGTCCCGAGAAGACAGAGTGTGGGGGGGCCACGCAAGCCGACCGAGCGCTCGCGCTTCACTCGACGTCGTGACGAACAGCCCAGGTGAGACTTACTATCGGGAGATGATGACGACGAGGAGAGGGAGGAGGACCTCCGGTCTATTCCTCGATGGATGCGAGTGGTATCCTGTGAGCGCATTGGGGGATTGGTGCAACCAAGTGTGGATCGAGGTCGGCGGTTCAAACGATGACGAACGGGGAAGAGCAACGTCAGGCAACGAGAAGAAGAGCAGCAGAGAAGCGTGGCCAGATGTGGGTCAGCTCATAGGCGCTTACGTGGACAAGTGTGGGAGTGGTGTAGGGGCTTACGTGGCCTTACGAGCGCGTTGAACGTTGAATGGCCGCGGCGACAGTCGAGAGCACGATCCAGCAGGTCCTCTGAGGTGAGAAAGAGCACACGGCTGCGCGGCTGGGACAGCGCCGCAATTCGCATTTGGATTTTTAAATCCTCTTCTACCATCCGTTTCTAACGCTGGCGCCGGTCGAGCACTGACGGCGACTCGACTTGGCATCAAACTGTATGCACCGCTTGTCACCACCCATGAGCCGCAGATGACAGTACCAAGCCTTGGACCCGACGTGTCCATCACTACCCTGACAAAGACCTCGGTCGTGGTCACCTCCGACCAAAACGACGCGTCGCTCTTGGACAACGTCGCAGCCAGCAGTGACATCGCGTCCACTCAAGCAGCTGGCGACGTCGCGTCCATCACCCACCACCACACGACCACCACCACTGTCACGCTCCCAAAAGAGCACCTCAACGCTCGACCTTTGAAACGCTCGTTCCAAATCGACCGAGTCACCGGGGAGCAAGAGGTCGGAGCAGCAGCAGCCTCATCATCATACACCTCGACCAGTCCTCCGAGGTCAAAACCAAAAGTGCCTACTACGACCACGAGCGCGACAACCACGATGAAGAGTCAGTCAATTTTCATCGCTCATGCTTCCCTCCGGCCATCATGGATGAGCCGACCCAAAGATCTTAACGCTGAGACAGCTTCTTCGTCCCTCTACAGCTTTCGCACTTTTTGGGGGCCCTACCTCGCGTGCCTCACCGGCGTCGGCCCCCTCGACCCTGCGCTGGCACCCATCGTTCACCGCCCAAGTACCCTGTCTCTACGCGACCTACCTCCCCTTCAAGACGGCCGTATTCCCCCGCTCGACCAAAGTCGCGGCGTACGACATCGACGGCTGCCTCATCAAGACCCATGGCTCGAAATTCCCGACCAGCGAGACCGACTGGCAGTATTGGCATCCGAGCGTACCTGATCAGCTCAGGGAGATGCATCTCCAAGGGTCCGTCACGAGGCACACCTTTCTCTGACTCAAGTTCTGCCTCACACCGTCTGACTTGGGCCGCAAGGTCTTTTGAATCCACTCCTCCATCGTGTCGCAGCTTCTCGGTCGTGCTCTTTTCGAACCAGAACTACAAGGGCAAACGACTCGACTGGTTCAAGACCAAAATGACGACCATCGTAGCCTCCAAACTCAAAGACATACCCATGAGGGTCTTTGCTGCGACCGAGAAGGACCACCATCGCAAAGGGGTCGGCATAGGCATGTGGCAGAGATTCTTGAAAGAGGCCGAGCTGAGGCATGACGAGATTGGTGAGTGCGCGCTGGAAAAAGCAGAGCGTACCACATGGGAAATCCGACCTCTCAAAGTTTCCGATGATTGCAACAGATTGGCAAGATTCCTTCTTTGTTGGCGACGCCGCGGGCAGATCAGCGGCTCCAGGTCGTCCCAAAGATCACTCTGACGTCGACCTAGGTGAGGGGGCCTTTCCACCTTGCTTGCCGTTGGACTCGAGGAAACTATGCTGATTTCGATTCCTCGTCAGTCTTTGCAAAAAGCGTCGGCTTACACTTTGTGACGCCCGAACAACACTTCTTGGGTCAAGCTGCATGAGCTCGTGTTCGTTGACCAAACTCTGTCCACGACCCCAAGTTTCTCACGTCCGATGCAACGAACTTAGATGCAAGTTTTGCTCTTGTGCAATTTGTACCTTTTTGTTAGCGGTGATGTTGTAATTACAAAAGGCTTGACGGTGCATGCGCGAATGCAGCGCTTTGTGGAGACAATCGCTGCGCGATTCTCGGACAGAGCCGAATCAACAGGAAGATTGCCTTCATCGGGGTGAAACTTAGTGCAGTACTGTAGTATCTGTCTCGTATTCCTGCGAGTCAGGTCTACCGCCGCACTCGGAATAGAGCAAGGGCCGCCTTTTGGGCAATATTCAAAAACACCCTTGCAACGCAATCACACACTCCTCGTCCACAGAGAAGCGGAAACGTTTCCGCGTGCGCCACAAGGTAGTGGCATATCCGTAGTATACATTATCAGATAGTACGGTACCGTAAGGTTCGGTCTTGCGATTGTCAGGCCATCCTGTCCCCGATTCGCCCTCGCCGTCGGTGGCTCGCAGTGCCCATTTCATAGCGAGAGATGACCGCCAAATCGTCAGACCCCGTCGGTCTGTTGGAGATGAGCTCAGACTGGGAGGGTCTGGGTCAGGCTCTCAGAGGTATTAAAGCATGATCCAGACGACCTCATCAGGTTTTCACCTAGCGTTCAGCCGGAAATCTTTCCCAACAGTTTGAGCTCCGCAGGAATGGTCTGATTTCGGTCTGAACGGGTCGAGGGGTCTCACGATTGGGCGCGCGTTTCTGGCTACTGTGTGCCTGCGACGCTTTGGTCGTTTGACTTTCAGGGGCGCTTGGTCATCCAAACCTATGTGATTTTCTGATATAAGGTGCCATAGAGTTAATTTCATACGCATGCAGGTTGATGAGCTGGTTTTTTCTGCCGCTTTGGCGGCGCACTACAGTGCTACCCATTCCCCAGGAAAAACGGAGGCGGAGCGGAGTGAGTACGCAGTAGGCGCCAC